>CAEFZP010005731.1:0-358898 GCA_903064625.1 Mallotus villosus
TTTTCTTCACACATATAAAACATATGCATAGTACTCTAACAGAGTAGAGGATAGATATTAAATGTCTGTCTTTACAAAAGGCAAATGATCTGTCTAGCATAAACAGTAAGTTTACAGAGAAAATAATGTTCTACTTTCATCATGCATATTTAAACATATGCTTGGTAGGTACTGTACTCTAGCAGAGTAGAGGAAATATATTGAACTAACTATATTTTCAAGACTCAGATCTGTCCAACATGAACAGAAGTTTAACAAAGAAACTCCTGAATGGAAATATTGTTATCTATAGTCCGAGTAAATATAATGATCTTGAAACAGATCAGTTAACAATAATCACAGCAAAGATGATAACAGTGATACTCATTTTGGGTAAATAATCCTCATGGAGGAACAGTGATAATGTATCACTTACTGTAAGTTTACATAGAAACAAACTGGTGCAAACTTCACAGAGATGCACATCAAAATTATACTACAAAAATGTAGTGTAATATTCAGGATTATCCTGAATTGATTGGTTGACCTTTGAACAGATCAGAGGAAATCTCAAAGAGATTTAATGAATAATGCCCAGTTTGGGTAACTGTCCTTACAAAGAACCATAAAAGCTTTAGATCGTAATGATCAATAACAAAATCAGCAATTGTTCTGTTTATACAGAACATATTCATCTTCACGCCTCAATAATGTTGTTGTTAATCTCTGACCAACATGGTCATGTCTGGGAGTAGAGCTGCAGTCTGTAGGTCTCTACCAGGGCCTCCAGGGGGCGCTGTTGACTGGACTCTTCTCTTTACTGATGCTGTGCTGGGCTGGGGAGCTCAGCTGAGGCAGGTCAGTCTCCCTTCCTGTTTTTATCAGAGGATGACTGCAGGCTCTGGAAGTGGCTCAGCAGTCTTCTCTGGGACTCAGTCTCCATCTCCTCCTTGGACAGGAAGTGCACCATCTCTTGGACACACCTGGAGTGACCCTGATTGGCAGGTGCAGAGCAGGAAGAGGAGCTGATTGGCTGCAGTCGGCTCAATAAAGAAACTGTCATCTCCAGGATGTCAGCTTTCTCCAGCTTGGAGTCAGGCTGCTGGTTGAGGAGTTTTGGACCCAGGAGAGACTTGAGCTGCTCAATGCTGCTGTTGATACGATCTCTACGTAACTTCTCCACCTGTGGCTTTCTTAGCTGCAAAAGAAAGCGAGGAAACACATTAATAACCTGATTCTGGAGTTCAACACAAATAAAGACCATTACTATTTAGCAGTTGATGTAAGTCTGTGACATTGGGTCTTTCAATTTACCTTGTTGGTGAGAGTCAGGTGCTCCTCAGAGTAAGTTCTTGCTGAAGTGATTGTAGGAGTCATGGCTGGATCTCTGTGTTGTAGAGTTCTCTGTGTGTAGAGTGAATCTGATTTCTACTGGCTTCATCCCTCCTATATATAGTCCCACATCTACATATGAATGTGTGGGTCTTGGGCTGGTTGGAGTTTCTCACAGTCTGCAGCCAATGGGAGAGCTTGGGAGGACAATAGTCACATCTCAGGGGAGCAGGTGGAGGGCTGGGGGGGTGCGGGAGAGAGACTCACAGAGCGCTGTGTGGATCTGGGAAAGTGGTGACCCTGTAAAGAGATCAGATCTGCTGCCTGATGTTGGGATCAATGACTCTGACAGAGCACACGCTCATCATCTCAACACACACGTGTGATACTGGCTCAGCTCCTTTATATGAGATCTTACAGTGTAGCCTAAACATCAGCTATCAGAATCATGAATAATTGAGACATGTCATTGATAAGATCATACTTTCAGCAATCATGAGGAACTTATTAAATTCAGTTTAATTGTTTTGTAAAGCACATGATACAGATAGTTTGTTTACTGTACATTCTTCATCCATTCATGTAACCTTTTGAAAATTGTATCAATTAAATTAATTATATTAAGCTCATGTAGATAATATAAGATACTTCATTATTTGAATACGTTTTTCAAGGTAAGTCTACTTCAGTCCAGGAAGTCTCTAAACTCTTGAAGATTGTTTATTCTTAGGGAGGTGTTAGCTATCTTGAGGTCCAGATGTAGCAGATGTGTTGAGTGTCTAGTAGTGTGAGTAGAGAACTGCTCTGAGTTTCCCACACTGAGTCCTGTGTCTGTGGTCAATGTACTACAAAAGAGGTTCAGGACACTGAAAGGACCTTTAGTGACGCTATCGGCTCTGTGTCGTAGAATAGACAGAGCCTGACGTCACAGACCATCTGGCCATCTGGAGGGAAAGAACACCACTGGCTGATACTTAGGGCTAATTATCACAACAAACATTTACAAAGTTGAAGATATCAATAATTACAAATATTCATCATAAAACAGCAGCAACATCACAGTCTCAGGTGTATTTTATCAGTTTTATCACAGAAACGCTTGGTGTTGGTTAAATATGAACACTTTTCTTCTGTACATGTTTGACATTCTGGGCTGACAGATGACATCAGCCTGAAATTCCTTTGAAGGATAATTGTTATTCCTCCTCCTAAAGTGTGGCAATTCCCCATAGAGAGAGTCTGGTGGTGGTGAGACTGAGGATGCTAAAGACACAGAACTGTGACTCTGCTCTCCAGAGCTTTCCCACACTCTGCTCACTGAGGGAGCTTCTACAGAACAATACAAGTGTGCCTTGTTCAATGCTAATTCATCTCCTTCCAAGCAGCTACTAACGACCCCAACCCTGACTGAGCTGCAGGAGGTAAATACATTGATATAGAATGAGGTAAATACTGAGATGTAAAAATAAAGTAAATGTGTTGATTTGTTTGTTTACATCTGAACACATAAAGGGGGTTTTGTTCTTGTCATTATGAACCAGCACCTGACTGTAGAGTATTAAGCTTTGCAGTGTCAACAAACTATTCTTCTCTTCAGAATGGCATATACCCGATAAAGTAAGGTAAATGTTTCAATTAATTAAACATCTGTAAGATTGTGTAAAAATGAAATACCTACAAGGTTGTGTAACTTGTAGCCTGGATGGTGCTACAAGGCCAAACGGTGTTAAACGAATGACATCACAGGTTTGATTGCATGAAAAGGTAAATAATTATGTATTTTATCAAAGCTACATCTGACACAGTTTAATATTTTGCAAATCAAATTGGGATATATGTCCAACCATAAAGCGCACAGCAGTTTTGCAATTCATGTAAAAAATATTGTCTAGAATGGGGCTCCCCCCCCTCTCCTTCTCTCTGACCTCTAACCTCCAGGACTGGGGTCTGTATCTATTGTCCCATAGGGGGTCTGTGAGTGAGTTTTCCTCAGGTTCCCACACCCTGCCTTCAATTAAGGAACAATAGAAGTGTGTCTTATTGCACATCACATCAGCTATGGAGGATGACCTCGTTGTTAAGGAAACAGTAGCAAAGAAACTCTAGCTCTAAACAATAAAAAGAACAATAGGCCTAAACGTAAAATCCACTAAATACCGGAAGCAAATTCTGAAGCTGAATGTATTAACATGTGATGTATGGTATGTGCAAAAACTGTTTTACATACCTCCACATGAATTCACAATAAAATATTTTGTTAAATACATTTCCAACGAGCAGGTTTGAAATTTCAGTTGTTGACAAATAAGAATAACATTATAAATACCTTATTGAACAATGTCTAAAACTAAGTAAAAGTTATTACTTTGTAAGTAAAAATTTTGATAATCTTTTAATTATCATGATTTTTTTTATATTCTCAATCAGTTCTAAGATCATGGTCAGACATTCAACTGTGGCAATGATGAAAAACAGACAAGCTGAGTGACAGAGAGATTCAGTTGATTGTATTTATTCAACTTGACTCAGAGAGTCACATCATCTTAGATGCCTCAACATGAGGCAGATAGAGTGATCAAACATCACAACATAACTTGGACGCATTTCCAAGACACAAGGTACTCTAACAGAGTAGAGGATATATATTGAACAACTGTCTTTACAAAAGACACACTGAACTATTTAACATAAACAGTTAGCTTGCAGAGAAAACAATGTTTTCCTTTCTTCACACACATAAAACATATGCATAATAAGTACTCTAACAGAGTATAGGATAGATATTGAACATTTGTCTTTACAAAAGGCAAATTATTTGTCTAGCATAAACAGTAAGTTTACAGAGAAAATAATGTTCTCCTCTCATCATGCATATTTAAACATATGCATGTACTGTACTCTAGCAGAGTAGAGGAAACATATTAAAGAACTATCTTTTTGAAAGACTTAGATCTGTCCAACATGAACAGAAGATTGACAAATAACTTGATATTCCTCAACAGAAATATTTCAAAGTTATTCATAGTCTGAGTAAATATATTGATCCTGAAACAGATCAGTTAACAATAATCACAGCAAGATGATAACAGTGATACCCATGTTGGGTAAATAATCCTCATGGAGGAACAGTGATAATGTATCACTTAAGTTTACATAGAAACAAACTGGTGCAAACTTCACAGAGATGCACATCAAAATTAATACTACAAAAATGTAGTGTGAAATTCAGGATTATCCTGAAGAGATTTGTGGACCTTTGAACAGATCAGAGGAAATCTCACAGAGATTCAATGAATAATGCCCAGTTTGGGTAAATGTCCTTAAAAGGAACCATAACATCTTCAGATCGTAATGATCAATAACAAAATCAGCAATCGTTCTGTTCATACAGAACATCTTCATCTTCACTCGTCAATAATGTTTTAGGCAATCTTAATCTCTGACCAACATGGTCATGTCTGGGAGTTGAGCTGCAGTCTGTAGGTCTCTACCAGGGCCTCCAGGGGGCGCTGGTGACTGGACTCTTCTCTTTACTGATGCTGTGCTGGGCTGGGGAGCTCAGCTGAGGCAGGTCAGTCTCCTTCTTGTTCTTATCAGAGGATGACTGCAGGCTCTGGAAGTGGCTCAGCAGTCTTCTCTGGGACTCAGTCTCCATCTCCTCCTTGGACAGGAAGTGCACCATCTCTTGGAAACACCTGGAGTGACCCTGATTGGTAGGTGCTGAGCAGGAAGAGGAGTTGATTGGCTGCAGGTGGCTCAATAAAGAAACTGTCATCTCCAGGATGTCAGCTTTCTCCAGCTTGGAGTCAGGCTGCTGGTTGAAGAGTTCTGGACCCAGGAGAGACTTGAGCTGCTCAATGCTGCTGTTGATACGATCTCTACGTAACTTCTTCACCTGTGGCTTTCTTAGCTGCAAAAGAAAGAGAGAAAACACATTAATAACCTGATTCTGGAGTGTAACATGATTGAAGATCATTACTATTTAGCAGTTGATGTAAGTCTGTGACATTGGGTCTTCAATTTACCTTGTTGGTGAGAGTCAGGTGCTCCTCAGAGTAGGTTCTTGCTGTATTGACTGTAGGAGTCATGGCTGGATCTCTGTGTTGTAGAGTTCTCTGTGTAGAGTGAATCTGATTTCTACTGGCTTCATCCCTCCTATATATAGTCCCACATCTCCATATGAATGTGTGGGTCTTGGGCTGGTTGGAGTTTCTCACAGTCTGCAGCCAATGGGAGAGCTTGGGAGCACAATGATGAATGTGGGGCAGCCTCATGCTCAGTGTCCTTATTGCTGGAGGACAATAGTCACATCTCAGGGGAGCAGGTGGAGGGCTGGGGGGGGAGAGGGAGGGAGACTCACAGAGCGCTGTGGGGCGATCTGGGAAAGTGGTGACCCTGTAAAGAGATCAGACCTGCTGCCTGATGTTGGGATCAATGACTCTGACAGAGCACATGCTCATCATCTCAACACACACGTGTGATACTGATACACCTCCTTAATGTTAGATTTTCCAATGTAACTTCATCTTTAGTTATGAGAAGCATGCATAAATGGGGTTTTCTTCTATCCTTTTTTTAAGTAAAATTTTACGAAATGATGGTGAGTTCATTATAATTGTAAACAGTTCTTAAAAGCATATGAGACAGTTGTTTTTTTTACATTAATATACTGCCACAACTCTTAAAAAATTTATCATTCCCAAAAAATATAAGTAGCTCATGTAGTCAACATCAGGTAAAAACCTTTTAAAATCTGTTTTTAGTTTAGTGCAGTTCAGTAAAAGTGGTCTCTAAACACTTTAAGTTTGTTTATTCTCAGGGAGGTGTTAGCCATCTTGAGGTCCAGATGTAGCAGATGTGTTGAGTGTCTAGTAGTGTGAGTAGAGAACTGCTCTGAGTTTCCCACACTGAGTCCTGTGTCCTGTGGTCAATGTTCTACAAAAGAGGTTCAGGACACTGAATGGAGCTCTAGTGGCGCTATCGGCTCTGTGTTGTAGAATAGACAGAGCCTGACGTCACAGACCATCTGGCCATCTGGAGGGAAAGAACACCACTGGTTAATACTGTTGGATAATCACCACAACTAGCATTAATAAAGTTAGAGTGATAAAAAAAGAATATCATAAAACAGCCAAAAAGTAATAAACTATCAGGTGTATATTCTCAATTTGGTCACACTATTTTTGGTGTTAGTTATATATGAACACTCTTCTTGTGTAAATGTTTGACATTCTTGGCTGACAGATGACATCAGCCTGAAATTCCTTTGAAGGATAATTGTTATTCCTCCTCCTAAAGTGTGCCAATTCCCCATAGAGACAGTCTGGTGGTGATGAGACTGAGGATGCTAAAGACACTGAACTGTGACTCTGCTCTCCAGAGCTTTCCCACACTCTGCTCACTGAGGGAGCTTCTACAGAACAATACAAGTGTGCCTTGTTCAATGCTAATTCATCTCCTTCCAAGCAGTTACCAATGACCCCACCCTTGGCTGAGCTGCAGGAGGTAAATATATGTGTATAGAATGAGGTAAATACTAAGATGTAAGGATAAGGTAACTTTGATGATGTTTGTTGACATGTCAACCTATTAAGGTGTCTGTTCCTGCTATAATGAACCAGCACCTGATTGTGTAACAATCAAATACCTACAGAGTAGTTTATCTTGTAGCCTAGATGGTGCTACAAGCTTAAAGCTGAGAAATGCCACTAAAATAACATGTTTGATGAGGAAAAAACGTACAGTACATTAACATATATGACATACAAACTACTTTACACAGAATGTATGTTTGAAATGTTCTAAAGTAGTTGTTTCGTTTTATTAATCAAAATCAGATTGTCGTCCAACCCTGAATTGCTAAATCGTTTTTGATTGAATGTAAAAGAAGGTCTAGAATGGGGCTCCCCCTCCTCTCCTTTTCTCTGACCTCTAACCTCCAGGACTGGGGTCTGTATCTATTGTCCCATAGGGGGTCTGTGAGTGAGTATTCCTCAGTTTCCCACACCCTGCCTTCAATTAAGGAACAATAGAAGTGTGTCTTATTGCATATCTCATAAGATATGAGGGGTGACCCCTCTGTACAATGTGGAGTACAATACGATGAAACCGTTTTTGAGCTTTATCTGTGATTACTGATAAAAAGCTGTGATATTTATTTGAAAAACCTTCAACTTGTAGAGTAAAATAGCTATGAAGTCATGAAGCTGTATCACACTGAAGCAGTTTAGACCTATAAAAGAAGAATCATTTTTCACAAGAATGTGTGATCCTGTTCATTTTTTTTTACCACAAATATTGTAACTTAATTGAAGCATTTGAAACATACTTTCATTTTAATATTATCATCAAAACAGTGCTATATTTGTTTTTGTGTGAATGTATCTTGGTGGTTTATTCATTTAGCTAGCTCTCGAAAAAACAAGGTCTACAGGCTTGCATTATTGATTGAACTGTATATTCGTTTTTTACCAGCAAAAGGTGAACCTAAAACCTTTGTAATATGTCATGTTATTATTATCATCATTTTAGCATTCTACTGAAAGCATCATGAAGTTACCATGATGCCAAAGAAGAAATGAGAAGTTTTGCACAAGGACCAGTAAGATTCAGTTGATTATATTTATTCAACTTGACTCAGAGAGTCACATCATCATAGATGCCTCAACATGAGGCAGACAGAGTGATCAAACATCACAACATAACTTGGACACATTTCCAAGACACAAGGTACTCTAACAGAGTAGAGGATATATATTGAACATTTGTCTTTACAAAAGACACATTGAACTATTTAACATAAACAGTTAGTTTACAGAGAAAACAATGTTTTCCTTTCTTCACACATATAAAACATATGCATAATAAGTACTCTAACAGAGTAGAGGATAGATATTGAACATCTGTCTTTACAAAAGGCAAATTATCTGTCTAGCATAAACAGTAAGTTTACAGAGAAAATAATGTTCTCCTTTCATAATGCATATTTAAACATATGCATGTACTGTACTCTAGCAGAGTAGAGGAAACATATTAAAGAACTATCTTTTTGAAAGACTTAGATCTGTCCAACATGAACATTCGACAAGTTTGACAAAGACTATATTCCTTAGTAGAAATATTTACGTTTTTCAATTCTGAGTAAATATATTGATCTTGAAACAGATCAGTTAACAATAATCACAGCAAGATGATAACAGTGATACCCATTTTGGGTAAATAATCCTCATGGAGGAACAGTGATAATGTATCACTTAAGTTTACATAGAAACAAACTGGTGCAAACTTCACAGAGATGCACATCAAAATTAATACTACAAAAATGTAGTGTGAAATATTCAGGATTATCCTGAAGAGATTGGTTGACCTTTGAACAGATCAGAGGAAATCTCAGAGATTCAATGAATAATGCCCAGTTTGGGTAAATGTCCTTACAATGGACCATAACAGCTTCAGATCGTAATGATCAATAACAAAATCAGCAATCGTTCTGTTCATACAGAACATCTTCATCTTCACTCGTCAATAATGTTTTAGGCAATCTTAATCTCTGACCAACATGGTCATGTCTGGGAGTAGAGCTGCAGTCTGTAGGTCTCTACCAGGGCCTCCAGGGGGCGCTGTTGACTGGACTCTTCTCTTTACTGATGCTGTGCTGGGCTGGGGAGCTCAGCTGAGGCAGGTCAGTCTCCTTCTTGTTCTTATCAGAGGATGACTGCAGGCTCTGGAAGTGGCTCAGCAGTCTTCTCTGGGACTCAGTCTCCATCTCCTCCTTGGACAGGAAGTGCACCATCTCTTGGACACACCTGGAGTGACCCTGATTGGTAGGTGCTGAGCAGGAAGAGGAGTTGATTGGCTGCAGGTGGCTCAATAAAGAAACTGTCATCTCCAGGATGTCAGCTTTCTCCAGCTTGGAGTCAGGCTGCTGGTTGAGGAGTTTCTGGACCCAGGAGAGACTTGAGCTGCTCAATGCTGCTGTTGATACGATCTCTACGTAACTTCTTCACCTGTGGCTTTCTTAGCTGCAAAAGAAAGAGAGGAAACACATTAATAACCTGATTCTGGAGTGTAACACGGATAAAGATCATTACTATTAGCAGTTGATGTAAGTCTGTGACATTGGGTCTTTCAATTTACCTTGTTGGTGAGAGTCAGGTGCTCCTCAGAGTAGGTTCTTGCTGAAGTGACTGTAGGAGTCATGGCTGTATCTCTGTGTTGTAGAGTTCTCTGTGTAGAGTGAATCTGATTTCTACTGGCTTCATCCCTCCTATATATAGTCCCACATCTACATATGAATGTGTGGGTCTTGGGCTGGTTGGAGTTTCTCACAGTCTGCAGCCAATGGGAGAGCTTGGGAGCACAATGATGAATGTGGGGCAGCCTCATGCTCAGTGTCCTTATTGCTGGAGGACAATAGTCACATCTCAGGGGAGCAGGTGGAGGGCTGGGGGGGAGAGGGAGGGAGACTCACAGAGCGCTGTGGGGGATCTGGGAAAGTGGTGACCCTCTAAAGAGATCAGACCTGCTGCCTGATGTTGGGATCAATGACTCTGACAGAGCACACGCTCATCATCTCAACACACACGTGTGATACTGATACACCTCCTTAATGTTAGATTTTCCAATGTAACTTCATCTTTAGTTATGAGAAGCATGCATAAATGGGGTTTTCTTCTATCCTTTTTTTAAGTAAAATTTTACGAAATGATGGTGAGTTCATTATAATTGTAAACAGTTCTTAAAAGCATATGAGACAGTTGTTTTTTTTACATTAATATACTGCCATAACTCTTAAAAAATGTTATGATTCCCAAAAAATCTAAGTAGCTCATGTAGTCAACATCAGGTAAAAACCTTTTAAAATGTGTTTTTAGTTTAGTGCAGTTCAGTAAAAGTGGTCTCTAAACACTTTAAGTTTGTTTATTCTCAGGGAGGTGTTAGCCATCTTGAGGTCCAGATGAAGCAGATGTGTTGAGTGTCTAGTAGTGTGAGTAGAGAACTGCTCTGAGTTTCCCACACTGAGTCCTGTGTCCTGTGGTCAATGTACTACAAAAGAGGTTCAGGACACTGAATGGAGCTCTTGTGGCGCTATCGGCTCTGTGTTGTAGAATAGACAGAGCCTGACGTCACAGACCATCTGGCCATCTGGAGGGAAAGAACACCACTGGTTAATACTGTTGGATAATCACCACAACTAGCATTAATAAAGTTAGAGTGATAAAAAAAGAACATCATAAAACAGCCAAAAAGTAATAAACTATCAGGTGTATATTCTCAATTTGGTCACACTATTTTTGGTGTTAGTTATATATGAACACTCTTCTTGTGTAAATGTTTGACATTCTTGGCTGACAGATGACATCAGCCTGAAATTCCTTTGAAGGATAATTGTTATTCCTCCTCCTAAAGTGTGCCAATTCCCCATAGAGACAGTCTGGTGGTGATGAGACTGAGGATGCTAAAGACACTGAACTGTGACTCTGCTCTCCAGAGCTTTCCCACACTCTGCTCACTGAGGGAGCTTCTACAGAACAATACAAGTGTGCCTTGTTCAATGCTAATTCATCTCCTTCCAAGCAGTTACCAATGACCCCACCCTTGGCTGAGCTGCAGGAGGTAAATATATGTGTATAGAATGAGGTAAATACTGAGATGTAAGGATAAGGTAACTTTGATGATGTTTGTTGACATGTCAACCTATTAAGGTGTCTGTTCCTGCTATAATGAACCAGCACCTGATTGTGTAACAATCAAATACCTACAGAGTAGTTTATCTTGTAGCCTAGATGGTGCTACAAGCTTAAAGCTGAGAAATGCCACTAAAATAACATGTTTGATGAGGAAAAAACGTACAGTACATTAACATATATGACATACAAACTACTTTACACAGAATGTATGTTTGAAATGTTCTAAAGTAGTTGTTTCGTTTTATTAATCAAAATCAGATTGTCGTCCAACCCTGAATTGCTAAATCGTTTTTGATTGAATGTAAAAGAAGGTCTAGAATGGAGACTCCCCCCCTCTCCTTCTCTCTGACCTCTAACCTCCAGGACTGGGGTCTGTATCTATTGTCCCATAGGGGGTCTGTGAGTGCGTTTTCCTCAGTTTCCCACACCCTGCCTTCAATTAAGGAACAATAGAAGTGTGTCTTATTGCATATCTCATAAGATATGAGGGGTGACCCCTCTGTACAATGTGGAGTACAATACGATGAAACCGTTTTTGAGCTTTATCTGTGATTACTGATAAAAAGCTGTGATATTTATTTGAAAAACCTTCAACTTGTAGAGTAAAATAGCTATGAAGTCATGAAGCTGTATCACACTGAAACAGTTTAGACCTATAAAAGAAGAATCATTTTTCACAAGAATGTGTGATCCTGTTCATTTTTTTTTAACCACAAATATTGTAACTTAATTGAAGCATTTGAAACATACTTTCATTTTAATATTATCATCAAAACAGTGCTATATTTGTTTTTGTGTGAATGTATCTTGGTGGTATATTCATTTAGCTAGCTCTCGAAAATACAAGGTCTACAGGCTTGCATTATTGATTGAACTGCATATTCGTTTTTGACCAGCAAAAGGTGAACCTAAAACCTTTGTAATATGTCAGGTTATTATTATCATCATTTTAGCATTCTACTGAAAGCATCATGAAGTTACCATGATGCCAAAGAAGAAATTAGAAGTTTTGCACAAGGACCAGTAAGATTCAGTTGATTATATTTATTCAACTTGACTCAGAGAGTCACATCATCATAGATGCCTCAACATGAGGCAGACAGAGTGATCAAACATCACAACATAACTTGGACACATTTCCAAGACACAAGGTACTCTAACAGAGTAGAGGATATATATTGAACATTTGTCTTTACAAAAGACACATTGAACTATTTAACATAAACAGTTAGTTTACAGAGAAAACAATGTTTTCCTTTCTTCACACATATAAAACATATGCATAATAAGTACTCTAACAGAGTAGAGGATAGATATTGAACATCTGTCTTTACAAAAGGCAAATTATCTGTCTAGCATAAACAGTAAGTTTACAGAGAAAATAATGTTCTCCTTTCATAATGCATATTTAAACATATGCATAGTAAGTACTGTACTCTAGCAGAGTAGAGGAAACATATTAAAGAGCTATCTTTTTGAAAGACTTAGATCTGTCCAACATGAACAGTTCGACAAGTTTGACAAAGAATATATTCCTTAGTAGAAATATTTACGTTTTTCAAAGTCTTAGTAAATATATTGATCTTGAAACAGATCAGTTAACAATAATCACAGCAAAGATGATAACATTGATACCCATTTTGGGTAAATAATCCTCATGGAGGAACAGTGATAATGTATCACTTAAGTTTACATAGAAACAAACTGGTGCAAACTTCACATAGATGCACATCAAAATGAATACTACAAAAATGTAGTGTAATATTCAGGATTATCCTGAAGAGATTGGTTGACCTTTGAACAGATCAGAGGAAATCTCAGAGATTCAATGAATAATACCCAGTTTGGGTAAATGTCCTTACAATGGACCATAAAAGCTTCAGATTGTAATTATCAATAACAAAATCAGCAATCGTTCTGTTCATACAGAACATCTTCATCTTCACTCGTCAATAATGTTTTAGGCAATCTTAATCTCTGACCAACATGGTCATGTCTGGGAGTAGAGCTGCAGTCTGTAGGTCTCTACCAGGGCCTCCAGGGGGCGCTGTTGACTGGACTCTTCTCTTTACTGATGCTGTGCTGGGCTGGGGAGCTCAGCTGAGGCAGGTCAGTCTCCTTCTTGTTCTTATCAGAGGATGACTGCAGGCTCTGGAAGTGGCTCAGCAGTCTTCTCTGGGACTCAGTCTCCATCTCCTCCTTGGACAGGAAGTGCACCATCTCTTGGATACACCTGGAGTGACCCTGATTGGTAGGTGCTGAGCAGGAAGAAAAGGTGATTGGCTGCAGTCGGCTCAATAAAGAAACTGTCATCTCCAGGATGTCAGCTTTCTCCAGCTTGGAGTCAGGCTGCTGGTTGAGGAGTTCTGGACCCAGGAGAGACTTGAGCTGCTCAATGCTGCTGTTGATACGATCTCTACGTAACTTCTCCACCTGTGGCTTTCTTAGCTGCAAAAGAAAGAGAGGAAACACATTAATAACCTGATTCTGGAGTGTAACATGGATAAAGAACATTACTATTTCGCAGTTGATCTAAGTCTGTGACATTGGTTCTTTAATTTACCTTGTTGGTGAGAGTCAGGTGTTCCTCAGAGTAAGTTCTTGCTGAAGTGACTGTAGGAGTCATGGCTGTATCTCTGTGTTGTAGAGTTCTCTGTGTGTAGAGTGAATCTGATTTCTACTGCCTTCATCCCTCCTATATATAGTCCCACATCTCCATATGAATGTGTGGGTCTCGGGCTGGTTGGAGTTTCTCACAGTCTGCAGCCAATGGGAGAGCTTGGGAGGACAATAGTCACATCTCAGGGGAGCAGGTGGAGGGCTGGGGGGGTGATGGAGAGAGACTCATAGAGCGCTGTGTGGATCTGGGAAAGTGGTGACCCTGTAAAGAGATCAGATCTGCTGCCTGATGTTGGGATCAATGACTCTGACAGAGCACACGCTCATCATCTCAACACACACGTGTGATACTGGCTCAGCTCCTTTACATGAGATCTTACAGTGTTACCTAATCCTCAATCACAAATATTTGATCCTCTTGATATCCCTTTATTATATATATTTTTTACCTTCATGGTGTTAGAAGACATACCAATTCAGAACATCTGATTCGATTCTTATAATTGTTCATTTTCATCATTGTTTTTCCATAAACATCCATCTAAATTTTTTATTCACCACTTTTAATGAAAATACATCAATGGGTGTTTTTTGCTGTGAATATTAGGTCAGTTTCTCTCTTATATCCACTCACATTGGAGATTGTATTGATTAGCTCTGAGCTCCCTGTATTGAACTGCCTTGGGGGCTCCCAGGTACTGTGCCTCTGCTGGGCTGTGCAGCTGTGAGCTGGTGCTGGTTTCCTCCTGTGGGTCCTGCAGCCCCAGGCAGCACACTTCCTTGCCTTCAGCTTCCACAGCTGGCTCCCTGCACAAGGCTGAGCGTGCCCCAGTCACACGCCCTCCTCTCTCTGGGGCTGGGAGCCACAGGGACACACGGCTTCCCACACTTCTGTATGCAGCCTGCTCAACCCCCCAGACAATAGAAGTGTGTCTGTTCCCACAAAGCCATCAGACTTTTCCCATGCAGGATTCAGGCTGGGCTAGGAGGCAGCATGACCCCCACTGCCATCTGGATCACTTATAACTCACCTCACAAACAAACAAACTAAATGTCTAAACCATTTAAATACATTATTTCATAACTTATATAATAAAAAAGTGCTCTTTTGTTTCCCATCAACTGCAACGTTTTTGTTAATTGTTATAAATATATATTTTTAGCTTTCTACAGGTCCAGAATATGAATCACATGAACACATCAGTGTGTGGGTTTGGACTATTTCACTGTAAAGCATTACTATATGATACGGACTTAGTCCTAGCACAGATACTTTCCCAGGAATTAGCCTGACAGACCTTATTACCATATGGCTTGGGGAGCAACTTCCCACCTGTCATTCTATTCCCACAGACTATTGTCCCTAGATTAGAGCTCTCTGATTGGCTGAAGATCTTGACACATGGAGCAGGATGAGCATAAATACAGCGATGAGATGGAGAGCTCTCCAGTGAAGGTCCTCTGAACATCCACAAGGCAAGCAACATCAACTGAGTCCAGCAAGCGATCACTTCAACTCTAATCCTCTGAACAACTTTTGACGAAGGACAACAAAAGTACAATTTTGACAAATTTCTAGCAAATCTGCAAACTCAGACCAGTAACAGAAAATGTCAGCCTACCTGGACATCACTCTTCAGGACAGCTTGAAGGAGCAGCAGCTCCAGGTGCACCTCAGGTAAGTTCAGCTTCACAACATCCTCCTGTCCTAGACAGAGATGCGGTCAGAGAGAACAGGACGTTGGGTGTGAGTGAAGAGGTGTTGACAGTTGTCTTGTTTCTATCAGGTGTAAACTCAACATGCTGGAGAGGAGGTGCAGCATTGGAGTGGAGAAGCTGAAAGCCATTCTGGCAGAACATCTCCAGAACGGGATCCCTACCTCCGACCTCCTGGAGAAGACGGCCTCATTCTTCACTCTGAGGAAGGCCTTGCTGTCCCACAACGGCTACTCCAAGTGTTCCAGGGACATCCTGCGTCTCTTCCCTGACTCAGAGGACGACCTGGCTCCCCTGTGCCTCCAACAGTGACCTGGAAAAAAGCCTCTTTGGCCTGTATGCACCTGGCAGTGCTGCTGCCACAGACTGGGGCATTACTAAAGAGACATTGAGCTGCCCTTGAGATTGCACTGATCTTGATTTATGAAGAAGACTCTGGGGTCGTCTTGACAACCATGACCTTGGCTTACATGCGGAAGCCAGACGATGTACACAGCCTTTTTCTCTTGTTTGACTTGAATTGTGAACTTTGTTTTTATCATAATGCGTTGTTGTATTGTTTGAAGCAGTTGTACTGCTCTATTCTTTCTGTAAGAAAGACACGTTTTGCTGAGGGGATCCCATGTAGCTTGATGATGGGAACTTGACAGACCAGAACAGACTGTTTTCGCCTCACAGTTTAAATGACAGTGAGTGACCGGGGTGCTGGCTACCCCAAAGTGAAGTTGGAGCATTAACATGTGATATACTGATATTGATTCAGCCCCTTTTTTTGGGCAACAATCAATGTATAGTCTAAATACCGCGTGGCCTTTATGTATAGGGGAAATAGTACGAGTATGAATATCTAAACATATTGTTTTAATTGAATTTGAATTACTACGTAATAGTGTACACTGACGTGCATTAAGAAATGTCATTCATGAGATACTAAATAAAAATATATATTTCTAATGCAATTACATTTGTCATGTTATTGGTGCTCTTTTGATTTTAAAATCCCAGAAAATAGCAATCTGTCTCAGAAGACTGGAGAAGCATTGAGGAATGTGTCCATTTTGCCAAACACTTACCTGCTGTCCTGGTCATCACAGGGCAATCAGTAGGCAAACGGGAGGCGTGTGCGAAGAATAATGTCCTGACAGGCATGTCCAGACAAGCATGTCTGCAACAAGCAGGGCCTTGATACTCTATACAGGAGTGACATGGCTTCTCCTCCTGACACAGAGATGATGTATGGGATAGGTAGCTAGCTCAGTCTGCATCTGCAGAATGAGGTGATTACATTATGGTTACGTGCTAATCTGGCCCTACATTGTATGGAGTAAGACATCCCCAGTTGTATGAACATGTAACAGAGGTGGTTTGATGACCATGATAGCTAAACGGGATTTGAACTCAAGTTATGTAAATGTAAGAAGTGTAATATCACAATAAGTAATCATTCTAATATTTATGCATATCTCATTTAATTAAAAAAACTTTATTTTCAACCAATAAACAAAAACAAGCCAATTCAAATGTTTATTCAAGGTTTCCTCAATAAATAATCGTGTTGCTTGTCAAGGGTTGTTGCTGGTAATTTGTGTATGCTCCTGATGGATTCAGGCCTGGGGTCATATTTAACTAACAAGCTGCCAAACCAGCTCCCTTGGGAGGTTTCCTGCACACAGAGATGAATTAGCATAAGCAAGGCACACTTGTATTGTTCTGTAGAAGCTCCATCAATGAGCAGAGTGTGGGAAAGCTCCGGAGAGCAGAGTCACAGTTCCGTGGAACCTCATTACCATTCGGACATTGTGGTTGAGTGTATTTGTACTGCCATGCAAAGTAAGTATATATATATACATGATGGATGTACATATATATTGATATTTATACTTGAGGGATGTATTGGTAGTGTATGGTGGCATGTAAAAAATACATTGAAGATCATACTCATTGGAATATTACTGTAGAATTGAAAATAATCCAGGTGACCAAAGTAGAGGAAAAAGAGAGAGAGAAAAAAGGAGGGAAAATAAGCGAAGCATTTTTCCCTCCAGATGGTCTGTGACCTCAGGCTCTGTCTATTCTACAACACAGAGCCGATAGCGCCACTAGAGCTCCATTCAGTGTCCTGAACCTCTTTTGTAGTACATTGACCACAGGACACAGGACTCAGTGTGGGAAACTCAGAGCAGTTCTCTACTCACACTTCTCACACTACAAGACACTCAACACATCTGCTACATCTGGACCTCAAGATGGCTAACACCTCCCTGAAAATAAACAATCTTGAAAGGGTTAAAAGACCTGCTGGACTGAAATGGACTTCCCTTAAAACAAATTTTAAAAATAATGAACCTGACAACATTAGCTTCTTAGATGTATTTTAAATCATGAAATGTTTTTGAAGGTATATGAATAAAAATAAAATAAAAAAATGATTTGCATCACATGCTACACGGAAACACTTAACATCAAGATAAATTCAGAATCATTACATAAAATGTGACTTTATCATTGATAGATGTGAACATTGTTAATTCTTCTCATAGTTGACACTGTACCATCTCATGTAAAGGAACGGAGCACGTCTCACTCGTGTGTGTTGAGATGATGAGCGTGTGCTCTGTCAGAGTCATTGATCCCAACATCAGGCAGCAGGTCTGATCTCTTTACAGGGTCACCACTTTCCCAGATCCACACAGCGCTCTATGAGTCTCTCTCCATCACCCCCCCAGCCCTCCACCTGCTCCCCTGAGATGTGACTATTGTCCTCCCAAGCTCTCCCATTGGCTGCAGACTGTGAGAAACTCCAACCAGCCCGAGACCCACACATTCATATGGAGATGTGGGACTATATATAGGAGGGATGAAGGCAGTAGAAATCAGATTCACTCTACACACAGAGAACTCTACAACACAGAGATACAGCCATGACTCCTACAGTCAATACAGCAAGAACCTACTCTGAGGAACACCTGACTCTCACCAACAAGGTAAATTAAAGAACCAATGTCACAGACTTAGATCAACTGCTAAATAGTAATGTTCTTTATCCATGTTACACTCCAGAATCAGGTTATTAATGTGTTTCCTCTCTTTCTTTTGCAGCTAAGAAAGCCACAGGTGGAGAAGTTACGTAGAGATCGTATCAACAGCAGCATTGAACAGCTCAAGTCTCTCCTGGGTCCAGAACTCCTCAACCAGCAGCCTGACTCCAAGCTGGAGAAAGCTGACATCCTGGAGATGACAGTTTCTTTATTGAGCCGACTGCAGCCAATCACCTCCTCTTCCTGCTCAGCACCGACCAATCAAGGTCACTCCAGGTGTGTCCAAGAGACGGTAAACTTCCTGTCCAAGGAGGAGATGGAGACTGAGTCCCAGAGAAGACTGCTGAGCCACTTCCAGAGCCTGCAGTCATCCTCTGATAAGAACAGGAGGGAGACTGACCTGCCTCAGCTGAGCTCCCCAGCCCAGCACAGCATCAGTAAAGAGAAGAGTCCAGTCAACAGCGCCCCCTGGAGGCCCTGGTAGAAACCTACAGACTGCAGCTCTACTCCCAGACATGACCATGTTGGTCAGAGATTAACATTACCAACAACATTATTGACGAGTGACGATGAAGATGTTCTGTATGAACAGAACGATTGCTGATTTTGTTATTGATCATTACGATCTGAAGCTTTTATGGTTCCTTTTAAGGACATTTACCCAAACTGGGTATTATTCATTGAATCTCTATGAGATTTCCTCTGATTTGTTCAAAGGTCAACAAATCTCTTCAGGATAATCCTGAATATCACACTACATTTTTGTAGTATTCATTTTGATGTGCATCTCTGTGAAGTTTGCACCAGTTTGTTTCTATGTAGACCTAAGTGATACATTATCACTGTTCCTCCATGAGGATTATTTACCCAACATGGGTATCTCTGTTATCATTTTGCTGTGATTATTGTTAACTGATCTGTTTCAGGATCAATATATTTACTCAGACTATGAATAACTTAACAATATTTATATTGAGGAATAATAAGTTTTCTTTGTCAAACTTCTGTTCATGTTGGACAGATCTAAGTCTTTCAAAAAGAAACGTATTTAATGTTTCCTCTACTCTGCTAGAGTACAGTATCTACTATGCATATGTTTAAATATGAATGATGAAAGGAGAACATTACTTTCTCTGAAAACTTACTGTTTATGCTTGACAGATAATAGATGCCTTTTGGAAAGACAAATGTTCAATATATGTCCTTTACTCTGTTAGAGTACTTATTATGCATATGTTTTATATGTGTGAAGAAAGGAAAACATTGTTTTCTCTGTAAGCTAACTGTTTATGTTAAATAGTTTAATGTGTCTTTTGTAAAGACAGTTGTTCAATATATATCCTCTACTCTGTTAGAGTACCTTGTGTCTTGGAAATGCGTCCAAGTTATGTTGTGATGTTTGATCACTCTGTCTGCCTCATGTTGAGGCATCTATGATGATGTGACTCTCTGAGTCAAGTTGAATAAATACAATCAACTGAATCTTTCTGTCACTCAGCTTGTCTGTTTTTCTTCATTGCCACAGTTGAATGTCTGACCATGATCTTAGAACTGATTGAGAATATAAAAAAATCATAATAATTGAAAATTATAAGAAAAAAAACTTACAAAGTATAAACTTTTACTTCGTTTTAGACATTGTTCAAGAAGGTATATCTTTTTTTCCCATTATTTGTCAAGACATATTAACAACTGAAATTCCAAACTTGCTCATTGGAAATGTATTTAACAAAATATTTTGTCGTGAATTCATGTGGAGGTATGTAAAACTGTTTTTGCACATACCATACATCACATGTGAATACATTCAGCTTCAGAATTTGCTTCCGGTATTTAGCGGATTTTACGTTTAGGCCTATTGTTCTTTTTATTGTTTAGAGCTACAGTTTCTTTTCTACTCTTTCCTCAACAATGAGGTCATCCTCCATAGCTGACGTGATGTGCAATAAGACACACTTCTATTGTTCCTTAATTGAAGGCAGAGTGTGGGAACCTGAGGAAAACTCACTCACAGACCCCCTAAGGGACAATAGATACAGACCCCAGTCCTGGATGTTCTAACCCCTACCCTGGAGGTCAGTGTGGGAGTGGGGGTGGCTGCTGGTGGGGCTGATGGGGCTGGTGGTGATGGTGGTGGGGAAGGGTGGGAGAGAGGTGTTATGGGCTATTTGTTTTCTTTTCTAAGTCAACATATTTTTTGTGATAAGTTGCTTATCTTCAGTATTTTGTCAATCGTATTGCTGAACTTTAGAGACCATCCAAAAAGTAACTTGCGTTCCCATTATAAAATCATTGTAATATATATGTGTCAGTAGTATCTGCTTACCCTGTCCTACAGTACATTCTACATACACCACATGTTCCAGTTGAGAAGACTGTCAGACTAGACTCTTTGTTCATTTACATGGACCAGAAAATAATCAGTATCAATCAAATAACCATCAACTGTTTTCACTTGTTGTGTAGCTAGGGGAAATGTAATGTGTAAAAGTAGACAGGTTTAGAACCAAAACAATCAGTTAAATACACATCAAGTGTCTTTAAGAGACTTGAATAGAACACTGAGCGGAAGATTCTTCCTGTGTGTTCAAACAAACAGCCTCATGTCATTCTTTACCAAGAATAAAGCTTGAACTAAATTAATATATTTAGGTAATGAGGTTTACCAGTGGGGTATGTGTATGTCTGTGTTAGAGAGGGAGGGTGGGGGGAGGGTGGGGGACAGAAGATGAATTAGCATTGAACAAGGCACACTTGTATTGTTCTGTAGAAGCTCCCTCAGTGAGCAGAGTGTGGGAAAGCTCTGGAGAGCAGAGTCACAGTTCAGTGTCTTTAGCATCCTCAGTCTCACCACCACCAGACTGGCTCTATGGGGAATTGGCACACTTTGGAAGGAGGAATAACATTTATCCTTCAAAAGAATTTCAGGCTGATGTCATCTGTCAGCCCAGAATGTCAAACATGTACAGAAGAAAAGTTCATATTTAACAAACACAACCAAAATTATTTGAGATAAAACTGATCAAATACACCTGAGAGTATAGTATGTTTCTGCTATTTCAAGATTATTATATGTAATTATTGATTTCTTCAACTTTATAAATGTTTGTTGTGATAATTAGCCGACAGTATCAACCAGTGGTGTTCTTTTCCTCCAGATGGCCAGATGGTCTGTGACGTCAGGCTCTGTCTATACCACAACACAGAGCCGATAGCGTCACTAAAGGTCCTTTCAGTGTCCTGAACCTCTTTTGTAGTACATTGACCACAGGACACAGGACTCTGTGTGGGAAACTCAGAGCAGTTCTCTACTCACACTACTCACACTACAAGAAACTCAACACATCTGGAATTACAGCAGTAATTAGTTAGTCTATGTCCTATTCTGAAATAAAATGCTCCTCATAGGTACTGAAATAAACGTATCTTGCTTTTAACTTATACAGTAAAGAGACTTCAGAAGATGTTTCTTAAATAATAAATATAAAACAGTAAAGCAACCTGATTCAAAATTAACTGAATCAATTAAGAATCAAATATATTGAGTACATTTTAAACAAATGTAATGAAGACTTGCTTTGCAGAACTAATTGTTGATGTCAACAGTAAAGTACACCATGTAATTTGACATTCATGATTGAAGTATCTGAAGTTTAGGTTACACTGTAAGATCTCATAAATGAGCTGAGCCAGTATCACACGTGTGTGTTGAGATGATGAGCGTGTGCTCTGTCAGAGTCATTGATCCCAACATCAGGCAGCAGATCTGATCTCTTTACAGGGTCACCACTTTCCCAGATCCACACAGCGCTCTGTGAGTCTCTCTCCCGCACCCCCCCTAGCCCTCCACCTGCTCCCCTGAGATGTGACTATTGTCCTCCCAAGCTCTCCCATTGGCTGCAGACTGTGAGAAACTCCAACCAGCCCAAGACCCACACATTCATATGTAGATGTGGGACTATATATAGGAGGGATAAAGGCAGTAGAAATCAGATTCACTCTACACACAGAGAACTCTACAACACAGAGATCCAGCCATGACTCCTACAGTCACTTCAGCAAGAACTTACTCTGAGGAACACCTGACTCTCACCAACAAGGTAAATTGAAGAACCAATGTCACAGACTTACATCAACTGCTAAATAGTAATGATCTTCAATCATGTTACACTCCAGAATCAGGTTATTAATGTGTTTTCTCTCTTTCTTTTGCAGCTAAGAAAGCCACGGGTGGAGAAGTTACGTAGAGATCGTATCAACAGCAGCATTGAGCAGCTCAAGTCTCTCCTGGGTCCAGAACTCCTCAACCAGCAGCCTGACTCCAAGCTGGAGAAAGCTGACATCCTGGAGATGACAGTTTCTTTATTGAGCCGACTGCAGCCAATCAGCTCCTCTTCCTGCTCAGCACCGACCAATCAAGGTCACTCCAGGTGTGTCCAAGAGATGGTGCACTTCCTATCCAAGGAGGAGATGGAGACTGAGTCCCAGAGAAGACTGCTGAGCCACTTCCAGAGCCTGCAGTCATCCTCTGATAAGAACAGGAGGGAGACTGACCTGCCTCAGCTGAGCTCCCCAGCCCAGCACAGCATCAGTAAAGAGAAGAGTCCAGTCAACAGCGCCCCCTGGAGGCCCTGGTAGAAACCTACAGTCTGCAGCTCTACTCCCAGACATGACCATGTTGGTCAGAGATTAACATTACCGACAGCATTATTGTTGAATGAAGATGAAGATGAATGATGTTCTGTATGAACAGAACGATTGCTGATTTTGTTATTGATCATTACGATCTGAAGCTTTTATGGTTTTTGTAAGGATATTTACCCAAACTGGGCATTATTCATTGAATCTCTCTGAGATTTCCTCTGATCTGTTCAAAGGTCAACCAATCTCTTCAGGATAATCCTGAATTTCACACTACATTTTTGTAGTATTTATTTTGATGTGCATCTCTGTGAAGTTTGCA
The DNA here is from genome assembly GCA_903064625.1 of Mallotus villosus. Taxonomy (NCBI): domain Eukaryota; kingdom Metazoa; phylum Chordata; class Actinopteri; order Osmeriformes; family Salangidae; genus Mallotus; species Mallotus villosus. The sequence goes on from CAEFZP010005731.1 coordinate 23,337, forward strand.
CCGGTTTGTTTCTATGTAAACTTAAGTGATACATTATCACTGTTCCTCCATGAGGATTATTTACCCAACATGGGTATCACTGTTATCATCTTGCTGTGATTATTGTTAACGGATCTGTTTCAAGATCAATATATTTACTATGAATAACTTTGAAATATTCTTTGTCAAACCTCTGTTCATGTTGGACAGATCTAAGTCTTTCAAAAAGATAGTTCTTTAATATGTTTCCTCTACTCTGCTAGAGTACAGTACCTACTATGCATATGTTTAAATATGCATTATGAAAGGAGAACATTGTTTTCTCTGTAAACTTACTGTTTATGCTAGACAGATCATTTGCCTTTTGTAAAGACAGACATTTAAGATCTATCCTCTACTCTCTTAGAGTACTTATTATGCATATGTTTTATATGTGTGAAGAAAGGGGAACATTATTTTCCCTGTAAACTAACTGTTTATGTTAAATAGTTCAATGTGTCTTTTGTAAAGACAGATGTTCAATATATATCCTCTACTCTGTTTGAGTGCCAAATGTGCATGTTTTATATGTATGAAGAAAAGAGAACATTATTTTCTCTGTTTGTTAACTGTTTTTGTTCAAAAACCAATTGTTGTTCAATATCGGTTCTCTATTCTTAGAGCACCTTGTGTCTTGGAGATGTGTCCAAGTTTTGTTCAAATGATGTTATAAGTCTTAAATGTTCAACCTTTTGTAAAGGTTTGTAATAATATTTGACTCATTGCGTTACTTGTAATAAATAATTAATTTCATTCCAAACAGGAACTCACTCTTCTTTACTTAATTTCACAAAAAATTCACCTGAGAACTAGGCATACCCTTTTCTCTCTTTCAAACTTATAGTCAACACATGGCTTTGTGATGGGGATGAGCAGACAGAAGATCAAAAAGAAGAGGTCAAGATCTATGATGGGAGAAAGTTTAATTACCATTCAGCCTATACATTCACATGAAAATGGTGATGGAAATAATAGTTAAACTTAAACAACAATTAGAAAAATACCTAGAAAAAGGCCTACATTTCCAAACAATACCAAAATACACCTTCTTCCCTTTCAAGAAGAACAGTCTACTTTTAGATATTGTGAGTCAATGGTGTGAAATAAATGTATGTCTGTCTCATGAAACTGTTTGATTAGTTAGGTTCTGGGTTTATCAATATTAAACAACCAGTTTATTGGAGAGAAAGTGTAATAAACTCCTCGGCATGAAAATCACCGATTCAGACACACAGCGGTACTATCTCTGAAGCATGAAGGTGATAAAAAATAGGTGACAAACGCCTGAGACTTTCCCACACTGGAGGCCCTATAATAAAAGCAACAAATGATTGGTCATGAAACCCCCCTTTACACAACTTCCTCTATTACTGTTAAATCAAAGAGGAGCGTGCAGTGACATGTGGCGACCTAAAAGCGTGCCTCAATCACACCTACCATCGCACCTTACCATTGAACTCGAGGCAACAACACCGTGAGAAACTGAGCAGTTTTTATTGACTCTTTGATTTGCACCCTGTGTGTGTCACGGCGACAGTCGTGCACACTTTCCCATCAGCAGCAGGCGTTTGTCCTTTGATAGCTCCTTGTCAAAATAGCGTCGTGATTTTGATCGCACGCGTTGCATCATAGGGGGTAGAGTCATTCGCGCGATCCTAGAATTTAAGTAGCATGTTAATCCGGTGGTCAAATTATTTCAACCGAACATATGTACTCAGGCAGAAACATAGGCTACCCTGCATGCGCGAGAGAGAGAGAAAATAGAAAGAAAGAAAGAAAGAGAGAGAGAGTGGCTCCAAAGGGAAGAGAGGGCGAGACTTCATTAGGAAGTAAAGGCAAACTATTGAACTGTATTGCTATCGTTGTTTATTGTACACATATCTCGACATACAGTGACAACAGCTATTTTTTTTGTACATTGTAATAATAATAGCAAAATACATTTTCTCTTTGCTATGTTTCATATCTTAGAATAAAGCCTCAGCTAACTCAGTTTAATATTTGAAACCACTTCTATTGTGGGACAGTAATCTCCACATAAAGTGTGCCATGTTTAATCTTTTTATCTATAGTGGCCCTTATCAGGTGTGCAGAGGCTGCCAGCTCTCCATCTGCAGAGGCCTGATCAGACACAGGGACTGTTCCCAGGTAATAAAAGTGTAACAACCTGCTTGTGTCCAGCCTGTGGCTCAGAGAGCCTCAACCCCATCCCCTCTGTTGAGGCCATGAGGCTGGTTGAAACCATGAGATAATTGATGCCTCTCCCATTGTTGTGTCCGCCTCGCCCACTGGCCTCAGAGTGTGGGAAAGCTAAGCCTTCCTGGGACTCATGGCTTTGTAATGCTAATGCCCCGCTATAAATAGGGGAGGGGGATCCTCTCTCAGCTCACAACTCACTGTCCTTCCTCAGAGAAGCACACTCTCTCCGTACTGCTCCAGAATGGCTCCTACCTGCACCAGAGACTCTGACACTTCCATGCTCTCCACCAAAGACAAACATAAAGTAAGTTTTGTTACACATCTGTCCATTTATCATTGCTTGTTTTACCTTTGCTGTAAACCCCCTGTTTGAGAGAGAGCATTGAGCTAACAGACTGTCCTCTTTTCTCCTCCAGTTAAGGAAACCAGCCGTAGAGAAAATGCGCAGAGATCGCATCAATATCTGCATAGAGCAGCTCAAGGCTCTTCTGGAGAAGGAGTTCCACAAGCAGGACCCCAACGCCAAGCTGGAGAAGGCTGACATCCTAGAGATGACAGTGGTGTTCCTGAAGCAGCAGCTGCAGTCCAGGAGCATGGCCCCTCTGAAGGCCCACGGTCAGGGCTACTCCCAGTGCTGGAGGGAGGCGCTGCACTTCCTGTCTGCCAGCTCCACCAAGGATGCCACGCTCCAACACCTCCAGCACCTCCAGCGCCTCAATGGTGCCCAGAGAGTTTCCCTGGACAGCTGTCCCTCCTCTCCTCTCTCCTCCCAGCTCCACAGCCAGGGTCCCAGTCAAGCAGGTGACCAGCACCCACAAACCAGTGTGGAGGCCCTGGTAGAGCTCCTGTACAGACTCTGTACCTGGAGAACTGTCCACCATCCTGAGTAGGAAACTTGTTTCCAAATGTTTTACTGGATGTTCTAGGTTTTCTTGATAGAAATGAACTCCACTGATGTTACTCTCTCAGAGAAAAAGCTGAAAACAGTTTTATAGTACTTCGTTATGAAGTAGATGTTTTCTATATACTTTGATGAGTGATAAATGCAGTATGTGCTTATATGAAGCACTATTGTGTTGTTTTACCCTTTCATTTTCTGTGAAAATGTTGTGTAAAGATGTTATCTTTATTTACTGATGGTTGCTTTGCCAACTGAAACTTTTCTTTAACTTTTCTTTAACTTTTCTAAACCAGTTTTTATGTTCCTATTGAGGGATATTGATTCTAAGATATGAATGTCCTTTTTGTAAAGGCTTTGTGAATCCTTTTGTGAAGGATATTGTTATAATTACTTGAATATGCCTTTTGTGAAGGCTACTATTATCATATTTAAATATGCCTTTTGTAAATGATATTATTATCATTATGCAAATATTTATGTGGTAAAATATGCAAAACCACTAACTGTTCAAACATATACATGGCTGTGTTGTACACACTGTTGATTCATCAGTGTTAACAGTGTCATCATTCTCTCTTGTCAGACATCCTATGTTAAATTATATGAAACTAACTTCGAAGAGGACCAAATCTTTCAAATAAACATGTTCATAAAAGTATGATATTCTTTCTTTGTGACTTATTATATGTTATTCAAAAATTTGCTAAACAACGTTTTGTAATGATTAAGCTGAAACTCTATGAGATATTGCAATGGATAGACTGATTTCATAAGGGATATCCCTGTACAAGTGTGTAGCATCATGAATTCATGATGTTTGATTTGTTTGTGCCATTTCACAGCTTTGCTCATTATATTTGAAGTGTGCGTTAAAATATCCCCGAACACACAGGTAAAAGTACACGTGCAAACAAACACTCACACGCGCACACACCCACCCACAACCACGTGCAGAAGAGCATAGGGGTGTGCACTACGTGTGTGTGTGCATGTATTGGTGTGTGTACAGGCAGGACCAGGTCTGTCTTGTGTCTTTGTGTACTAAGCCCCAGGCTAGCGTTGGGCAGTTGGTTCTGTCAGCTCTGGTTTCATCAAACAGCTGGTGGGCTGAGCTGCTGTGAAGCTGCAGGGCCTGGTGGAGAGGCTACAGTGTGGGAGAGCAGTGTCCTGTGTGGGGCCTGCCTCTCCACAGCTTTCCCACACTCTTGCTCCATTCTCCCCTTTCATCCCACAGACAAAGGAAGTGTGCCGCGCTAAATTATCCTCGAGGCATGATGGTGAGAAAGCCCTGACCAACTGCCCCTCTCTCCCTCCCTCCTCTACAAATCTGTCCCTGGGGGGGACAATCAGCTTAGTCATTTCATAAACCTGCCATTATTCATGACCAAATACAAATTACGTTCTCAAATAACTATTCTTAATATTGTACGAATGTAACTGAGTACATGAATTAATACTAAACACAGAATTGTTTTTGTCTTTGCTAAATACTTGAATTATTGTTACATTATAGTTTAGTTAAACTTAAATGTTATTGCTCCATACCAGAGAAGAGTTTGTTACTAAACTAATTGCAGTACAGATGGGTTTCTGTCACAATTATCTGTCAGCATGATCTGCCGAGGGGTACAACGCAACAATCAAGAGGGGTGAGCCTTGCTTTCAGTCGATGGTGTAATGTACACATGGCAGGATGAGCCTGAGCCTGTCCCTGGGCCTGTGGACCACCGTGGGAAACCTCTGCTGTCTACCTCAGCTAACAGGTGTCAGTGTGGAGGCTGGTCTGTTCCACCTGGCGATAAGACACTTTGAGCACACACACACAAAAACAAACAAACACACACACACACACACACACTCCTTAGTCAGACATGCTCCCACAACACCCTCCCAGGCACACTCCCAATGGCCTCCCAAGGTGTGAGTACACCCAAGCACACACACACAGACACACACACATACACACAGACACTCACACAAAGCAGTTTATGTAATCTTTTATCACAAACAAGTGTGTATTGGTGCAGGTGTGTGGGAAAGCAGTCTGGACTCCAGACCCATGAGGGCAGTAGGCCCTGTAGTAAACAGTCAGGACTCGAGACACATGTAGGCCCTATAGTAAACAGTCAGGACTCCAGACACATGCAGGCCCTATAGTAAACAGTCAGGACTCCAGACACAGGTAGGCCCTATAGTAAACAGTCAGGACTCCAGACACATGTAGGCCCTGTAGTAAACAGTCAGGACTCCAGACACATGTAGGCCCTGTAGTAAACAGTCAGGACTCCAGACACATGTAGGCCCTGTAGTAAACAGTCAGGACTCCAGACACATGTAGGGCCTGTAAACAGACAGCCCTTCCCTGATCAGTGATTATTGATTACCGAACCTTACAACTTGTCAATAACCCCTCAATAAGACCAGCAGTGATACACCAATCAGCTAAATAACTAACTGATTTGATTTGATTATTAAACATTGATGCCCTGTAAATAAAGGTATCTTCTGCTGCAGTACAATGTCTAGATTACTGCTATGATTCATTGATAGCAAAGGCATTGTTTCAGTCTTACTGTAACCACAGCAAAACTTTGCTAATATAACTTATTTCCCATTGTTAAAATTGAAGGCTCTTCATATCTAGCGGTCTCATCGCTTAAGTCAAGTGTGTATAATATTGCTTAAAGATACCCCTTTTCTAAAATCTTTACAATTAATTGAATTAATTCCAAATCTAAAAATGTGGCTAATTTAATATTTCCCTTTTCAGTAATGGGCCACAGTCAAACACATAGAAAGATAATTGTACATTGTCATCGATTTATTTATACAAGAAATGAAGCAGTCCTCTTTGAAGCTGCTGTCACTCATGTCAAAGTTGATCATTTTCAACAAGAAATACAGAAGACACACAGTGTCAACATAAGAATTATAAGAGAAAAATGTGACAGGTTGGGACATATTGTTCCATATAGACTTTCTAAAAGACTTTCTATATAGTCTTCACAAAAGACTGGAAAAACATATATTTCAAAAGGATTCACAAAGCCTTTACAAAACTATCCAAAAAGCCTTTAAAAAAAGGCATATACTAAATCTTGGACTCAATATCCTTCAATAGGAAGGTTTTCAGGTTTCAGTTGGCCAAGCAACCATCATATTAGATAGCATCTTTCAAGTAATGATATCAATATCCTTTACAAAAGGATTCACAAAGCCTTTGAAAAAAAGGACATTCATATCTTAGAATCAATATCCCTCAATAGGAACATAAAAACTGGAAGTTAAAGAAAAGTTTCAGTTGGCAAAGCAACCATCAGTAAATAAAGATAACATCTTTACACAACATTTTCACAGAAAATGAAAGGGTAAAACAACACAACAGTGCTTCATATAAGCACATACTGCATTTATCACTCATCAAAGTATATAGAAAACATCTACTTCATAACGAAGTACTATAAAACTGTTTTCAGCTTTTTCTCTGAGAGAGTAACATCAGTGGAGTTCATTTCTATCAAGAAAACCTAGAACATCCAGTAAAACATTTGGAAACAAGTTTCCTACTCAGGATGGTGGGATGGTGGACAGTTCTCCAGGTACAGAGTCTGTACAGGAGCTCTACCAGGGCCTCCACACTGGTTTGTGGGTGCTGGTCGCCTGCTTGACTGGGCCCTGGCTGTGGAGCTGGGAGGAGAGAGGAGAGGAGGGACAGCTGTCCAGGGAAACTCTCTGGGCACCATTGAGGCGCTGGAGGTGCTGGAGGTGTTGGAGCGTGGCATCCTTGGTGGAGCTGGCAGACAGGAAGTGCAGCGCCTCCCTCCAGCACTGGGAGTAGCCCTGACCGTGGGCCTTCAGAGGGGCCATGCTCCTGGACTGCAGCTGCTGCTTCAGGAACACCACTGTCATCTCTAAGATGTCAGCCTTCTCCAGCTTGGCGTTGGGGTCCTGCTTGTGGAACTCCTTCTCCAGCAGAGCCTTGAGCTGCTCTATGCAGATATTGATGCGATCTCTGCGCATTTTCTCTACGGCTGGTTTCCTTAACTGGAGGAGAAAAGAGGACAGTCTGTTAGCTCAATGGTCTCTCTCAAACAGGGAGTTTACAGCAAAGGTAAAACAAGCAATGATAAAAGGACAGATGTGTAACAAAACTTACTTTATGTTTGTCTTTGGTGGAGAGCATGGAAGTGTCAGAGTCTCTGGTGCAGGTAGGAGCCATTCTGGAGCAGTACGGGAGAGAGTGTGCTTCTCTGAGGAAGGACAGTGAGTTGTGAGCTGAGAGAGGATCCCCCTCCCCTATTTATAGCGGGGCATTAGCATTACAAAGCCATGAGTCCCAGGAAGGCTTAGCTTTCCCACACTCTGAGGCCAGTGGGCGAGGCGGACACAACAATGGGAGAGGCATCAATTATCTCATGGTTTCAACCAGCCTCATGGCCTCAACAGAGGGGATGGGGTTGAGGCTCTCTGAGCCACAGGCTGGACACAAGCAGGTTGTTACACTTTTATTACCTGGGAACAGTCCCTATGTCTGATCAGGCCTCTGCAGATGGAGAGCTGGCAGCCTCTGCACACCTGATAAGGGCCACTATAGATAAAAAGATAAACATGGCACATGGAGGAGAATACAGCAAGACTGCTGCACATGGTCAAGAAAACACAACATGGTATTAATTTTTACCATGTAATCAGTCATCTTTATTACATTTGAAAAAGGTGACAAAACCCATCAATAATAGAACTGAGGAACGGGTTTATTAGAACTGATTATAAAACACATAAGTTGATACCTTGCATCAACTTGTATATTATTAGTATAATATTTACAGTTTGATACAGGCACTGTGTGTGATAATGTGAAATGACATTATGTCACTTCCATTACACACCTTCCAAACTGTGTAAATGTTTCATGAGAAAGAAGGAGGGGAAGTAAAGACAAGAGTTAGGTAGAGAGAGCGAGGGATAAAGATTCCTGTTGCTATTGTAAATGCCAATTAAACACAATTATCCTATGCCCTCTGGGAGGCACACTTCCATTGTTCGAACCCCCTTTAACCCCCCTGTCTCCCATCCCCCTTGGGTGTATATGTAGTAAATGGGGAAGAGAGTGTGGGAAAGCAGAATGGTCTCTTACTCACACATCCTCCAGTCAATAGAGCACACCCCAGCACCCCTCCATCCACCCACCCCCCAGCCCCTACCTCTCTCCTCCTCTCCCTCCCTCCTCTTCTCCCTCCATCCTCCTCTCCCACCCTCCCAGCCGAGACACACTCTTTCAGCCTGCCGCCCTGATCACAGCCTCTGTGGAGCATGAGGGCGCGTGTGCTCACACCCCCCCCCCACACACACACACCTGAACTTACACCACTCGGCCCGGTTATGAGCGTTTGTGTGTGTTTGTTTGTGTGTATGTGTGTACTTACCTACCACTGATAATGTACATCTTCCCCATTTATCAACTTGTTTTAAAACCGGCTATCATGTCAAAGTTCTACACTTGATCCTGTATCGCCACGCAGGTCGCTGTTCTTATTTCTCAAGCTTACATCACTATAATGTGTTATTGTTCGTCTTCTAATATAATGCTAATTGCTTGTATAACACTTGTGACTGCTCCCAAATAAACATAGAAATGTAGTTAAATGGAACTCTGGAAGCATTAGAATCAAGCTTTATTAATTTGAACTGTTGCATGCACATTGATTGAAGGTTGGTTGAGCTTACCCTAACCCTATTTGCATCTCACTAAGTACACATACTATGGAACTGTTGATTATGCTGCACTTTGCTGTCACCTAGAAGTGTAACTACATTCCTGATTTGTCTTGTCAATTCTTATTTTGGACAACATGTACATGTGCTGTGCATGTATAATTGTCAATATACAAATAAATATAAAAATACAAAACGTCAATATCTGGGAATTAAGAAGCAGATGGTCAGGGCCTTTTTGGAGGGAAAAGCTTCCTCTTTCTTTTCAAGTCCTCAAGACGCATTTCTTCAAGTGAGTATGCAGATGCGACCACATCATTTGAGTATGAACGCATTCCAATGTGGACATTCCTTCGTCCTCTATTGAGCAACAATAGAGATGGCCTCATTATGGAGACCTCTTCATACACACACACACTCCTCCCACGCACACACACGCCAAACCGTCTCCATGGCTTTAAGCCCAGATGTCCCAGAGTGTGTGTGGGTAAGTGTGTGTGTGTGTGTGCAGCCAAAGGCCCTCTCCCTGCTCTGAGGAATGTGTGAGAGCCGCGACCTGCTCCTCTTTCCCACACGTAAGCCCCCATTCAGGCCAGCGGCCCACCCTGCCTCCCCAGCCTCTGATCCGTCAGGCCTTATTATGCCTGAGCTTCAATAGGCCATCTGGACCTCGACTGGGACAGCCACGGCCTCCTACTTACCCCACACTCACCTACAGCACACGCTTCAGGTAGCGGGTGGAATAAACACACACACAATGTGTATATTGACATATTATTCCTGTGTACTGTATAAACAACAAGCATGTAGCCTAAATATTCCCTCCGAAATAACTAAAGGAAGTGAAGGGAGATGCAGTGAACTGTAAAAAAGGAATCAATAAAAGTGACAGATGAAGTCTTTTCAGGATTAAAGGAAGATGGTTATTGATCTCTGAATTGTGTATCAATTTGAACCGGAAAACGCTATCCAACACTGGCTGCCACCAACCAAGGCATTGAGAAAACAACACCAGTGAAAGGGGTCTAAAATCTGACAGAAGGTGTTCGACAACGCAAGAAGTTTCCCGCCTCAAGTCGTTTTTTTCTTCTTCTTTGCTGCACGCCTTCACTGTGAATGTCAGGTCACATGCCCCTGGAGTGCCATAGACCCACACATCAGAATCTGCCTCCTCCAGGAAGGGGTCAGGCGTTTCCCAGGTTCTGTGTGTGTGTGTGTGTGTGTGTGTGTGTGTGTGTGTGGCTGCAGTCACAAGGATACTTCACAGGGCCCATGTGTGACACCCGGCACCTGCCCCTCTCTTTGTGGGAGAGCCATGCCCTGGCTCCAGCTCTGAAGGCAGGGCACACAGAGTCAGGGGCTGGGGCTGGTACAATACACCAGCTCAGAATGCATTGTGGTGCTCTTTACAAGTTCCAATTTGGCGGGAGAAGAAAATCTGTGATGGATGAGAAGGGTTTGAAAAAGACAAAACAAACAAAACAAAAAACATTCTTTAACTGAGCCTGAAACAAAATGAAGAAAAGTTCACTGGCACAACAACTTGAAACATAAACGCTTAAAAGGTAGAATGGTATTTGTAATGATAATTAAAGTTTGATTTGGCCCATTACTCTTAATGTAAAAAAAGGAATTCCCAATAGGCTACAGTCAAAAAACAGGAAAAAACATTCCACTTTCAACGGGCTAACAACATATGCCCGTCTACAAGTTTCGTGAGTTGACAGTGGTTTCCCGCGCAGTGAGGCCAGCAGCTGCCCGGCCTTCAAAGCCTAATCCTGGAGGCAGTGTTGTCCCAACTTTCCCACAGCACACTTTCAACAGCGCAACAAAAGAAGTGTGCCGTGCTCAATACCGCATTAGTCCCGGTCCTCAATGGGGCATCTAATTCCCAAGAGACCATACGGAAAAACATCACATTGATACAACCCTGAAACAGGGACACCAACCAAAATGGACCCATGTCATGGAGATATAGCTACGAATTAAAATAGCCTATTATTCCTCAAAACCCATTAGCCTATTACTAATTTACCAATAGGCCTAGTCTAGTAGGCAAGCACTAAATTATAGTTTAAGAAATAGCCATATATTTAACCATATAGCAGTCATTTTATTAATTGATGTTTATATTCAAAATGCTTTCATGCAGTTATGATATTTAAGCCTATAGCCTACCTAAATGTTGAATGGAATCTTCAAAAGGCTGCCATTATTCGAAATATTAGCGGGAAAAGCGCGGGCAGAACGCTTATAGCTAATCTCTTGATCCAGACTAATCTGTTCGGATCCCCATTCATGAATTGTGGACCATTTCTCCCGCCTTTTGGTCTGCCTTCCTTTCATGTGAATGGGTGTAACACCTTGGAATGCGGGCGCAAGGAATAGAGTCAACTTTTCATGGCACCCTTTAATTGCACGCTCCACCTGTTCCCATGGGACAAGCTAACTGTCCCCCGGCGACAGACAGTCAATTTAGCATGAAGCAATTGAAGCCTTTGTCATTGGGCTGCGTTCCGGATTGGCTCGCTAGTGTGGGAACACCCTGTCAAACACTAACTCACGCGGGTTTACAGTGCGAGGGCTCGAGCTATAAATTGAGGAGTCCCGGAAAGCTGGGACCACCAACTTCCAAGATCAAGTTTAGCCTACAAAACATAAACGTAGGGCAATGCCACCTGTCAATGCTTGCAACTTAGTTCTTAGCACCAAAGATAAAATCAAAGTGAGTACAAACAACTTCTTAAATAATCTCTGTGTATGTGTGATCTTAAAAAAAGGTCAATATTTCTGAAAATATCACCTATCTAACTTTATGTTTTTTTTGTTTGCTCTCTAGCTAAGGAAACCAGCTGTGGAGAAGATGCGCAGAGATCGCATAAACAACAGCATAGAGCAACTCAAGACCCTCCTCCACGCCGAGCTCCAAGCACACCAGCCGAACTCGAAGCTCGAGAAAGCTGACATCCTCGAGACAGCCGTGTTCTACCTGAAAGACAACCTTCACCCGGCAGCTGTCTCGGTCCAAGCAGGCTCAGTTGGACAGGGCTATTCTGAGGGATTCTCCCGCTGTCTAGAAGAAACACTTCGTTTCTTCTCCGCTCACAACCAGCCTTCAGAATCTAAGAAACTTGTCAGTCACTTCCATCGGTCTCAACAGCTGCCAGGAGCCGAGACCGGGCTGCGGAACCGCCCGGTGGTCCCCCGCAGGAACCTGAGTGTTCCTAAAAGCGTCACCTCTGCAGGTGCAAGAACAGTGGTGTGGAGACCATGGTGATGCGCGTGTATGGAAAATGAGATTGCGCAAACTCAGAATTAAGACAATCAATGTTAAAATAATGAGATACCTTCCTGGCTTATTTTATGAGCTATTTGTAGGATTACTTTCTTCATTAATACTTTTTCATGTCAGTTAACGGTGAAATAGTGACATGTTTAGCGAATGAGTTACCCAGTGTTTGCGCAAAAGCGTAGGCCTACACCTATTCTATCTTCACTATGTGAAGGCAAATCTTTACACAAAAGCGTGTTTGTTAATTATTAATTCAGTGTATAACTGCGTATGGCACTTGTTGCTGAGAATGTGTCCTATCTCGGCTTTGATCTAGGCTAATGTATCACATTGATATGCCAATTTTTCATTGTAATAAAATCAATAAAATCAATTTAGAAAGAATGGATAAAGAAACTGTCCTCATGTGGATCTTAACCTAAACGAGTGAAACAGCTAGGCCTATAGTCAATTCCTGGGCTAGCCTACAGTTTTTTACAATCACTTTGACATAACATACTGTAGCCTACATTTCAGAACCTTGATGTCCTTTTTCAAAACTTTATACAAAACTTGAAACAGTCATTACTTGTAAGTAACAAGTTGGAACACACACTGTCACATGTTCAAAGCATGGCATTGTATGTTCAAGACACATTTCGCATGATGCAGAATCATTAGTTCAAAAAACTAATTTATCATGAAATACCAGGAACATTCACTAGATCATCCAAACACAAGACACCCATTTCACCATGTAGTGTTGTACAATCATTAGGCCTAAATATTGTACTACGAAATATGTGATACATCATAAGTTACTACATCACCATAAATGGACTAAGAGAGAATACAGACAGTGGAATCATTGAGCAAAATCTGAAATGTATTGATGAAGTACAATCTAGTTATAACATGTCTTAGTGTTTTTTGTATAAAGCAAACATAATTAGCTACAAAAGAAAACTATGCTTCAGTATACGTGAACATGCATGTTCCTCACCTGGCTCAGAAAACAAACAAAGCAGAATAAAGGATCGATTACTCTCCTATATTTCCATCACCCCTGAAAACCCCCAGTTTACATTCACATTGCAATAGATGTTTTCATTGGACAAACATCTCTGAAAGAATCTCCAGGCATGACAAATCCTGGCCTGACACTGGTCTGCCGTGATGTAATTGCATGCCTCATCCATGGCCTGGAGAAGAGTAACTTGTTCATGAGGGTGCCTATCGTACATCTCCATGTGAAGAACAATACATCATTAGGGTTTAGGAAGGAAGAGTAAGGGGGCAAGTACGAGGCTGTAAATTGACAAAACAATTACAGTACAAGGCCCGCATACCTACAGGTGCTGCTGGTTTTCAAATCTGAAAACGTTTTGGTTTAGTCCAATTCGTTCATGTTTTTTTCGTTCATTTTGAGCAGTAGTAACAATGGACAGTTAGATCATTGTAATGTAAGGACATTACAGACATTTCAGATGTTATGTGTGAATTTGCATTTTGTAATGGTGATACTTTGATCTTTAATTGTGTCATTTGACTGATCATAGTTCAATGAACAAATTATCTAAAGTGTATGTGTAATGTATCTTAGCAGTTGAAAATTGTCTTAGCGTTTTGGAAAATGTGCATTTTTATCATCAGTTGTGAGTTTTGTGTCTAGAGTTTTGAAAAAGGACTTCACGGTTCTGAAATTTGTGTCAACGTGATAGTAAAACAACTGTATATAATAGGCTATGCGAAACCTGAACGTGCATGAAAATAAGAAACTCATGAAATTGTGGGTAGGCTATGCAGCTTGTCTTCTCGCAATTCAGGAACAAAAACTTTAGGTATATCAAATTGCCTACTTCATAAACCGTGTAATCTTTATCTACCTCCCCCGATCCACAAGCACACGCGCGCGCACACACACACGCACACACACGCCGACAGAGAAAAGCTGCATTCAAGATCCAAAGTTTTCAAATTGGATTTCTGAAGGAAGCCTCGCCCCTTAAGTTCTCCCATTAATCTTTTTTACTTCAAGAAAGCCTGGAGCCAGACAGTTCTGGCGGGAGTCTTGTGACATGAGACCCATGCACATTCTATTGAGTAAACATTTTCAAGCTCAATAGTCCAGCTGCTGTTTAGAACACAAAGGCAGCCCCGCCGTACCCGGAAACCCCCGGGATAACCTGAGCTTTCCCACACTCACACTATTCAAAGATGTCAATTAGAAGAGTGTGGTGCTTTTCGCGCCAACGTTCTTAACCCCACGATTGTCTGTGTAGCTACCACGTGTTGACATATGATCAGGATGTAAAATAGAGAATACAGTTAGTTTATACTGCTTATTTAAGTATTTTTTGTTTGGAGTGGGAAGTAGTATGTCTAATGACAGACACAATACAATTTTGTTTGAGGTATTTGAAGAATGCCACATACAGATGTCCCAATTGTTCTTCACATAATTATACTGCATTAGTCTACATAACAAAGCATTCTGCAGCAGCATTAATGAGAAATGCACTTAGCCCTGGCATTCTTGACATAACTTCACAAACACCATGAAAGACCAGAATAGCTTTGACATGAACAAAAGAAAATGTATGCTAAAAAGCACTCTCCCACAGTGATGTCATTATATCTTGGTGCCCCTCTGTGCATTGTGCAAATATGTGTTCTGCATATTCATATATTCACATTCCTTTTTATTGAATATGCCATTCAACCATTAGCCCTCTAGGTTAATCTGAAACTTATGGGATTCATGGTAGAGCCTAAATGAATACCCAAGTTCATCTGTTCACTGTCAGTGCTACATTCCTTGATCGGTCAGTTTATCTAAATAGGTGTTGTGGCACTGAAATATGCTGTTAAATATGCTGTGTATGGATTGTTATAAAACGACCTCAAATCATTACATATCTTAATTTTTAAGCAACATCTAGGTGTTTAGAAGTGTGTCTCTCTGCCCTCGCACAACTTGATGAATCCTGTCTCTCTGCACAACATGATGAACCATGTCTCTCTGCACAACATGATGAACCATGTCTCTCTGCACAACATGATGAACCTTGTCTCTCTGCACAACATGATGAACAGTGTCTCTCTGCACAACATGATGAACCTTGTCTCTCTGCACAACATGATAAAGAGTGTCTCTCTGCACAACATGATGAACCATTACTCTCTGCACAACATGATGAACCGTGTCTCTCTGCCCAACATGATGAACTGTGTCTCTCTGCACAACATGATGAACCTTGTCTCTCTGCACAACATGATGAACCTTGTCTCTCTGCCCTCGCACAACATGATGACCCATGTCTCTCTGCACAACATGATGACCTGTGTCTCTCTGCACAACATGATGAACCATGTCTCTCTGCACAACATGATGAACCATGTCTCTCTGCACAACATGATGAACCATGTCTCTCTGCACAACATGATGAACCATGTCTCTCTGCTCAACATGATGAACCATGTCTCTCTGCACAACATGATGACCCGTGTCTCTCTGCACAACATGATGAACCGTGTCTCTCTGCCCTCGCACAACATGATGACCTGTGTCTCTCTGCCGTGGGAGTGTGGCAGCACTTAGGTGACACCGCCTCAGAATCCTGTTATCTGTCAATGTCACAGGAGTGTGTGACACTAAAGGTACGCCTGGTGTGAGAGACAAGATGGAGGTGTTTCTCTCGACACAATAAATATCCTGGCCAGACCAGCAATAAAAAAAAATTGCTTGTGTACTTTGAAAGCAGTTTTTTTCAAATATATACACATAAAGTTCTTGAAATTGTCGTCCTAAGAGTGTGGTGTAAAAAGGAGGGAGATAATTATGAGGACCATCTAAGGCATGAACAAAAGCAAAGTACTCTATATTGTTACTGAAATAATTTAATAGATATTGTCACAAATTACATTTCTAGTTCAATCTACATTAATACAGGCACATTTTGAAGATAATTCACTTCTAATTGCATTATGCAGTAAAACAGACAATTAAAATACAAAATCCATTTTATGAAAATACATTCCCCCCCATTCTTTTTTCTGAAACAGATTGAGGCCTACAGACTGACCATCCTCACACTCAATGACTCATGTATTTTGAGAAAAGTGAAAACGCTCTCCGAAAAACCAGTCTGTCATCAGTGAAATTAAGTATGTGGGTGATGAGGTAAATATTGATGAGCTCTTTGAAGTACTTGTTGGCCTGTTTAGGGTTAAAGTGGGTCTAGATAAGGATTATATATGCCTAAACCAGGTATTAATACCCAACAGTACCCAATACCCGATTATTCATGACATAAATCATCAGTAATGGCCACAGCCATACAGAACATGCTATAAGCCAGTCAGTCTACGTCCAATCAGAGAAGGTGTGAGGAGGGGCATTTCACTCTGACAGCTCAGCCAGTGTATCAGATTACAAAGATCCATTGTTACTCAGATGATTATGTTCAATTAGCAGTGTTCTTCTGATATAACATCTCCATGTTCAGAACATTTTAGCACTAAGAACCTTTTCTTATAAAATGTTCTATTTAGAACAATACACAACATGTTGACCTGACACTTATATAAGTCTGCTTTGCTTTCAGCCTCAAATGTCGTCCTTATAAGGATGCTGCATTGATGTCTATTTTCTTATTAAAACATCTATAAAAGGAAGACTCAATGAATACAGTTTGTCCCGAAAGACAGATGTGTATAGCAATGTTAATACGGGTCTTCTGCACTTACATTACCAGAGATTAAGGTAGCGCACAGCGGCCATATCCAATAACAGGATACGCATCAGTGTAACAGGAAGTAGCTATTCATGTGTAAAATCCATGGTGGACCGCAACAGTTTGATTGGGTTCATGAACCCATGGACGGGAACTGTCTTGTACCATCCTTGCGTCTGTCAGACACAAGCAGCTTCTTTCAGCAGGCCGTCACACTCCAGTCGATCCACCAGGAGGTGCTATGGCTCAGCAATTCCCTTTAAAAGCAGCTGATTACATTCTTATTTGTGTGTAAGGTTCAGTGCAGGCTCATCAGGGTTCAAGGAGACAATTCTCTCTTACTTGTCATTGCCAGTCTTGTATGGGTGAGAGACATGGGTCTAAGGGAGGGGGTAGTCTGTTCTCTGGAGGGTTAAAATTGGATTAGTTGGGGGATAGGAGGCTAGGTCGGACGGGATGACAGTACAATACCTCCTCTCTAGCCCATGTAGGGGTACTTCCAATCTTTGAGGGGTACAAAGGTCTCCTTGACAACCTGCGGTGATGTCCATCGCAGAACGTAGTGGGGGCCGCCAGGTTTGTCATTAGTTCCTATAGAGACAGTCGAGTTCATGGTTTACAATCCTATTCATTAATGCATCCCCATAGAGATGATCACTCAGAAATTCATCTTGTTACAAGAACTATAAAACTCACTGAAACCTTTTTCAGTTTTCTCAACTTTTGCAACATGACAGAACACACTCATTTACAGGAAATCATTCCAAAATAGAAAATCCAATCAAAAATTCCAAGGATCAACGTGCTGCAGATAATGATTATGACCATGTGCTGGATTTACGTCGGAATGAACACCAACAGGATGGCAGCTCTGAAGGAGCAGGGAGTGGCAGACAGAGGATTCTCTGAGGCTCAGAGGCTAATCTCACCTGAGGCTCTGGCGCCACCAAATGGTTGCTGGGCGACAATGGAGCCGGTGGACTTGTCGTTGACGTAGTAGTTGCCTGCAGCGTTCCTCAGGACCCTGGCTGCCTCGTCCACCACAGTCCTGGAGGACAGGACACACGGTTAGGGCTCACAGCTTGAACAGACACAGGTCTCGAAGACAGTACACAGGACTGTACAATTCGGGGACTGTCAGAGTTGTCTTATTAGGACACAATCCTCTGAATGTGTCATATGAAACCTTTATTAGATGCCTGCATGTTACATTTATATAGACTGCATACACAGTTCATGGGTTCATTGTTTTCTCCAAAGTTCCCAAATTACTATTACTAGAGCAGTGCCTGTTTGTGGCTCATAAGATTAATGGCTTCATCCCTAAGTGCAGCTCAACATGGCATTAAACATGATTAATTAGGCAATTTTCATTTATTCGATAATTAGCTCATCCAGCTGTACTCCTTTGGCCATTCCATGGCCATGGTAGTTGAGCACCGGGCATATTGTTTATTGTTGTTTGTATAACATGTCATGTGTCTTATGAAGTGGTATTTATTCATGCTTTGTGTGTGCTTTGTAATATGTTGGCACTTCACATTCTCCAGGAGAGTGCTTGATCGTCTCATTTCAGAGACGGCCCACATGGGTGATCACGTTTTTTTGCTTCCCTCCGGAAACTAGTGTCAAACATAAGTGTTTGTATCCCCCAACCCCTTTTCACCCACTGTGAAGTGCATTGTGTTGCCTCCTGTTATGAAATGCACTATATAAATAAAGTTTGATTTGATCAAAAACACCAGACAATAAGGAAAATGGTTAGAAGTCAAACAAGATACTGAAATCGAACAGAGCTGAGTTGAAAGTGAGAGAGAGAGAGAGAGTGTCTGTGTCTTACTTGTCTTTAGCGAACACAGCTCCGGTGAGGGCGTACGGCGACGTGCTGTCGATCAGCTGGAGGATCTGCTTGTAGTCGTTCTCAGGGTAGACGTACACAGACAGGATCGGCCCAAAGATCTCCTGCAGGAGACGCGGACAGAGGGAGGGTCTTAATACACCCAGATGTACAGTCCAGACGAGCTAGCTCCACTGGGGTTGGGAAGAAGGTGAACTGGCCCCGTCACAGATATGTGAACTCTGGCAGGAGACCTGTATCTAGAAATCCATTAAACATGAAGCCACCGGGCAACGCGCTTTGAAAAGTGAAAAGGACTTCCTACATCGTCAACAGTTTCCTCACCTCGCTCATGATGGGATCCCGTGGGTCTGTGGACTCTACGATAGTAGGCTCCACAAAGTAGCCCTTCTTATCGTCGCAGTTGCCCCCGGCGATGATGCTCAGGTTGGGCGAGGACTTGGCATGGTCCAGCCACTTCTTGTTACGAGCAAAGGACTGTGGGAAAAGAGTACAGAGACTCACTGATCCTGTACCATAATCAAGGCTGTGAGTGTGGAAATGTTCCTGAGTTACAGAAAGTTGCGTACCTTGTCATCGATGACGGCAGAGAGGAAGGTGCTGAAGTCCTCCACAGGCTGTCAATCACAGACCAAAACAACCCAATCATCACAACCTGACTTCAAATTAAAACATCGGTAAACCCTCAACTGTTTTTCTATCCCCCTCAGAGTAAACACACAACTACTATGAAATATAAAGTCTGTATATTAGTATCTGTCTTATCTAATCAAGGAACCCATCTCTACGATGGTGTACAATAAAGCATGTCTACTGTAGGTTTCCTGTAGGCTTACGAGAGGTCACCAGGAGTTCTTTTTTCTACTCACGTCCCCCAGGTTGATCTGCTTGTGGATGTCCAGGAGCCCCTGCTTGATCTGGGGCCACAGACTGTCAGGAACATACATCCTGGAGCAGGCAGAGCACTTCTGGCCCCCGTACTCAAACGCTGAGCGGATGGTCCCGGTCACCACGCTTTGCACGTCCGCCGACTTGTGGACAAAGTGGAAGTTCTTCCCGCCACACTCTGAGAGGAGAGGAGGAAACGGGGAAGCTGTTTTCATACCAATCCAAAGTGAACTCCTCCTGTGTCTGAGGCTTGGTCTTTTTTTGAATGGTTGTTTGCCATTCCCCTTAGGACCAGTGTTAAAAGGGATTGTCTTTGAGTAGTGGGTCGTCGGTGTTGGAAGTCCGTTGCTCGGTTGTGCCACCTACCTCCGCCCACACGGGGGAAGTTCCTGTAGATGTCCAGGTTCTGGGCCACCTGTTTCCACAGCCTCTTGAACGTCCTGGAGAGGAAAAACATGTCTGTCAAACTCCTGAGGTCCGGCGTCCACTGCTCCAAGCACTGAGCTTGTATTAGCACGTGTCACTGCCTTTAGCTCAACCTGTGTCACTTGTTCTGGAAAACGCAAAATGCATTTTATTATCAAACTTAGTTTTTGGATCAAGAAACTTGATTTTTATTTCTGCACCATGCTATGCACTAATGTTAGTACGATGTTATGGTTGCACTGGAGCTAACATACTATATTACTCACCATGCCTAGAAGCTGAAAATAGAGCTTGTTTCTTTACTCTGACTACTAAAATACTGTTAGAACTATGCACTACTAATCCTTGACCTCCTGCTGTACTTTATCCTCAATTTGTACGTTGCTTTGGATAAAAGGGTCTGCTAAAAGAATGGCATCTCAAAAGTCAATATTGCTAACTGATAGAGTGCTGATGACGTACGGAACGCTGCCAGTGAAGTTGATGCCCGCCAGGTGCTCGGAGGAGGTGATGGTGTCGCCGAACACGGGCCCATCGGCCGGGACGAACTGGATGATGTCGGGGGGCAGACCGCAGTCCCTCAGTACCTTGTACACCGCGTAGCTCGCCGACATGGCTGTGTCGCTGGGCTTCCACAGAACAACGTTCCCCTGACACACAGACCAAGGAGGACAAAGTAAAAAAAAAGAAGAAGAAGAAGAAACTATTAATGATCAAATTCACTGGCCACACACACCTCAGGAATAAACAGCTACTGTCACTGAAGATTCAAGCAGGCACAGGGAATTCTTATCCCCAACACATTTTTTTTATCCACGTCACTGTACGTTTAGTAGAATGTCTGAAAGACTGACCATGATGGCAGGGGTTCCTGCAAGATTCCCACCAATTGCAGTGAAGTTGAAAGGGGCGACAGCAGCCACAAATCCCTGGAATACGAAACACAAAACAGCTGGTGAGGACACGGCCGGGGAGGGGGAGGAGGGCACTGGTGAGGACACGGCCAGGGAGGGGGAGGAGGGCACTGGTGAGGACACGGCCAGGGAGGGGGAGGAGGGCACTGGTGAGGACACGGCCAGGGAGGGGGAGGAGGGCACTGGTGAGGACACGGCCAGTGTCGTCACATCAAGAACAGCCTGTCAGACTCTGATCATGATATGATTCTCACTATACAGTTGTAGATAGTGATGGTATATAGGGACAGTGGAGAGGTAGGTGGCCCTGGGGCCCAGGAGGGTGCTGTGCTGGGTGCAGACAGGGAGCCTGTGTACCTCCAGGCCGCGGTATAGCATGGTGTTGGTACTGCCGTCGCTGTCCAGGGGCTGCTGGGCCTCCAGCTCGATGGCGTGTTTGGCGTTGAACCGGAAGAAGTCGATCAGCTCCGGGGCGGCATCGATCTCCGCCTGCACCACCGTCTTACCCTGGGAGAGAGGACCGGCAAGGGAGAGGAGGGAGAGGAGGGGGAGGAGGGGGAGGAGGGAGAGGAGAGGAGGGAGAGGAGGGAAAGGAGGGGGAGAAGGTGGAGGAGGGAGAGGAGGGTGGGAGGAGGGGGAGGAGGGGGAGGAGGGGGAGGCGGGGGAGGAGGGGGAGGAGGGGGAGGGCGGGGGAGGAGGGGGAGGAGGGAGAAGAGGGAGGACGTGGAGGAAGGGGAGGAGGGAGAGGAGGAGGGCGTCAAACAGGATAGTTGAAGAGGAGCACAGAGGAGAGGTAGTGAAGAAACAGGACACTAGAACAGGGCAGCTGACCTCATCAATATCAGTACTGGTCAATGGATCTCTATTAATATTGTTCATTTGATCTACACCCATGTGTCTCGTTAGGTCTGCGGGCCTCCTGTACCTGGCCGATCATGGTCTTTGCCAGGATCTCTGCTCTCTTAGGTCCGCTGATGACGTCAGCAGCCTTGAAGAAGATCTGGGCTCGGTCCTGGACGGGAGTCAGGTCCCACTCGCGACGCGCTGCCACCGACGCCAGGATGGCTTTGTTCAACAGGTCCTGGAGGATCCACAGTCAAGCATGAGAAGATCATCACAATGGTTGTGACAGCTTTATCAAAAGGTTGCCATTTCATTTGAGTGATTTGAAAGAGACTACCCTGAAGTTTGGAGGAACGCATGAACTGAATCTGTCTATCTACTGTATATTTCATTTAAGTATAAAGGCTCTTCTTTTTTTAAATTGATGACAAATATGACATGATTACCTTGTCAGCGTAGCAGAATTTGGCCACTTTGTGAGAGTGGTTGAAGGGCTTTTGGTAAAAGACAAAAGAAGGAAGGTTGTTAACACAGCTCACAAAAGAGGGGAAGACAATCTTTCTCTGCACACATACTTTCTGGAAGCCACAGAATCTTATCTGACCCCAGAGACAATCTACAACTGATAACAGACAATTACCAGAGCTTATACAAATAAACATGATAGGGAAATATAGCTGTCTGTTCAGTTGAAAGGGAACTTTTTTCTGTACTGTATATATTTTAGCAGTGAGAGTTTTGGTTTCCAAGTTTCCATGTTTGCAGTCAGCAAAGCAGCGTGCAGCAATAGTTTGCTCAGATTGCAGACAAGCCAATGACTCTACTCACCGACAGCTGGTACCTGATGTCTTTGGTCCACACGTGTTCATCACCAACAACACAGGGAATCTCCTCGGTTGTCCCTTTCAGCTCGTTCAATGCCTGTCACACACACACACACACACACACACACACACACACACACACACACACACACACACACACACACACACACACAGGAAACACAAATCAGTTGATTGTCTGTGATTACAGGCTCCAAAGGAAAAACAGTTTACGCATTAAGGGGCATGAACGTATGGAAGTGTGTGTGTGAGTGTGTACTAGTAGACAAAGTGTGGAGGTGTGTGAGAGTGTGTACTAGTGAAAGTATGGTGTGTGAGAGTGTGAGTGTGTACTAGTGAAAGTATGGTGTGTGAGAGTGTGAGTGTGTACTAGTGAAAGCATGGTGTGTGTGAGAGTGTGTGAGTGTGTACTGGTGAAAGTATGGAGGTGTGGGAGAGTATACAAGTGAACATGTGGAAGTGTGTTAGTGTGTGTATCAGTACTATGTGAGCGCTAACCTTCTGCAGATCTGCCCTCTCCTGACTGCCCTCCTGAAATCCCAGGATAGGCTCATTCTTCACCTCCACTGCAGCACAGGGGAACGTTTTAAACCTGCAGGGGGGCAGGGGGGCAAAGAGAGAGCCAGACATGGTTACAGATTAAGATGTGGTGTTAACATTCATTTAAAGCTGTCGGGGTGACAGTGACAGCGTAGCTTGTAATATCTAACTACATTTCCCAGTCTCTGTTTGTCCATCTGTCCACTGTCTCGAGAACAGGACACAGTATGAAGTTAAATATCATTCGGTGTGATGCTCAGGGGGACCCAAGGAAGTGCAGAGTGACGTTGTTTGGATGAACGCACCACCTGAATCAAAAGCCTATGGTTTAGCCCTGTACTTACATGTATTTGATTTCCATTGCTTTGCTTTGCTCATCAAATGAGGACTTACTTGCTGGACAACATTTCTCCTGTTACTGAGAAGCTTATTTACATATCGCTGCAGGTAAAAGCTGTTTGACCGGCCGTTCGGAAAATCTCCCAACTCTCCCGTTGGGAAATCTCCTGACTCTCCCGACGGCCAGTCCGACCCTGGTAGACAGATAGGTCTGCTATGCTCCTCAGGGTTGTTCTGTTAGTCTCTCGTCCAGTCACTATGCTATTTGGTAACCTGCCCCACATAGACCATCTTGAAAGCTGTAATGAGTAACCTGAGATGAGATGTGGTATAAAACAGGTAGTACTGTTTTATTATACTTACTCCTATGCAGTAGGCTAGGCTTCCTAATCCTAAAGACAGTCTACGGGAATATAGGCCGTGTATAAATTCAGTAATTTGTGCTCTTTGACATACCTTCTGCAAATCTTAACCAAACACGCGGTTGTTGTTTCCTTAATTCATTTATATAACCTTTATTTATTTGGGCATTTTATTTGACAAGTCGTTTTAAAACATTTCAAAGTGATAGTAGACTTCCACCACCTGACCACCTGACCACCACATGGCACCCGCAGACCTTTATGTATGATTAACTACT
The DNA here is from genome assembly GCA_903064625.1 of Mallotus villosus. Lineage (NCBI taxonomy): Eukaryota > Metazoa > Chordata > Actinopteri > Osmeriformes > Salangidae > Mallotus > Mallotus villosus. The sequence continues at coordinate 47,467 of CAEFZP010005731.1, forward strand.
GTAGCTTAAACAGCCTCAGAAGGTCAGGCTCAGAGATAGGGCCTGAAGTGGAGGGAAGAGCAAATAGTCAAAATTCTGGTGTTGGACTCCTTTTCTGAGACCTTATTCCTCATCCTGTCATCTGACCAATACAAACAGCTGTTCTCCACCCATTGGGTTCTCAGTCAAATCCTGCAGAATCGTTAACACGGTTTATTGATCTTTATCATCGTGAGGGGGCATACTAAATACTCGTCCATCTGGACTGCGAGATGTTTTTTCAGGTGTGAAAAGAATCCAGTGCAAATAAGTAAAAGTTTCAAAATGCTGCTGTGGTCGCTGCTAGTGTTTCTGGTACACTTGAATAGAGCCCATATAGGAAGTGTGCTACATATTGCATTTGCACGTCCGCTTCGTCTTCATGTGCCAACAGGAGCTGGAAACCTTAAGATCTAGATGTTGGTCGCAGGGCTACAACTTGAAGCTCACCTCTAACATTAAGCACACCAGTACAGCGGTATCTTAATTCATTACATAACAGTTAGTCTCTGGCATTACTGGCAGTTAATATGAGTACTATTCTATTCACATTTCCTGCGACGAAGGTATCTTCGAAACATATCTCAAACTGTCATAAAGGATTTTAAGTGACATTCATAAAGTCATTTCTTAGGTTATTGAGTCTCGTGTGTCTTCAGGGTGGAAGTACATACCCCCTCCAAGACTGGCAGAGCGCTGATCTCACGCGCAGCATGGCTCGATCGAAGAAGATAAGTAGAGGGATAAAAAAGATAGGAAATACAACCGGCGATTGATCAGGGACACCAGTTACTGTATCAATCTTTGATAAGATACATGGAACCCTGTCTTGAGATTGCTTCACCAGATCCGTGTATCCACGTATCGCACGTATCGCGAGTGTAGGGTAGGACCGTACCATTTGGTTGCGTGTGGAGAGACAGCTTTATTTAAAATGATACTATTACATTTGCACGCTCATCATTATCAACCTTGTTTATCATCGTGTGTATTCGTTGTATGGTGGAAAATGGTAAAAGGTTGAGAAGCATATATAAGTATATTTTAAAGGTAAAAGTATTAGCAGGTAAATCTCCCCTATTCGAACGAAACTTACAGAGAACCGAGAGGGCGAGTCGGTGATCAGCCATTCAGCTGAAAGAAGACATCCCAGCCAATCATAGCACCGCACAGTGATCTCTGAATCGGTCAGTTCTATTTCTGACAGATCATAACGTCCGACATACACTGCATACCATATCTTAACTTCCAAGTTTCAAATATATTTATAGTCAAACAATTAGTCAAACAAAGCCCTAATGGCGGATTTCAGCTCAACATTGCGAACCATTTCAAATTACACAGTGGAGGCTTAACGGGAGGAAGATGAGAATCGAGATTTGAACCAATGACCAAGCATTATTCAGTCATCTTTGGACATAGGGTAATTCAGAGGGATGTCATGTTGAAGCCCGTTAGGTTTGAAAACCCAGAAGTCAAAATGACATTTGATTTATTGACATGGCGTCCCAGCCCTTTGATTTTAAACTTGTGTTAGTTTACAATGTAAATAAATAAACACTACACAGAGCTATATCCTACGTTACCCATCATTTTTATTTTGTTTCACCCCAACACCATATAGTGTGCATTCATTATACAGAAACAATATACCCCAAACCCACATGAATGAAATGTTTTACAAATTGTTTTCCCACACAAAGAAAAACTTAATTGACGATGCAAAGAGATATGCAGTACAACAAAGGCAAGAACATGGAGACAGCTGACTTTAGAGATAACCAACAGGTTGCCTAAAGTATGAAAATACAGTTGCATAACACTTAATGTCCTTATTAATCCCTCCCACTCCTAAATGTCCCACATTTTAAAGTTACACTGTTATCTACTTCATCCCCAACATGTAGCCTACCATTTCTAGAACCCGAGGACGCAGAATGTTTGACCAGGAGACATTTTACAGGAAGTTCTCATTGAGGACAAAGGTAGGACTCAGCAAAGATTACATACCACCAACAAGTTAGACTTTTAGGATGAAGGGAAAAAACTGCATTGAGAGAAACACGTCAACAGTGGCTAATATAGCACTTTAGATCCCAGCACTACTTTGATTAAAATCACATCCAACTGAACAACTATGTATATGATGCCTCAACCAAGTAACCAGACACCCAGACATTAAAAGTAGCACTGTCCTGTATGGGGTTCGACACTGTCTTCAACTAAACCCTTTATGTTGGCTTCCTTTCAAAACAGAACGATAAAGTATTGTTAATTCAATGTTTCTGGGCCTGAGTTTTGTACTAGTCAGAACGCAATGATGTAGCCTACGCGACATGCATGCATACACCATACATACACCCACATTTATTTCCCGTATGCCCAATCTGAGCAGTGATACATGGGTGGGGGATGACACAGTGAGAAGGGAGGTTTGGTAAATGGACATTTGTCCCAGTTCTTTACACGAGGCTTCGCCACTCCTTTATGGTAAAAGCTCATAAGGGACAAACTGTTCTAATGAATACATCCATCAACGTTTGGGCTATTACAATCTTTTCAACCGTACGTTCTTACTTTCATACCTTTATCGTCTTCCAGACACTTTGATTAGGGACAGTTATGGCATTTGAGCCCATACTGCACCACGTACCCTACCGCTCCCTGGCTCACATACCAGCACCCGTTCTGCCCACCCACTAAGCTTTAAGAGTCAGCCATTAGACCAAAAGTACATCTGGGTCATGTGGTCGATGTTTGGAGTGACTCTAGACTCAGACAAGGTTACCACACCACATTACCTTCCCAAACCACATTTTCTGTCTCTCAGGCTCTAATCTATAGAGGTCATGTGATTTACATTAAATCACAAAAATTAAACATAAACATTCTCCCATAAGTGAAAATATTTCTGATGTGTATCCAGAGTCTGGACAGTTTCTGGCATGGATGTACAATAGGCTGCTTATCCACTATACCGTATCAAGGTAATTCAACATACCTTATTGTCTTTGTGTCAACCATGAATCAATAACCTCAGCCACATAGAATGTCCACAAAGGGTCCACAGGGTATTAATACTAGTATTGGTAGCCCCAGCACCTGTTAAACTGGTTTCAGATCAGTTATCTTTGTGGAGCCACAGGACACATGGCCCCTCCCTTCCTGTTGTCTCTGATGAAAAGATGCCCAATCAACTGACCAAATCAAACAATAAACCCATTAGGTAAACATCAGATAATGCTTCAAATCGAAACAAGATGGATCCTTGTCTCACCCTTACAGTTTAACTATGAAAATGTAATTTCAGTGAGTAAGTTAAAGCTACATAAATTTGATTCAAATGTTGAACAATTCTGTTGTTATTTGAAACATGGAGATTTACAAAACTGTAATGTCACAACTATCTGGTTCCAATTCGATAATTTTTGAAAATGAAACAAATTATAGAAATGACCATTGCTGCTCTTCAGCGAGAAAACATGCTGAAACGACATCTGACGTTCTACATTTTTTAACCTTCATGGTTGACGAAGCATTTGTTTTGTTGTTGTCCAGCAGAACAACTCATTTTTCGGCTATATGAATACATAAATACATTGACCAAAGAGCCCCAGTAAACCCATCTCCAATCCTCATGCGTTCATCTGTTTTCAATGAAAAACACTTGCGAGCAAAATATGTAAGACAATGAAATTCATGACATCTAAAGCAATATGAACAGAAAGGCCTCTGGGGTATAATATCACATGCCGACAGCCCTCTATGTATGTACAGACAAGTCTAAAGCCCTATCCAGAGCACATGGCGCGGAGAATAGAAATCTGCTGAGAACAGTGTTCCCTGCTGGTAAGAGAAGGGAACACAAACGGGATAATCCAGAACGCACCTGCCAGCCTGCTTTTATGGATCGATCTTGTATGCTTATCGATCTTGTATGCGCAACAGATAAAACTATTTTGACTCTTTCAAAACAAAACACAAAAAAAACGAGTTTACGAATGGAAAGGAACACTTGTCAAGGTAATTGATTGATAATCAGCATAAGGCAGTTTAATAACTCAATAGACATCTTTATAAGCTTTAATCAAAACCGGTTGATATAACTGATTCGATATTCATGGGCCTCTCAGATATTCCTTTGAACATAGAAGATAAACAGAATGCTTTCCCTCTGGACTCAACGAAGGGTCACTGTTCCAACACTTCCACAGTTTAGTATGCCAGGACGAAACGTTCCACGCCCCCTATCCCTCTCACACCCAGGACGCAAACACAAAGGAGCATTCAGATACAAAACAACCTGTCTGGCTTCAGACAGCCAAGTACAAGGAGACGGGACAAGAGAGAAGGGGGAGTAAGGGGGAGGGGGCGTGGGATGGGAAGGGCGGGCAGGCGGTTGGGGCGAGGGAAGGGAAGGGGGGGCAGGGGGTTGTAGGGTCAAAGGTCAGAAATAAGGCGAGCTAAATTGCATAGAACTTGAAGAGTAGAGTGCATTATTCTGCTATGGGTTGTGCTCTGGTTCTTGTCAATGCTGGCAACCCTGGGTTGGTGGTGGGAGCTAAACAACTAGACAGCGTGCTCGGCTCTTTGGTGGAAACTTGTCAACTCTCGTTTCTATACTGTATTTGCACCGCAAATAGTTGTTCCTCCACCTATGGAGCACATGCAGGTGGCAACTTGCTTTCTTAACAAAGCTGTCCTGCAGGGTGTAGCTCTGTAGACAAACTCAATAAGTACATAATTATTCAAAGGTTAACAGCGAAGATTTTTCCCTGTTCACCAAAAGAGCTGTATCATATAGGTGACAGTTTAGTAGAAAGGTGATGATGAGGTGACGCAACTGTCTGTGGTACAAAAAGGTTAGCGGTGAGCCATGTTGACTCGTGAAAACGTTGCTGGGTCTAGATGTCTGGGTTGTAGGAGCCAGCACTGAGGAGCTGAGCACAACTCAGTCACTAAACGCACCACACCTTTGCCTTGGAACACTTTATGAAGCAAAGAAACCCTCCTTATCCCTATGACAACAGACAGTAAAGCACCAGTTCGGGTCTGCGACGCCACCGGCTGCACCGCCAGCAGAAAACAAGCAGACCCAATGTCAAACAGTGTCCCCCCGAACCCCACACCTTCCCCCACATATGGGCGGAGCTCTGTGAGCAAGAATCCTGTGAGAAAGCAAAGGAGGGGGCGGAGACAGGGGCGGGACCTGGCAGGTCAGCCATCAGCTGATTGGTCCCTCGCCCTCTCCGTCCTTGTCTAGCTCGTCCTGCATCTCGTCGGTGTTCCCTGAGTCACTGCTGGCCACGGAGCTGACCGACGGGGAGCTCCTCCCGCCCTTGATCATCCTCCGGCAGGTCTCCATCTGGACGTCCAGGCCTCGCTTCATGCTGCACATCTCCATGTACTCGTGCAGGTGGCGGTTCATGTCGCTCTTCGCTGTGGCCAGTTCCACCTGAGGGGAGGGAGCGAGGGACGGAGTGAGGAAGGAAGGAGTGAGAAAGGGAGGGAGACAGGACGGAAGAGAGGAATGTAGGAGAAAGGAAGGAAGAAATGAGTGAGTGAGGAAGGGAGGGAAGGAGAGAGGGAGGGAGAGAGGGAGGGAGGGAGGGAGAGAGGGAGGGAGGGAGGGCGCGAGGGACAGAGGACAGTAGGGCAGCGGGAAAGATGTCAGACAAGGAGGGGAGGATGAGAAAGAATGAGGAAACGTGGGGAGGGAAGAGTGGAGAGAGAGATTAAGACATCAAGAACAGAGACAGGTGCCAAAACAGCACCGGACTGGATCACTAGCCCTACTCACAAATCAAAACCAAACTGCAGGAGGGACAAAAGCTCTCATAAATCACAGACAGACACAGTCTGCCCCCCTGTATCTACCATGGCAGGTGTTTCTATTATCTTTAATACAGGGGAAGTGACCTCAGGGACATCACTCACAGGTATATTAATCTCAGTGGGTTTCATTCCCTCTCTCCCCTCCTCTTCCCCCCCCCCTCCGTCTCTCTCTCTCTCTCTCTCTCTCTCTCTCTCTCTCTCTCTCTCTCTCTCACACACACACACACACACAAACACACACACACACACACACACACACAAAACACCCACCCACCCACCCACTCCCTCACATTGACAAATATACAAACGCCAACAAGGCGACGATCACGTCAACAAGCCTGCTCACCTCGATCTGTCCTATGGTTTCCTGGTACTCCTGCTCCCTGTTCTTGAACAGAGACTCGGTCTCGTCTATCAAGCTGCCCAGGCTTCCATCCTGAGACACCTGGACATGCAGCATTCAGACGGGTCACAGTTACAACAACTTTTAATACCAAAGGAAAAGTGAAGTCATGTAATGCATTCCTTTAGCAGTGTATTCAAAGTGAGATGCAGGGGGATTTGAACCTGCAAGCTCTTGATGAGGTATATCTACCCCTTACAGCTACTGTATATCTATCCCATATATCTCTACCTAGATCTCTCTCTACCTTCTACAGCTATAACTATTCCCTATAGCTATACCCATCCCATAAAGCTAGACCTATACCTTAGACGTAATGCGTCAATCCTCCATGTCTACAGGTAAATCCTTCCTGTATAATGTACTATAAAATGTTCCTCTCCTACAGCTGACGACCGTTGATCCTCAGGTCAAACTTACAGGCTCCTGGCCCTCGGCACAGTTGCCGTTGGCGACGCAGGCGGCTGTGCCGTTCGCCAGGGCGACGCCCGGGGTGACGTTGTAGTTGGCGAAGTCCTCCCAGAGCAGCAGCGTGTCCTCGTTCTCCTCCCACGTCAGACTGTCACAGTCGTCGTCGATGTCGAACGTCTCACGCCTGACAACAGAGGAGTTATCTGTACCATGTCTGGGATGGGCGGAGAGCGAGAGGGGAGAAAGGAGAGAGGGAGGGAGGGAGGACAGGACAGGACAGGACGGAGGAAGAGGGGGAGGAACGGAGGAGGAACGGAGGAGGAGGGAGGACAGGAAGGAGAAGAAAGTGGAAACAAAGGAGGAAAGAAAGACAACAGGCTCAACATTCAGCCGTCACAGATAGTAAGAAGTGAAGTGAGAGATACAGAGAGAGTTGAGAACATGCACCGGGACATAGAGAGATCATGCAGGTCACGTAGGACTGGGGACAGATGTTTAGTTATAGGGGGCATGAAGAAGACCGTAGTAGTGACACATGAAAATAAAAATTGGCAATGAAAATCACATTTGCATAAAGCCATATTTGGATGGTGTTCTCCCCATTAGTCTCTCACCAACACAAATGCTGATTTTTGACACAAAATGTGTTTATATATTTGATAGCTAAATTCAGTAAGTTACAAATGCAGTCCTCCATATTAACACTAGATGGGGGTGAAGAAGAGCACAGTAGTTTATGCACTGCAACGCAGCAGAGCAGACAGTTGATATGCAGCAACTGCAGAGAGACAACAGTGGGCTGTCGTCTCTCTAGCTAGCTTCTTGATGGAAGTGCACAGTTTGGATAGACTGCATGTGTGTGTGTGTTTGTGTGTGTGTGTGTGTGATTGAATGTGTACGTCTGTGAGCATGTGGGGGACTATGCGAATGAGTATGTGTGTGTGTGTGTGTGTGTGTGTGTGTGTGTGTAATTGAATGTGAGTGTGCTTGCCTGCATGTGTGTGTGTGTGTCATTGAATGTGATCGTGCTTGCCTGCATGTGTGTGTGTGTGTGTGTGTGAGGGCCTCTTACAGCTGGTAGAGCATGCGTTTCATCTCGTCGGTGATGTTGAGTGTCCCCGGGTCGTCCTCTTCTGAGGTGCTGGGGTCGGCATCCATCTCAGAACTGTCTTCGTCGGACGCAGCCTTGCGTTCCTTCCTTCTGCAGCATGCCATGGCACCCTGCAACATACACACACACACACATGCACGCACACACATGCACGCACACACACAGGCACACACGTTCACATACGTACCACACACACACACACAGACACGTCAGACAGAATTACTGCGTCGACGTTTGACTGCACAGATTCAGTATTTTGTGGGATGTGTTTTTCCTATATATCTGACTTTGAACCGAGCGACAGTGTGATGCAGCAGCTGAAAGGCCAGTGGTCTGGTCCTGGCTGGGCCCACAGCTGGGCGCGGGCCAGCACTGTCGGCGCAATGTGATAACCTTGTGTGCAGCGAGAAAAGTCACTGCATCAGCACTTCCCTGCTGAGCAGTGACCGTGTATGTACCTGGGTGTTTGTGTGTGTGTAGGGCCATGGGGGTCAGGGAGTCGTTTACTGTTTGTGTGTGCCTGTGTGTGTATGCATGTGTGTCTGTGTGTGTGTGTGCATGCGAGCGTGCAAGATAATCCACAGTCATGTCCAGAAAAAAGCATGTTTGTGCCTGATATGTGCCATTAAAGATTTAGGTTTGCAGCAACTGTCTCATGAATCACTTATGATTGGCGTGTAGTAAGTTCTCTTTCAGCAGTGGGTTACTATACGCACACTGTACTATACAGTACTCAATGGTGTCCTACTACTACAGCTACAGACACATGACAGCGACAGTCTGCAATATGTAATACAGACTGTAACTAAGGAGGTTCTAACATACTGTAACTAAGGAGGTTTTTACATACTGTAACTAAGGAGGTTCTAACACAGACTGTAACCAGTGAGGTTCTAACAGACTGTAACTAAGGAGGTTGTAACACAGACTGTAACCAGTGAGGTTCTAACAGACTGTAACTAAGGAGGTTCTAACACAGACTGTAACCAGTGAGGTTCTAACAGACTGTAACTAAGGAGGTTGTAACACAGACTGTAACCAGTGAGGTTCTAACAGACTGTAACTAAGGAGGTTCTAACACATACTGTAACTAAGGAGGTTCTAACACAGACTGTACCCAGTGAGGTTCTAACAGACTGTAACTAAGGAGGTTCTTACATACTGTAACTAAGAAGGTTCTAACAGACTGAAACTAAGGAGGTTCTAACACAGACTGTAACCAGTGAGGTTCAAACAGACTGTAAATAAGGAGGTTCTAACACAGACTGTAACCAGTAAGGTTCAAACAGACTGTAACTAAGGATGTTCTAACACAGACTGTAACCAGTGAGGTTCAAACAAACTGTAACTAAGGAGGTTCTAACACAGACTGTAACTAAGGAGGTTCTAACAGACTGTAACTAATGAGGTTCTAACACAGACTGTACCCACCCTCTCAGGGAGTGAGCGGGCAGGACTGACGTTGAACATCACGGACATGTCTTCTGAGTTCCTCTGCTGCGCCACGTCACACAGCTTGGCCGTGATGTCGATCCTCCTGCAGATGTCCATGTCCACGCGCATGGCCTTCTCCTGGATCTTACTGTCCAGGTCCGACATTTGCTGGAGGAGGGGGGGAGGAAGACAGACATGGATTTAGTGAAGTAGGACTTTTATTTTGCAAGTCACCAAAAACTAAGACAAAGAAGGTACTTCCCAGATTACTTGATTTAGCTTCCCTTGCATGCCCAAATTTGTAGCTTGAAAGTAACGACTTCTTGTTTGATTCGAAAAATCAAGCAAACTTCAAGCGCTTCATATATTCAACACAGGCCTCCTTCTCATAAGAAAATAATATGTATTGACATTTTCATGGAACCACTGTCCTAAAAGCATTTTTACTATCAATCAGTAAACACAGTGATGTACAGTAAGACATGCTGACTTTATATAGAAATGGGGGGAGGAGAGGGGGGAAGGAAGGGGGGGGGACGGTACTATTGACAACAACCATCAATCTAACTGCATAGCCAACATCCAGGTTACACTGCACACCCAGCAGAAACCAAACAGTCAGAAGGGTCTGTGAGTCCGTCTGGGTCAGTAAGACAACATGCACCGACCCTGTGCGGATGAAGGTCAAAAATAACTCTGATGTCAAACTGGGCCTCATGTGCATCATTACTGTAGCAGGAGATCTGTATAGGGCCTCTACAGGAGTACCAGTTAACAACAAAACGTTCCCCAACAATGCAACTCCCATGCTGCTCTCTGTTTCTCAGTCACATGACACACACACAGTCAACAGGCCAGCTAGAATGCGACAGAGCTAGTCTTGACAAACAACACAAGCCCTGGGCTATTCCAAAGCAGTCTAGTTAGGTTGAGGGGTGGTGGTGTTGGGGTAGGGGGTTGTGGGGTGGCGTAATAAGGCTAATGTATACAGTAGAGGAGTTATCTCTTACTTTTAGATGCAGATTCCTCGTGACATATTGGGAGCTCTGACGACGACCACCCTTTATAGTGAGCAATGACAAAAGTACACCTAATCTAAGGACACGTCGTTTTACAGCAGAGGGTGAAAAGTCAACATTGTTGGGGACCCATCAGTTTAGATACATTGTGTTGTAACGGCGGCCCTGTTCCCAGGGGTGTAGTCTAGGTGATGCGCAGGCACACACCGCATGCCCAAAGGATATCCTGCTACTAGAGACTATAGAATGGGCGGTTGTACAGTAGGTGGGGGCGGGGGGGCCGGGGGGGCGGGGGAGGGAGTACACAGGGAGGAGGAGGGGCTTGGTAAATTCATAGTATTTCCGCTACTTCATGCTAGACCACACCTCTGTCTGTCAGGCTAACTGTGCAGTACACATATGTAACTTAAAGACATGGATATGTATACACTGACTATACACTGGGTCCTCAGGAGGAGAGCTGCTACACACGTCACAAGTCAATACGGGGAACAACCAAAACACACAGTTACTGTTCACGCAACAGCCAATATCCGGGATGTACAGTAAGCAGGACTAGAACGGTTTCTACTAGAATCCAGAAGAGGATATTCCTCCCTGAGCTAGCTAACCTGAGTCAGGCCCAGCTGCTGTATATTACAGCCTTCCTGTCAGAGAAGAGAACCGAGCTGGGGGATCCTGCCCAACTCTGCAAGGCACATTTACATGTATTTACATGTAGAAATACACATAGTGAGTAAAGGGTACGGTTCTAGCAGTATTACAGTGGTTGCCAAGGCTTTGTCCACAGAGAACACTACTCTACCGATGCTTGTCTAAGAGGCCCTCCGGTGGGTACGGCAAGCGATTTCTTCTGACTAAAGGGTGAAAATCCAAAGGAATGGTTGTGAATCTAGCCTATAATACACCTGAGTGTGTAAGTTGTCTTCATGATAAATGACAACAAACTAACTGAATCTATCTCTTTGAGAAATACAAAAAAAATGTTTATTCAGCTGCTAGTGTTCAGCCCTGGACTGAACTGGCTGGAATTTACCTGACACACTGTTGTTGTGAAAAGTGGTGTGAATATGTAACACTGAGTGCTTGTTTCAGAGTAGATGGGGTCTGGTTGTGATGCGGTTCTACTCACATCAGTCATGAGGCTCTTGAAGACCACCAGTTCAGCCTTCAGCCTCTCCACCTTATCATTCAGCTCGTCCTGGATCTCCTCCGACTCCTGGGCACTCTGGGTGGAGACACACACACGTAATATGTGTAGCATTATATTATTAACACACACTCCACATTCACATGCACACATATACACATGCCATATTTACATACACACACACACACACCTACAAGAAGAAGCTCAGTGTGTCAGGAGGCCAGGAGGCCAAAACAACAGTTCATTTGAAGTGACGAAGATTGAGCAGATTTCCTGCACACTCATACAGTGTAATCACGGCAACATCTGCCTGCGTGCTGGTCTCTAAGAGGTGAGGGCCCCCCCAGGGACGGCAGGCAGCTCTGCCATTTTGCTGACCCATAATCCTACACAAACCCAGATGGGGCCGCAGATCGATTCGTAGGACAGAGCAGGGCGGAAGGTTGAGTAGAAAGGGAGAGGGGTGACGGAGGACAGGAAGGGTTGGGGAGGGGAGAGGTTGGGGAAAGGGAGAGGGAGGATGGGGAAGAATAGGGAGAGGGAGATGATGGCAGAAGGGGTAGGTGTGTGGGATGATGGGATGGGATATTGTGCTTGTGTCTCCTTTGTCTGTGTGCAGGTTTGTTGTTTTTGTCTTTCTGTTCTTTGTCCTGTTTGCTTGCGTTATTTGTCGCCTCCTTTCTTCTTTGTCTCTTTTCTCTTCTTCCCTGTGCTCCTTTCTCTCTTGTTCCTGTTTCCTTTTTTCGTATTTTGTCCTCCTTCTTTTTCTTGCCTGTCTGCAGTGCTAGAGATGATGTTGATAGGAGAGAATCAGTATTGTACTAACATTTAACATCAGGACAGTGGATTACTACCCAGAATAATCCATATAGGTCACAGGTTCCATTGAATTAAAAAGGAGGCTGACAAGTAAGTGACTATATGTACAGTACTTGAGTGTGAAAGGTGTATAAGTGTGTACAATTGCATAAGCGTAGCTATTAAATCATCTATCGATGCTTACAATATTCAACCTGAGCTTGATGTCCACCCTGTAATCTAGTTTTGGCATAGTGTGGTGCAGATGTTGGTGTGAGTCAATGTTGATGCAAGGTCATGCTGCTGATGATCTCACCTCCTGGAGAGTGTCCACCATGTTCTCCAGCTGATCTCGTCTGCACATCTCCTCCTCCCATCTACAAACACACACAACATCCTCGTCAGCACCACAGGTCAAAGGTCACACGATACACTTCTCCTGAGGGAGGTCAGCGCCTGCTGCCTGGTTTTGCTGTGGGTGGAGGTACACAGCAGGACGTACTGGATGTTGTCAGTCAGACCTGTTTGTCCCATGAACATTTTTTGTTTCTGTCTTCCGTCACGATAACAGCAGAATATTACGGTCACAAATCGAAGCAAATAACCGTCACGTATATTGTTTTATATCTACACATGTATTGTTCGTTTGCCCTGCTGATGGACACAATGTACTGTATGACGACGCAGATTCCATGATGCTAACTGCCTTGTGGTCCATGGAAACTTCTGTACTTCAGGCTTGTTGATGTGTTAACATGGAGAGAGGGAACATTCCTTCCATTCACACAGAGTAAATACAGATGAAGGCCTGAGCATGAGGCTCTATGGAAAATAAACCTGAATGAGGAACTGAAATGGAGATGTCACGGTGATGCACCATGGTCCTGTGAGATATAACCGTGAGTCCGTTAAGTGTCGTAAATCATTAACTTGCTGTCATTAAACCAAATGGATCCAATGGGGTTTTGTACTTGGGAAGCCATTTGAGAATCATTTTCATCATTTTGCGTCCACGGGAATGTATTTTTAAGTATGTGTGTGAACACATGAATGAAATACCTCATGTAAACAGTTTGACCCTGCCATTTGCTCAGCTGTCAATCTTAGTCAGTGCTCCATCTCTGACGTGATAGATCATATATCTCCAAGCTACCAAGGCAGCCCAGCAAGATGAGGTAAAAATAGCTGTCTGTTCACACATTCCTCTTGCTCACACATGCTGTTTCTATCACATCATCAGACCTCTAAAACAGACCATGATCAACTGTTTTACCCCAGTCTGGTCTGGCCAGGAATAGGCCCTGTCTTGTTGCCCTAGGATACAGGCCAGGCCAGGCCAAGCCAGGGCCAGGGCCAGGGCCATGGCACAGGCAAGCCAAGCCAAGCCAAGCCAAGCCAAGCCAAGCCAAGCCAAGCCAGGCCACACAGTGGGTGATGGTCCCAGACAGAGGGGGACACTAATGAATGGACTGAGATATGATTCACAGTCATGAGGTAAGTCTTAGCGTCAGACACCCGTCGTGACTTTGTGAGTCATTTGGCTGACCACAGAGGGGGCAACAGAGTGTGTGTGTGTGTGTGTGTGAGAGAGAGAGAGTGAAAAGGACCATCTCATCCCCACCCCAAATGAATGCTGAGGCATCAATCTTTATCTGTGTCCCTTAATCACCATGGAAACACACCCCACGCCAAAAACACCCCAGTGACACAAACAAAATCAACACCCATCACTGTTGTCTCCTTTAAGAACAACCCCTGCCTTGTTCCTGTCTGAGAGCCTCTGAATGTGTCTTGTCCAATTAGGCAAACAGGACAAGAGTGACTGGCCGTCACACTGTGATGGAATACCTGCTCTTAATGAGTCCAGACACACTACCTCAGGACACTGTGAGGTTACGGGACTTCACAACCGCATCACTTCCTCTGCTGACAGGAAAACAGTTCTGGCCGTGCTCGTTGACATGATGTGAGCAAAGCTGGTCACTTCCTGTCTGGGCGTGATGTCACTTCCTCCATCTCTGATTGTGTGCGGAGTGGCCGTGTTCGTTAATGATGGAGAGACTATCTGAGGGGCTTCCTACTGAATAAACATGTTTTATAGTCAACTACTACACTATGCATGTACTTATGTCTATGTCATGTATTCAAGGTGATGCCAGTGACTATTGCTATTGAAGTTAAAAGGCTATTCCAACATCTTTGAAGTAGAGTAGAGTAGAACAGCACTTTATTGATCCCTGGGGCGGAATTGCACTCCTACATCAGCAGACGAAACACCATCCAGACAGGTCAGTAAGGTTCAAAATATTAACAACTATTGAATTCAATATAAATCTTCAATCTACACCAAATAAATCTACAAAATAAAAGCTATTAAATTCAAGCTGTGCTGGAAACGTTGATTATGAAAATGCTTGATCCCAGAAGTCCGAAGCTAAAAAAACACAAATGTTTCCTGGAGACGGAATGTAAACAAAGCAAGCAGCCTCACGCTCCACACAGAGATGACCTCAGCATGAGGAAGGTATTCCAGCTCTGATAAAACCCTGCCCCACAAGGACTGCTGGAGGCTGGGGCCTTGTCTGGGGTTAGTCACGACAAGCCTGGAGTCTCCTTACAAGGCCAGAGACAGCAGGAGACTATGTCTCTGGGTGTCATCACTACCGAGGTATCTGTCTGGTTCTGGGTCTGGGTCTGCCTTTCTCTATGTCTGTCTGCCTATCACTATAGTATGTCTACCTGTCTGTCTGCATGTGTCTGTGTATGTCTGCCTGTCTCAACAGTATGTCTGTCTGTCTGTCGGCCTGTCTCTGTGTCTGTCTGTCTGTCTGTCTGACTGTCTCTATATCTGCCTGTCTGTCTGACTGTCTCGATATCTGCCTGTCTGTCTTTCTGTGGTCCCTGAATCTCTACATTTAATCAGCGATGTGAATAGAACACAAAATGCCCTCCAGAGGAAGTAACCTGCACATCAATTACCTAATGAAAAAAACCATCAAGCCAGAACCACATCATTAAAAAGGAACCCACATGTTATTTTGTTACACGCAAAGCCTCTTCAGACAATCTGCAACCCCCCCCCTCACCTCACCCTACCCCCCTCCCTGTGTCTCATCTCTATGCTGGCCTGGGGAACCTATTTTGCGTGCCAGCGTCAGGAACCTTTCTTCATCCCCATCGCCCCAGGCAGGAACCGTTAAACTGCAGCACGATCAACCTTTGCAAGGATTAATGATTCTGTGGTTAGTTCGTTAACAATGAGGACACAGCAATTAAATAATGTTGCTACATTTACTGTGATGCGTGCCCAATTGCTTGACATTTAAAAAAATCTGATATTTTCTTTTGTGCATGCCAAAATAAATCTAGCTTAATGTCAAATATTTGCAGTGAAAGGTGTGTGTGTGATCATCATGTCTTGTGCAACATCAAAAGGGTGGAGGGAGCAACACTTTCCATGCTGTAAGGTGACAACAATGTTCCTCAAGCTGGATAACCAACTGTGATAATCATATCAATACCCTTAACATAATCAATGCGATCAATGAAACACAATTGACTGGTTTCACTGTTGTTTTAGGCTGGAGAAGTGATCTCTGTGTCGGCCACTGTAAGTCCAGTGGGACTGATTAGATCACAGATCAAACAGAGATATCAGAAACGATGTGCAGAGGAATTTGAAGGATCAATATGTCTGCTACATGCAGCATTCACACACCCTTCAGCCTGCTCTGTCCCTCACACACACGCACACACACACACACACACACACACAGACCTAGACAACCATACACAATCTCCATACCACTTCCGGCACACACACACACAGACACCCGTATACACACAAAGCCCACTGTGCTGTCTCTCTCACACACACAGACATGCACTACACACGCACTCTCTCTCACACACACACTCATTAAACACACACGTACACACCAGCACTCACACCAGGATGAGCCCACTGACAACACAGATGAATCACACAGGGAGAGACGAGCTGGAACACACGTGACCCGTCTCGTCTCATGCAACTCTATCCATGGGTCTGTACTCATCCTGCTCCCCCTGGCAGCCTCCCTCAGGCAATCCAACATCCCAGAGGGGGGGGGCTTCACCCCCATAACTCACTGCTCTGTACAGATCACCCCCCCCCCACGCCAACCTGCCTGACACCCAGGTTAGGATGGGAAATACTGGAGAAGGGAGGTGGCAGGCTAGGGATGGAGGAGGAGCTGAGGGGGGTATTGATTGGCTGCCGTGCTGCTGCTGCCTTGTGTGATCTATGCTATCCACAGGGATGGGCTGAGGGGCGGGGTGGGGGGTGTGGGGGGGGGAGACATGTGTAGGGTGCTAATGAGCAGTGGTGTGTGTGGTGGTGGGAGTGGGGTGGAGTTGCATGTCTGCAGCAGAGCTGCGGGTCGGACGGACTGACTGCTGAGTAGACAGTCGACAGCGCGGCCTCAAGGTCGGACGTCGTCTGATTCGCCCTGATCTCATTCCTCCCTGAACACCCTCACCTCCGATCCCTCTACGCCCTTCTCCCTCTCACCCCCCCCCCTCGCTTCTTCCCCCCCCTTCCCCACAATCCATCTATCCCCTCACTCTCCTACCCCCCGCCGACTCCTCTCATTCCCCCTCCCACCCTGACCTTCTCCTCCCCTATCAATGTGCGTGGCGCCCCTGGCCTCCACCTGATCCAGATCCATTCCATCACACCCCCCTCCCAGATCACTCCATCATGCAGACTACACAGGCACACCTAGCAGGGGCATCGCTCACGGCTAACTGACTACCCGGTGACCTGTCTTCATGCCCCAGACATTCAGACAGACAGACAAACAACCGGTCAACCATCCAGCTAACCAGCCAGCCAGCTAGTGAGCCAGCCAGCAAGCCATTAGACATTCTTACTGTAAATATAGCCTTTCACATCTGTAGCTAAGTGACCAGTGATGGTTCTCAGGGGGATCACCGGTCACCCGGATGTAAGAGTGTGTTTGATTGGCTACAGCGAGAGTAGCATCACTTGTTGGGGCTGAGACTGATATGGGAGGAGAACATTGAGATGAATGAGTCAAGCACTGTGGCAGGCTACAGCAGCAGTACAAATCGTCTATCGATTTCTAAGTTTTCCCTCTAAAGCTCCTCGTCATCTTTAAAAGCAGAGGCGAGTCATCTTTTTTTAGTTATAACACAACCGGCTCCCACAAATTGTTTAAAAGACAAGTGGCTCCGAAAGGTGATGCTGGGATGATGGGAGGGTTAGAGGCACGAGTCCCTGAACCACTTCTGCTACGCCTGGTTAATCAGCGATGGTCTGACTTAGAAAGGGAATCATGGGTATTCATGAGTCAGCACATTTGCAGCATGGCTCCCCTTCTCTTCCACGGCTAGAAATACATACAGGCCTTCAAATAGACCACATGCCGTACCAGCTGCAACCTCGACTCACATGCCGCCGTCGATGCCACTGAGAAGAACAGCCAGCTGACAGAGTGGAAGTAGAACATGACGCGAGAATGACCTTTGGGTTCTTCATGGAAAGAAGGATTGAAATGGTCCAGTCATAGGGTGCTGTACCCTCCCGATAGGGCAACAAGGGCAATTTATCTTCTGCAGAAACAAGGGATAAACTTAAAACACAAATGTGTGTTTCTTTGTGTGTGCGTGTGTGTGGGGTTGTGCGTGTGTAGGTGTGTGTATGGGCATGTGTGAGTGTGTGTGTGTTTGTGAGCATATGATGAACTCCTTACATACGTACCGGTATGTGGGAGGATGAGACAGTATAGTGCTGATTCATGCTTGTTTGCCTGGAGCAGACTGGATTAAATAGGTTTAACATAGAGGGGAGGAGGTTGAAGGTATTGGAAAATGTAAGCTGTGAGTTTGATGAATGTGTCCCTTTTACATGCAGAGGATGAATTGGTTGTCAAATATGGTCTGGCAACCATCGTATTTACTTCTCATTTCAGGGTTCTGTTTTGCATAAGGTTCCACTGGGTCTAAATCACAAGGAGAAGGCTTGGGGGATTGAACGCAGGTTACTGGATGTTTACCATTAGACCATTCCGTAAGACCATTCGGGAGTCTCCGTAGGACAACCGCATCACAACCGCTTCAAGAGTTCCAAACCATCGTCGCTACAAGGTATAAACCAGGATATCACAGATAAACCAGGAAGATTATACTCATTACACACATACGTGTGAAATGTACACATAACTGATAAAAAAAACAACTTTAATCTAAACATACAAAATGAAAACGCAGTCATCTACATTCACTTACTGTAACAACACATTTTGGGGGCTGGATCCATGACATTTAAGTTAAAAGTACCTAAAACAATTCCATACATCCCTACATAAAGGAGGCATTGAGGGGCAAGTTCAGACACAGTACCAGACATGAGCTAACATAGCTCTGTCTGCCCTGAAAAGGGTATTCTCCCAGAGTGACCACCACATTGTCTCCTCCGCCATTCCCTCTGAAAGCCCCAGGCTTCTTAAACACAATGTGTAGGCTAACTTGACATTGATCAAAGTCTACAGTCAATAGGATCTGTTGTGTAGGTACCAGTGGGAACTCCTCCAGCGAGGGCGGGGTCCCGGATGGGTTGGGACCAACGCAGCAGCAGTGCTAATCCCAGGCCCGGGCTTGGCCTCATACCATGACCACACTGCCTGACAAGCCCCAACAATAGGACTGGTGCTGGCCTCGTCTGCACAGTGCAAACACATTATCTAATGGCTCAACCTCACAGACAGACTGCCATGGCCCTGCTCTGTCTCCCCAGAGGGGTTCCTGTGTGTGTGTGTGTGTGTGTGTGGGTGTGTGTGTGTGTGTGTGTGTGTGTGTGTGGTGTGTGTGTGTGTGTGTGTGTGTGTGTGTGTGTGTGTGTGTGTGTGTGTGTGTGTGTGTGTGTGTGTGGGTGTGTGTGTGTGTGTGTGGGGGAGGGGGGGGGGCAGGCTCCTCACCTGCAGCGTCAACGTGCTGACACTGCACCTAGCTTGCGTGAGAGATTCAAGATCATCCCAAAATCCTAAACAGTTAATTGCTCTCCTGAGAGAAAGAGGGACGGGCTGTCCGATGTTCTTGGAACAACTGTGCGAGGACTTGCTCCTGTTGGCATGGGCGTCCATCGTGCAAACACCCTTTAACTGAAGCACTCCCGTGTTTCCTGTTTCTGTTGAGTCTGTGGATTCTAGAGCCTGGTCAGAAGGTTCTACACTACCGCTGTTGCTCTTTCACACAGACCCCTTCACTATCATGGCACAGAGCTTACAGCTAACATCTGAAGCATCAGAACAAGACACACAATACATCCAGAATGGGCTTATCCAGCTCAATCCATACTGAATATAGATGAACAGTTTGTTCATCAAGTTTGTCGCACATACTTTAAACAGAGGTCTATCTTACCACAGTATTGTACTGCCTGTACTGTAAATGTAATTGTATTCTGCCTTGCGTCAGATAAAAACATTTCTGCACTTCAAAATTCACTTTGATGTTATGAAAGAAGAACCCATGGCTAAATGGATATCTGCATTAAACAAGGGATGGTCTCCTACAAGCTGAGAGGCTGGAGGGTAGTTAAACGGTAAATCAGTCCACCCTGATATTCATAGCAAGCCCACCACGTACACACACACACACACTCACACACATGCAAGCACACTGCGGAACCAGCACTTGCTCTGCTGTCTACCCCCGGCTATTTACACAACACAAACGGAAAGAGGTTCTTTCGTTCACGCTGGGTAAAACCGAATTTGTGGACAGACTGGGGAAGGGAGATTCAGGCTTTTGTGACTACCCCTCATTTTTGAATGGGACTTCTCTTTAGACAAATGACGGGGATTTATCTGTTGTCATGAATCATGTTTCTGTGTCATCGCCCTCCAACCCTCCATCCTAACCCGCTCCAGCAAGCTAGGGCAGGGTGGAGCCAATCTGAAATGAGGTGTGTCTTGTTACAGAACAGAACAAAAGAAGATGCTATCTTCTGGCACAGATCCCTGAACATTAGGGTGTGTACCGTTGAAGCCATGTGAAAGGCATATTTTACATGCCCCGACCATTACCAATGAATACAAACATAATGATACATAATTACAATGGCTATATTGTATCATTTAAGTACACACACCTGCAGGGTTAGTATGATCTTTTTAAATGCCAAGATGGCTCAGTTTAAAAGTCACAGTAAGGGCACCGACAATATCAGTTTCAAAAACACTTTGATCAGCTATACATACATGCTCCTTTCATACTGCATGTGAAAGCCCACCCCAGTGTCGTTCAACAGGAAGGTCAGGGACAAAGCATATCATGACAGCAAGATGAATGGCTGTCTGTGATTTCAGAGAGGATCTGGAATGGGTCACAGGAGACACTGCCAGGCAGCACGGGAGCAGCAACACTCACACAACACAACCACCCAGGTGAAAGGTGCCTCGCTACTGGTGAAAGAGGAAGGGATCAAACCAGCGTCCCTCCACTCTGGTGAAACGTAGGGCACGGACTCCATTAAAGGAACCAGCGACCCTCCACTCTGGTGAAACGTAGGGCACGGACTCCATTAAAGGAACCAGCGACCCTCCACTCTGATGAAACGTAGGGCACGGACTCCATTAAAGGTCTGAGACTTCCAGTTCAAATCACCGGTTTCGACTGTTTCCTTGAGAAGCGTGAGAGGCAACATGAGTGGACTTCTGGTCTAAGATGATGATGACCTATTGAGTGGGAGAGCCACTCAAACAGCGTTAATGAAAACCCTGTCAGAGACGATAAATGTGTCTCGCAGCATTAAGAGCCCTGGTCTGAAGAGTTTCAGACGGGTTTAATGGCATATGACGAGGGCCGCAGGTCAGAAATCACTCTCACTCTCACACAGATGCTGACCAACCCTGTTAAATAATTCTCACGACATGTACAAAAGGAAACGCCCCTACAGCCACATTCTAAGGCAGGGTAGGGTAGCAACCCAGCTCATCTGTCACGTAGCTCGTTAGCTGTCAACCACAAGCACCCTCGTTTCGCCTGTGTGATTATAAGCTTTAGATATACCGGGCTTCTAAAGGCGCTCTGCTCTGTCAGCACATGACTGTTTGGCTCCGACTCACTGCTCAGGATCACCAGCACGCACGCCCTCTCACACCCTTTGAGAACTCAGCGGTCAGGACAGACAGATGGACGGGCAGCCTGACACCCTGACTGACTGATACAAGTCCACTGCTGCCATCGCCCGGATTAAACGATTGAAGATTAGGGATGACAACCTTATATGTTACTGTTGAATAGTGTAGCATAGCACATGCATGAAAATAAGAACAAGCCCTATACTGTTGATCCTAATACATTATGAAACACCCAAAAACAACCATGTTGGTCCCTGTAGATTTATGGAGGGTCTCGGACACCTCCAGCCTCCCTCCTTATTTTGGACCCATGATGAAGGATCACCTATTTCATTCTCCTGGGATTAACCTTCTTCAACCCACTAGACTAGCCCCAGCCTCAGTAGCCTGGACTGGATACAGCACAGCACGTCTGCACCTTTCTGAGATGAAATAACGCGGTCGTTCCCTGTCCTCCGCAGCAGCAGAGACAGACAGCTGCGTTGCTCCTCTGTGGCAGGCTGCCACTGTCCTGGGCTCCACTGGCCTGGGCTCCATCGATGCCCATGAATAATCAGTTGCAGCCGCTCGCTCCAGCACTCTGCCACGGTAGCAAAAGCATGGCGGGGGGGCTCTTTCTCTCTCTCAGAAAAACACAGACTCAAGGTAGGGGAGATAAAACACCTGACCCGACCACCTGAGACAACTTCCTTCTCCGTCTCTCCATCTCTCTATCATCTCTGCATGTGTCTCTACGCCTCTCTGCATGGCTTGTCAACCTCACAAACAACCCACCAGGAAACGAACACACAAACCACACATTCAACACGGACAGAAAGCCCTGTTCCCTCCTAGTTCAGCATACTGTTGTTGACCTTACACTGTCTCGGTTGACCTGCAACCTGCCAGCGGCTGAAAGTAGAGGACAGAGTGTAATCTGCTCTAACGGCCCTGCACAAGGCCTGATAGCACTTTGTGGGTGCCCAAATAGGTCAGTTGGTAATTACTTCAGAGCGTACATTGTGGCTATAGAAAATTAAAGACACAATTGGTTTTATTATGGTAGGGTGTGTCGAAGAGAGATAGAGAGCAAGAGAGTGGGAAAGAGACAGGGAGATAAACTGTCATCTAATCTAGTGTGTGTTTGTTGGAGTGGATGGGTGTGTATGTGTGTGTGAGTGTGTGTGCATGCGTGTTTGTGTGTGTGTGCGTGTGTGTGTGAATGTGGGTGTGTGTGAACTCTGTGTTCACTCTGCCTGTGTACCAGTGGGGGGGGGCAACAGTTCACAGTAACAGCAGGGGATGAGAGCCAAGATGCACCACAGGGCTGGGCCCTGTTTTGTTGCTGGTGCCAGTGCTGTGGGGCTGAGGCTGAGGCTGAGGCTGGGGCTAAGACTGGGGCTAGGGCTAGGGCTGAGGAGGCTGGGGCTGAGGCTGAGGAGGCTGGGGCTGAGGCTGAGGAGGCTCGGGCTGGGGCTGGGGCTGAGGAGGCTGGGGCTGGAACAAGTGCTGCTGCTGCCAGACGCCAGCTTAAGGGAAAATCCTCTACCTAAGCAGAAGACCTGGATTACACCTAACAGGTCATGTTTACAGATGGACAGAGAGGTTTAAAGAACAACAGTATGTTGCTCGGATTTGGGGAACGCAGCATGCAACTATTATACCTAACAAACAGACAAGAAGACGTATATGCAGAGCATAAACAACCTACACTGTTGTTGTCTTAGCAATTAGCCTCATTCATTATTTCATTCGTGCCAAGTTCTTAACCTCCTTTTGGGATGTATCTAAAATCCCTCCTTTCATCTCCTCTGAGCACAAACAGAGATCAAAGCCTCTGAAAGTGTCTCCTCAGGATTCTGGTTCCATTGATCCACCTCAAGATCGTGCGGAGGCTCAGCTAAATTCAGCCGGGCCTTCAATTATTAATGGGGAGAAGGAAAGAAGCTCCCCTCAGGGCCTCCTGCTCTGTCCCCAGCACCCCTGGGGGTATTTATGAGGGCATGCAGCTTCCTTTCTACCCATGGGATCTCACCCAGAAATTCAACTAAACCGGGATCATCATGGGTTTCGCTCCCATCTCCGGTATAGCTTGCTGCTGTGTCGTCCTTGAGGGCAACAATGGAGAACAGCTGATGTCAGCACTGCACAACGAAAATGTGTCTAACAACCCACTGTGCGATGGATGGCTCTCTGTGTCTCTTTCTCTGTGTCTATTTAACCTGGCAGGCACAGGACATGTTGACCAGTGTGGATCCCAGTGTTGATCCAGGACGTTTAATCAACAGAAGAGGTCACCGATGTGATGGGATGTGACATCACACATATTACCAAAGCTAATCCTTAGCAATACATAAAGCAGATACAAAAATACAGGAATGGTGAAGGTGACGCCAGACATATATATGTTGATGTGATGTACTTCTCCTCACATCCTGTTTTATGCGACCGTACCAGGAAGTCCTTCACACATGATTCACATGACAGCCCTTGAACATCTTTATCACGTCGTTGATCTACAGCGCAGGGACCCACAAGGATAAATCTCAAGGAGAGACGTTCTCTGCAGAGAGACTGGCAGTGACCTCAGTCACCTTACTTTGTGTTCTCATTTGTCAATATATGGGACACTCTAAACCCTCTGTCCCACACTTTGCAGAACAAGAGCACCACCTTCCATGTGAAGGTGATTTACTAAATTTATATCAGATATAAACAAAGCAACGTCTTCATTTTTCCTCCGAAACTAATTTGACAAGTGGATTTGTTGGTATGGCAGATGATCAAACACGCTTACCGGTCACTGCAACTGTGAAAACAAATGATTTTAGATTAGGGTTGGGAAATAACGTTAAATCTTTTCAAGCTTCTTACTAAAACAACAACAACAACCACTGTTACCAACAGCAGAACAAAAGAAGTGTTGCAACTGAGCTCTAAGTTGTTCCGGGTTTATTGTTATCGTTTAGCCTGCAGTGAATATAGGTGTGGGTGCCATGTGGGAAAGAAGAAAATATGTGATAACAATTCCTGCTGTCAACGATTATATCAAATGAATCATTAATCAAATACACTTCTCCCTACTTCATTATTTGTATGTGAAGATGCCAGAGATCTAGATACATGATTACTGGATACTTCAAAAATAAAGTTGCCCAACTCCAATTTTCTTATCATAAACCATCAACCATACTGTATATAGCTGTCTTGACATTTGCCAAAGCTGTTTAATACAGTCTAGAGTTGGACTGAAATAGCCAGAGAAAAGCTGCATTGTAAAGAGAAAGAGTATGAGCCAGTGAATAACTTTGCTGTATGAATGCAAGTGGACGGATTATAAATATGACCGGCCATCCATCTCAGGCTGTGTGTCCACAATTGTCGAGCTTTAATAAATCACCAGCGAGGCCTGGAGGTGCCCCCCGCCGCCCGCCCACCCCCACGCAAGGCTCGAGAAGCCTTACAAAGCAGTCTGTGTGACACGGGGAGTGGAGAGGGGGCAAGCTAAAGGCGATGAAGGAGCAGAGTGAAGGATGAGGGGATGGGGGTGGAGACAAAGAAGGCAGGAGGCTGAAGGGATGTGAGCATGGGGAGAAAACAAGCGGGGGAGCACCCCCCCTCTTCTGTAAACCAGGATGATGTCGCTGCCGAGCCTGAACAGTGCAGGTGTGTGAGTGTCTCTGTGAGGAGGTGGCCCGGTCTGCTAGCCCAGTCTGCTAGCCCAGTCTGCTAGCCCAGTCTGCTAGCCCAGTCTGCTAGCCCAGTCTGCTAGCCCAGTCTGCTAGCCCTGCTGTTGCCCTCAGATCAGATCAGATATGAGGACCACCTGGTCTACTGGCTGGTGCCTGAGCTTCAAACAGAGGACAGCTAGGGTTCAGATGCACTCTAGGTGATCTGGCCCAACAGAAACAACCTGGGGAGGGAGTCATTATGAAGCCATGTGACCAGCAGTAACCACTGGCACCAGTCCTTCTGAAAGGTAAATCTAAGTGCTACTGGAGAGAGCTGGGAGTCCGAGCTAGAGCTGCACAGAGACCTATTCCATATTTAAATGATCGAAATCTTGAAAAGCAGGCTGCTTCCATCTGACTGCATAGTCATTTTATATATTAATTTCATATTTTTTTCCTGTACAGACACAATGTTAATAGAATTAATGTGTCAATACATTTTGATTAATTTCTGGATTTGAATAACCTTAATAGGCTGCCAGAGCCTAGGCCACTTGGTTAACAGCCAGAAATAATCTTTCAGAGAGCTATTATCAAAAGTGTTTTCAGAAAGGTGTGGGTGTTATTATTTGAAAGCAGATATTAAATGGTTAGAGACACATCACAGACACAGTATCTAGAGTCTCTCTGACTGAATGGGGGAAACATTACAACTGGCATTACAATCTATCTAGCATTTCTCCTGAGATGTGTTTGTTTACATGTGTGGGCCTCGAGTTGTAAACGTTTGCGCCTGGTGGAGTCCAGAAACAAGGGCATCCTGTCTCTGATAGTGTGACTACATGGTAACAGAGTGCCCCATGGTCCAGGTACCTGCACTGTTTGAATGGCACTGTGGGTGAGTCATGAGAAAAAGGAGGCTGTTGGGTTGGCAGGGGGCCCTGGCAACAGCATACCCTGCCAGCCTGTTCGACTGTGACGTACTGGGGGGGATCAGAGACACTGCTGCACTATGATACACAGGAAATGACATCAACGTGGGTATAGAAGAAACAGGATGTAAAACAAGGAGACTACTGACCTGACCATGCTAACCACATTTGGAATTTATGCAAAGGAGCAGAAAAGTATGATTATGAGTTTGAAACACCCTTTTTATTAGTTTGAATCCTGTGGGTATGTGAAAACACACATACCCACAGGTGCATAAAAGCACGCACATATACTATTATGTCATTATCACTAATTGTTTCCTATTCTCAGTCAATTACACAGAGGCACTGTGGCACAAGCACTGCAATGAATCAGTGAACACTGGAAAATGTTGAAACACGTTTATGGGGATTGCACCATCTATGCTACAGCCTACTGAACCACCATTCAAATATCAGAAATAATTTAAATTCAGTTGGATGATCCGTTGTTGACCTATAGAAACCAATCCATAACATGTGCATAGTGTCAGTGTTTTTTGTTTTGTTGACTTTAAAACTGACTGGGAACTTACTTTTTCTTGTATTCGTCTCTCTCTCGCTTGACTTTGGCCAGAACATTATACAGAGCTCGTATTTCTGGGGTGATGGTATCAATTTGGACTCCGACTCCGTCTGGGTGATTCCAGGAAACACCGGGCCCCTGGAGAGTCTCGAAGCGTTCCCCTTGTCTCCTCACGTGGGTGAAACTCCAAATGGTACCGGGAAGCCTGGATTCCGCCGAGTCTGTTTGGACAGCAACTTCACGAGTATAAGGACCTTGGTAACGCTGTTGTTCTAACGCTTGCTGCAGTTGGTTCTCCAATAATTTGTTTCTTCGCTCGAGTTCGTGAACTTTGGCAAGAAAACAACGGAATCGCAGGTTTAAAGTCTTCAGGACGTGGATGTTGGAGCCCAAGTCGTTGCGCAGAGCGCTGGTCACTGCGCCCGTACCAGCAGATGAGATTGGTATTGTGGCAATCATTGCAGCAGATGAAGCATCAGAGAAAAGAAACGAGTTCATCATATTTGGTAAACATATACCTGATCTTAAAACACTTTTCTTGTAGTTTTTTTGGTCGTGTTTTCTAAAATGAATTAACAAACAAACTCATCTCCATGTTCTGCATACCCATACAAGTTCCCCAAGTAGTTTCTTCCAAAAATGAAAATCATTTGAATAGGACCGATGCCGCCGTGGGTGAGACAACCATAGCTGCTCTGCAGCAAAAAACAAAAACAAAAAAAACTGCTGAAATAATCTGCCTTGATCCGCGAAAACTAATTCTGTCCTTAAAAACACCACGGCACCCGCAAGATCATCTCATGCTCATGCGTCTCTGCTTTGACGCAGACTGAAGGCGGCATCTTCCCTCCTCCCCATAAGCTTCCGTGCGTGTGCCTTGCCTTTGCTTCGTCAGGTGCTGCTGATGATATATCCTTCCTATGAACCAGCTCTGCCCGATTCTCGGCTCACCGCCCTGATTCTGTGATCCTATTAACGTCACTTCATTCGGTCTCCGGTATGTGGTTGATGGCAGGCTCTCCAGAGCCTTGTGTGTCTTTGTGGCGCCGCTGGATCATGTTTCAATCTGCTAAACTAGGAACTGTATACATCACCCCACCCACCCCTCATTCATTCTCTCTCTCTCTCTCTCTCTCTCTCTCTCTCTCTCTCTCCCCTCTCTCTCTCTCTATCTCTCTCGCCCTCTCTCTCTCTCTCTTCTCTCTCAAGCACACACACACAAACATGAATGGCGCAAATGCAGTATATAATTGTTCACAACAAAGTCATCCAACAGTCCTACAACAAATGGGCTAAGTGCCCATACTGCAGTGGTATTGAAGGACTTTTTTATTTGGTAAGCAATAACCAGTAGTTGACATGATATTATTATATAGGACGTATCCTATAGCCTAAACAATCCTACAAGGGGCCAGGGCCCCCCGCCACCCTCTCCCTCTCTCTCTCTCTCCCTCTCTCTCTCTCCCCTCTCTCTCTCTCTCTCTCCCCCCCCCTCTCTCTCTCCCTCTCTCTCTCTCCACTCTCTCTCTCTCTCTCTCTCTCTCTCCCTGCCAATATCAAACTACTTAGTTTGCATTGCATGTTTCTAAACCCCCTACGCCATTGAAATTACGCACGTTGAAATTATTATATGTGATCCTGCAGATTAATGTATGAAATGCTGGCAGATGGACACGATGGCCAATTGACCAGTTTCAACCGCAATCAATAATTGACAAGGAGGCAGTAACAACGCAAGTGGAGTCTTTTGCGTGTCGCACTTTCTTCCGAGTTTTTGGTTCCATCTCCTGGGGGAAATAAAATAGGGCTAAAGCAAGCAGACCCTGCGTTTGAGAGAATCTGACATACTTTTCTTGAAGATAATCCAGTGAAATTGCTTAATGTTGAATTTTAATTGTGCTGTTTTAAGTAGGCTATTTGTGACAGAACGTATTTGATTAATCGATGGATATAACTTTACCGATCAATATTTTAGGAAGCTAACCCTAATGTCTGACTGTCTACGTGTCTGTGTTTGCAAGTTAATAGTGCTACTCATTATGTTTAAATGCTAAATATACTTTCGTAAGATTGCTGTTCTAAAATATTAATATACAGGCTAATCTGCTGAAGGACACCATGTTTTTTGTCAGGCAGACGAGGACAGCTTTATGGACTGGATAGAAACATTGGGGTCCGTTCTCTCCACATGTCTTGCTCTACAACGTGAGAACCATGCCGAAGTCAAAGAGGGATAAGAAAAGTAAGTCTTATTAACAATCTGCTAACATTTAGAATCAAACAAGTTTCTATCTCACATGCTACATTATCAATGAGTGTTCTATGTAACATTTCGATATGTAACGTATAACTAGGCCTACATTAACACATCTATCCAGCTAGCTAGGCTAGCTATTAGCTAATACGATCTACCAAGTTGAAAACTTTTTCAGTAGGCTAGCTACCTTAAGCTGACCACCAATGTATTTAAACCAACATTATATTACATGTTCGTCTGTGGACCCAGAAGCTAACTACAGATAAGCTCTATTCATAACACTGAAATTGTGCTAGCTACCCAGCCAGTTGCCGCTGCTGACAGCGCATGAACACGCATGCAATCGTATGCCTGGAAATCTGTCTAAACTAAACATATTCTAACGTTGTCCTACAGTTTCGCTTACGAAGACAGCCAAGAAGGGGTTAGAAACAAAACAGAACTTGATAGAAGAGGTAAGTTTGTTGCATTTGTGTTGTAGCCTACTTTGCATTAATTTCATCCTCAATGCAAACAGCTATGTAGTGTCAGCTAATTTACAGGATATTTCACCTAGAAACCTTTCACCTCCTCACTGACTAACACTTATTTTTTCTAGTTGCGGAAATGTGTGGACATTTACAAACACATGTTTGTGTTTTCCGTGGCTAACATGAGGAACAACAAACTCAAGGACATCAGAACAGCCTGGAAACACAGCAGGTAATGAGCCTGCCTTGCCACAGTTAGTTTCTCAATTTTACACACTTCTCTTGAATCCCGACGCTCCACACCCACCCATCCATCTACCCACCCATCCCACTACCCACCCATCCATTTACCCACCCATCATTCCCTCTATCTCTATTTCCCTGTAGTTAGACAGTTGTAACAGTGTCACCTACAGATGGAGTGACTGTGTTTGTGTCGTCTTTCCCACAGATTCTTCTTTGGTAAAAACAAAGTGATGATGATCGCCATCGGAAGGAACCCCACAGATGAGTACAAAGACAATTTGCACAAGGTAAGAAAGTGAAGCTTGGGAATATGAGAGTTTGTGAATGAATGTCTACCAGCGAATCATTTTTATCTTTTGCTTATTACTGATATGTTTTGGCATTGTTCATTTTCATAGGTCAGCAGGTTTCTGAGAGGAGAAGTGGGTGTGTTATTCACAAACAAGACCAAGGAAGAAGTTCAAGAGTAAGTATCCTTGCCTTGTTTACCCATCAGTAATGGATACTAATGGCTGGAGTAATGACAATGATAGGAGTCTATTCATTGTCTGCCTTGAATCTATGTTGTGTGTGTGACATACAAGGCAGAAAAAGTAAAGGACCTCGTTGAATTGAACCTGTACGTCAATGTGCATTATGTTGAACCCGTTAGTCCTTGGCCTCATTTGTGTTTTCCGTCTTGTGTCGTTCATAGGTATTTCAGTCACTTTAAGGAGACAGATTTTGCGCGGGCAGGGAATAAGGCACAGATGGCCGTAACACTTGACGAAGGACCCCTGGAACAGTTCCCTCACTCCATGGAGCCACAGCTGAGGCAGTTGGGACTGCCCACCGCTCTCAAGAAGGGTAGGATGACATTCGGCTCTTAGGACCACCAGCCCTTCACTGCAGATTAGGGTTAGATTACAAACAACCACATATGCTAGTGCTGTGTCATTGTTCCCTGTGTAAACTAATGTGTGTTTATGGACCGTTCCTCGACGCTAACCACGAACACTGTCAGAACCGTGCATCTAGTCGTAGATCTGCTGTACTCTCTATATGAACTGTGTACGTCGCTATGGATAAAGGTGCTAAAGGGAATACATGTGTATCTTTTCCAGGAGTCGTGACGTTACTGAAAGAGCACCAAGTGTGCAAGGAGGGCGACGCGTTAACGCCTGAGCAGGCTCGTATTCTGGTAAGCAGTCATTCAGCCGAGCCAGCCATGTTGGACTGTTTTGTTGTACAGATGAGGCTTCATAACAGTGTCACTATTGGAATGTGGGAATCAATAGGTCGTTATGAACCATATTCTCTTCTGTCCATTGTAGAAACTGTTTGGGATTGAGATGGCTGATTTCAAGTTGCTAGTCAAGTGCATGTGGGACTCTGAATCGAACGACTTTGAGAAGATGGCTGAGGAGGAAGAAGAAGATGCCATGCAGGAGGATGAAGATAAGGAAGACAAGGAAGACGAGGGAGAATGAAAGGAGATCAAAGAACACTGGACTTTTCAGACCTTGTTTAAATGTTTTAAATAACCTCTTTTGCCCTCTCAAGCATTTTGATGCATCTGGTTTGCGTATTGCCAGTAAAATGCTGAGTCAGGGACAAAATCTGTCCTTGAAATCTTGTCTTTTCACAATGTGCTTTCAATATATTTTGTCAAAATACAAAACAGAAAACTGAACATCTGGGTTGGCCAATGGAATGCATTTATGTAGCTGATGTTTGCTGTATAAAGGATTCTGACATGTTGGATATACTTAGTATTTGTGTTCACAGGAAAATCATTTTTGTATCACTAAGACAAAAAAAGCACACACTTACACTGTTCAATTTATTACAGTTGAAGACACAGCCTCCAGAAAAAAGATTTCCCCCTGAAAACAGTCTATTTGTAAATGTGAATATTTACAATTAAGTGCCAACCATTAAATTACAGGTTCCATTTTTAAATTGTGCTTTTCTCCCCAGCTTCACAAAAACTATGTTGTTGCCCTCTATACTTCTATTATAGCAACATCTCAATACTGATCACTGTGAAAATTGCACAAAGTTTAAAGGCAATTATGGTAATGGATCAAAGTCTTGGCTAGATGTTATGATTTCCTCATAGCAAGACAACACTAATCTCTAGAGAAGTTGAATGGTAGTCATGGAGATGGGGTTTCAACGGAAGTAGTTGGGACACTCGTGGGCCACCAGGTCCCAGGCCTGCCTGAAGGCCTCCACCACCCTCTGGTCCAGGGGACCCTCCTCCGAAGCAGACAGGTTCTGCTGGAGCTGCTCCATGGTGGACATGCCGATGATGACTCCATCACCCAGATCCCCCTGGGGCAGGAAATAATACATCACATCCCTCCCGCAGCTATTTCTGTCAACACTGATGGACATTCACCGCCCACAACATCATACACCAGAACTGATGGACATTCTAGAACCTTTGATCCAAGTGCCATGTACAGTATGATAGCAGCAAGGTGCCTTTCTGTCAAGTGTTACAATGTAGTTACCCTAAGCAGTGTATGTGTTTGAGGTGAACCTAGCTGTCTGAGTGTGTGGTTACCCTGAGCTGTCTGTGTTTGGGGTTAACATAGCTGTGAGTGTGTTTGGGTTAACATAGCAGTGAGTGTGTGGTTACCCTGAGCTGTGAGTGGTGGTACATCCAGCGGAGTGCAGCTGAGGTCATAGAGGGTTTGTCTGCTCCGTAAGCCGTCTCCATCGCCTTCATGACCAGGTCTATAGCCTGGAAATGGCTCTGCTTCCAGTACCTGACAACACATGGTGTACATCCAGTATACGGAAGGGTTTCACCATTGCTATTTGAGTAAGTGCTGAGAAGCTACACTATGTTCTCATCGCATCACTCTCAGACATGACCCAACTACTACATCTGCAATACAAAGTGACGCAACATTAGAATGCTCATCTTTTCTGTGTTCCCGTTGGTTAACAGAACCCCCGTCACCCCCTCACCTGTCCCTGTAGGCCCCCCGCCCAGTTGTTGCCAAAGAAGCGTCCCGCAGGCTGAGAGCCATCTTTATCTTCAAAGTGGTACTTGCCTGTGAGGAGACCCCCTGACGGAAACAAAACACACAGCAGTTAGTCTCAGTCTGACTGATCACATCTGTGATGATGTTGACACTCTGCTGATGGTGCTTTTTGTATGAAGCATTTTCTTTCGTCACACGCTTTATATAAAGTCATCTCAGTGGTCACACTCAGGGGGGGTATACTTCATATGAAGTATGTGATACAGATTGGTAAAAGCTTATGAGGAACTTTCCAGATCTGACAAAGGTTTGATAAACATACCTGCCAGAGGGTTGTACGCATAGAACCTCATGTTGCAGTATCTGAGACATGGAAGCAGCTCTGTCTCCACCTGTCTGGTGGTGGCATTGTACATCCCCTGTCATGGAGGACTGTCACATGAGTACACTAACAAACGGATGCAAAAAGATCAACCAAAAGGTTGGTTTATAGCTCAGGTGTTCTCGAAAGATTGCCAAATCACCAAATGTATGGAACTTAGACTAAGAAAACATGGTTGTACGCCAGCCTACGCTTTCTCACCTGATAAACTGTTGGAACTATCCAGTTGTTGTTTCTGCAGATGCACACTATCTCAGCCACCTCCCAGGAGGCGTAGTTGGATAAACCCAGCTCCTTGTACTTCCCCTGGAGGAGAGACGGTGCAACAGAAGGGCAGGAGTACAGTCATATAACGAGTGTTCATGGTAATAGGAAGAGAGGCCTGAAAAGCTATTTTCCGTTTTTAAGAAAGTGCTGACAAACTGTTGGAGGAGTACATATGCTGGTCCTCTGGCCCCCCTGCCTTGCGTGTTTGAGACTTTTCCCAGCTCCAACACACCTGATTCAAATGAATGGGTCGTCATCAGGCTTCTACTGAGCTTGATAACAACCCATTAATTTGAACCAGTTGTGTTAGACAAGGAAAACATGCATGGGCAGTGTGGGCCCCTGGGGACCAGGATTGAGAAAGACCCAGTCTGGACAGAGTGTTTTGGGTGGATGGTTACTGGGTGAGTAGCAGAAGGCTCTTTCTCCCTCCTAAGGTACCTCTCTGTGGAGCTCATCACAGGCTCGCAGGGTGTCCTGGATGGGGTTCTGGTGGTCAGGGGCGTGGAGGTAGAACAGGTCAACAGAGTCGGTCTTCAGTCTCTTCAGGGAGATGTCCAGCTGGGACCGAACACTGTCAGGTTTCAGGGTCTTCCCGTCCCATGGGTTGGCTTTGGTGGCAATGCTCACTGCAGATAGAAGAAATACGCTTCACGTGAATCGCAAGATGACGTCTTACAGCTGTTTCCTGCAGAATGCATTCATAGACATCACAGACTGAGTTTTACTGTCACGTCAAGTGGCCATGCCTTGCAACTAGTGTACTGCGGTGCAGCTGCTTGGGCGTCTGAGGATTAGGTTAGAGTAGCATCATGAATTGCATAATTGTGACATTTTGCTCAGCCACATTGTAGCTTTTTGTCCGTAGAAGACTAACTAGAAGGGATACTCAGTAAACCTTGAACTAAGTAGGGTAACTACCATATGTAGGATATGAACGCTACCTGTTTTTGGAAGATTCATTTCACCAATAACTGTCTCTGCCTGGCCGTCGGTATACATAAAAGCAGTGTCCACATCATTGTGCCCATGCTGCAGAAACATTTTGACCATTTCGTGGCTTAGCGTCGCGTCAGCGCGCCCCCCAAATGCCATAGTTCCTAATAGAGAAATTGGCTTCTTAGTCTGTGTAGACCCGGTCGACGACATGTTGCAACGAGAGATTAGCACCACTGGTAGCTGGTTGAATCTTGACACAAGTCGTTGATTAAGTCCACACAGGCCTACTCTTGCAACCCAAAGCATAATAACCGCGTGACAGCTGAACACGGAACAAGGGGCAAAGGACGCCGATCTACAGTAAGGGAGTGTGAGGAAATAACGATGTGATTTCATAGAAGTCAAATTTATATTTTGTTCTACTTATACACCACCGCTCGCTCACTTCTAAATAATGAAATCAGTGTTGTCTGTAGTTCAATGACCTAGATCGATATGTTTTTACCTCTTCATCCTCTTGTTAATCATTACTCACCTGTTTTCGTATCCAGAGTAGGTTGTATTTTCTTACTCCCCTTGTTATCGTCTGTCTGCCTGTAGTGCTTCCTAAAACCAGAGGGTGTCAGCAGATGATCATTTCAATCCAGTTTAGTCCGTTGCACGGCTCTTAATTGATTTTAACAGACCAAGTTCACAGATCATTGCAGTAACAATTATCATTTTATCATGCACTCACTAGATAAATTGAAGTTCAGAACTAATAAAACCTGAAGTGGATGGCAAGGAAAACATAACTTTGTTGAAGCACACACCTGCCAATTAGGCTCTGGGTAATATGCTACAGTGAGTGCTCGGTCTCATTTTTTTTCAACTGACTGGAAATATTGCTGTGGCCTTAATTATAGGGTATGTCGCAAACCCCTGCATAGTTTTTCATATATTCACATAATCTTGCCTCCAAACCCATCAACTTGTCATCTGTGCATACTGTATCATAAATCACATGCGTGAAGAGCATTTGGTTGTGGAATTTCGACTTGTGTGTCACATAAAAAACCTGCCACCGCCAGGTCGGAGAGTGAGAAAGAGTGGGAGAACATTTCAACATGAGTGGACATAGAAGGTGATACACTACTCACCGTTCCACCTGAAAAGTCTGGCTGTAACATATGCAACCTGGAGCATTCAATTATCAAGAAAGTGAAGGCTGTTGAAGGCACAATTGAGAAGAGACAAACCAGACAACCCTAGTTTTCGCATTTTAACCATTCGAAAACACTTAATATGGGATGTGACTTAATAAGGCTATAACCACATTCCGATTTTATTGCGAGGGAACATGTTTGGCTCTCTAGAAAGATTCATCAGCCGTCAATCGTTTCACACAGTGCCACTAGGCTATATAACATGCACACATGCACAGAACACACCTATAGCCTATCCATCAGAGCACGGCAGCATGTGGATCACGGCTGGCCAGCCTTGACCCATGAGACCTATAGGCCATGGAGTCCACGTGATTTACACTTTAGTCAGGGGACCAACAGTAACTCAGTCCTGGTGCCCCCTCACGACCCTTCTTCCCGACTCCCTCGACCTCCGCATCAGCTGATACCCTCCTGAGTGACCTGGTGAATGGTCTGATCCCCCCCCCACCCCCCCCCAACACACACACACACCACACACGCACGCACACACCACCCCGCGACGACAGCAACCATTTCCTGTCCGGATCTACAACCTAAACTTCTTATCTGTCTGCCTTCAACTATCACAGAACATCAAACATACATTGACAGGCTAACGGTTGCATTGCCACCATCCTGTCGAATTTGACAGTCGAACTTTACACATTTACCATGCTAATTGAATGACTAGGTCTTACTTTACCTTGCACACACCATCTGAAGTTCTCTGATGTAAACGTAGGAGACACCCTCCCCCGCTAAGCGCTCACGGCAACATCTTCATTATAAACCACTCCACTCCCACCACACGCGTGTGCGTTCAACATCTGTAGGTGGTAAATAACTAAACGTGTGAGTTCAGTTCAATACGGTGTTAATGCACCTCATAGGACGGGATGTATTGGCTTTGGGTTTTCCAGAAGGTGTTGGACAGTTTTGCGTTCGTCCTGGAATCACCGGTGCCTCTGGAGTGATGCGCGCCTTTTAAAAGTTTCAGCGAACTGGGAATATTGGATCTTTTGTAGCCATTTCGTTACTTTCGCCCAAAACGAAACAAACTGATTACATTTGCATGATATTATTTTGTTTTTTTCTTTGGTTTCATTGTTACAAGCCTTTAAAAATGGACGTACTTTTCTTTTCAATTATTTTGTTATTTATCGATAAGGGCCATTCATCGTCCCGTTATGGCAAGGATCTACAGCCTTATATGTAAGTAAACTGAAATATATCTTGTAGGCTACATAATGTACGCTATTTCTCTTATAATGTAAATGTTTGAACACATTAACCTGTATACAGGTTAGGCTATAGCCTACGTGTTTCACCCATTTAAAATATTGAGCATTCTTTTCTTTCTTTCTTTTTTACCACAAATACGGTACACACATGTTTCTAAGGTAGAATAAGAATGTGACATTGTGGTTGCCAACATGAACGTGCACAAACTTGTGTCAATGTTCATGATCCAGACAATAAGCACGGTCAAAGCTGTGTTGGTCGCATTTCAAAGAAAGGTATGCACTCTCAGAAACATCTCTCGTTTGAGGATGACACACCGTTGTCCGACACCGTTGTCCGACAACCAACATTAAAGGTTTATTCAAATAAATGTGCTTCTTTCCCAAATATAGAACAAAAAAATCAGTGTGAATTGTATTTAAAGATAAGTCTAGTCCTACTGTAATATTAATACAGTAATTAATTAGCAGCAACCACATCACAGTATAGGATTAGCACCATCCACCTTGGCTTTATGGCAGATTAAACAAGCTTGGACCTTGTGGACTCTCCAGATGAGTTATTTGACATTCAGGTGAACAACCAAAGACAATTTAGTTTATAAACTTAAATAACGTTTTGGAGAAGAGCGTGTCCGTATACACTAATTCTGAATCAATAGTACCAACTTTTTCTTTCACTTCAAGTACTATACCAGTGGACATGTTTGGCTGCAGGTAGTATCTTGTGCTGCTCTGCCCAGCTTTCTGAAGAGTATGAGGAATTCCCCTAAAGTATTTTTTAAAGCCAACAGCAGACTTCATAAGCAGCCTGTCATTTTTCAACACACCTAATCTCCCACCAGGGTATACCAGTGGAAGCCCCTCCCCCATGTAATCCTTCTCCATCTGTCTTCGCTGGAATGTCTAAACTGTCACAAAAACATCGGCCTGATACGCTTCGCTCGTTCGTCAGACCCAGCGGTTGTGTTTTGACATGATAAGTGTTTCGCCT
Organism: Mallotus villosus; assembly: GCA_903064625.1. Classification (NCBI taxonomy): domain Eukaryota; kingdom Metazoa; phylum Chordata; class Actinopteri; order Osmeriformes; family Salangidae; genus Mallotus; species Mallotus villosus. The sequence goes on from CAEFZP010005731.1 coordinate 84,900, forward strand.
GTGCCCTCCTGCAGGCCTAACGTGTGCGTGGAGCGGGAGGTGACGCTGGTAGCCCAGAGGCAGCCATGTGTGCAGGCCTTCACACGCATGGTCAAGGTGTGGAAGCAGGGCTGCCTGGGACAAAGCTGGTGCATGGGATACGAGAGGAGGTGAGTACGCAGCCTTCCATCTGTCATACATCTATCCCCTTCGTTCCTCTATCCATCCTCTCTAGACACCCACCAATTAAACTATTCTTTTCCCCCGACCACCCATTCATCCAACCATCCCTCTATCCATTCATTTATTCATCCTCCTCACCCTGCATCTTACTGATTCACTCACTCACTCACACACTCACTCACTCACTCAGACCCAGAGCTCTAGGACCAGCTTTGTGACCCACCTATTCAGTCTGGGCATTTCCAGGGAGAAGCTGTATAACTGTGGGGAAGAGTGCTGATCCAGCCTCTTCCTGATCCAGCCTCTTCCTGATCCAGCCTCCCCTGATCCAGCCTCCCTTTACTCATCACTACATCTCAGGAGTTTCTCTCTGTCACCTGGCCCCGCTTTCTTCATATATTTACTAAGTTACAAAGCTTGCTTTGATGGCACCCAGGGCCACAATTAGGCACGGTAAACAAAGACATAATGACTGGAGAGAAGGGGTGTAAAGTAAAGGGTTCAACACCCACACTGCAAGGCAGAGTCAGCCAGTCTCAGGGTTAGACACCCACACTGCAAGGCAGAGTCAGCCAGTCTCAGGGTTAGACACCCACACTGCAAGGCAGAGTCAGCCAGTCTCACACTTTGAAAGAGCAACTTGAAAGACTGGGGTGTTTTTCAGATTACTAGGCTATCAGGGACTTGAAAGAGTTGGTTGATTATCCGACTGGATTTGTTGTTTTGGTCTACTATGTCATTGAGATCTGACCTCCCTCTTAGAGTCCCTGAAACACACACATGAACACACACGAGCATGCATGGGTACACACACACACACCCACACACACACACGCACACCACACACACACACACACACACCCACACACACACACACACACACACACCCACACACACACGCACACGCACACACACACACACACACACACAGAGGGCCCAAACAGAAACAGAGTTTCCCAGGGTGCTTTGTAGTTGCCTATTCACATGAATCATGATGTTGTGTCCCTCTGACACCAGGACGGCGTACTACACGGCCTACAGACAAGTGTACAGACAGGACTACCAGACCGTGTACAAGTGCTGCCCTGGATGGTCCCAGCTCAACGGGGAGGCTGGCTGCCTCTATCGTAAGTTCTTCTACTTTATTCCCCCGTTGCACCAGACAGTATTCACATAGTGTTCATTTAACACAGTGTTTATAGAAGTCCATCTCATGAGAGCGGACCTGTGTAAACGCTCAGCGAGTGAAACGGTGGGGTTAAATGAGTCAAATGAAACACTTTGAAATAGGCTGGCCGTGTATATCTAGGATATCATTCACAGTCAACTCATGTTCCTGGTGCAGAGATCCATCAGATGGGAAGCTTATGAACACGTACCAGGGAGGGAGGCAGCTCAGCCGCTTTGATATCAGTTATCAGAGGAGGAGGTTTGTGAAGTACTAATGGAGTCTGTCTTCTGGGAGGACAGCGCGTGAAAGGAGGTGATAGTGAGAAGGGTGGTGAGAGGAAGGGCGTTTCAAACACCCTCGGCTTCCTCGGCCAGGGTGGGAGTGCAGAGGTCAGGGGGAGGTCGAAGGTCAAGAGGGTTCTTTGGTTGAATGTGGTATCCTGCAGCTGTCGTCGGAGAGTTACATGTTCACAGCGTCTCATTTGTGGCTACAAAATTGACATGTTCATGGCTGTCAAACTGACTGGGGAGGACAACAAATGAAGCAGCAGCAGCAGCAGAAGCTAAAACATCTTTTTTCTTTTTTATGTAAACGGTCTCATGTTAAACTCGTAACCATCTGTTGAGATGTGTGCACTGAGATGTCATGTTTTACAATTGACGACACACAATAATGGATGGAGAGTGCTGAGTGAGTGGACTGGAGGTAATCCTCTGGACTCTTGGCCCGGTCCAGCCACACTTGGCTCAGCAGGTCTCCCCAGCAGGCTGAGTTTCTCTCCAAGAATGTGTTCCCTTCCCTGTGCCCTGTTCCCTCCCTTTCACAGTTCTGATAAGACAGGCAAGTATAAAATATACTAATGCAATCCTGTGAATGTGAACTCTAAAAGGTATCATTTCCCATTGCAAGGTAAGCCTAAAAGTGGACAATATATTGAGGCCTTCACTTAGACACCTTAGGCACCTGGGGGGATAACATTTTGGAATAAAACTCACCCCTGGTCTCTGCAGATGAATGGCTGGCCTGTGTGTTTGCCTGTCTTCCAGACCTGTCTGTCTGTGTGGTTTCTGCATGACTGCAGAACACCTCCATGGTGTTCTCTTCCCTCAGTAACCCTGTGGCTGTGCACCCATGGTCTAGTGTTGGAACGTCTGCAGTCATGCCCTCGTGTTCCCACCTTTCTGGTTGTAGCCACGGGTAGAACACAACCAATCCACTTATCAACTTAGTCAACCAACCAACCAACCAACAAACCCACTAAGTATTACAAACCATCCATCCATCAGCTAACCGCCAACCAATCAACCATGGTCTGGGTTCTAAACACAGGAGCTGTGATCCACAAGGAGAGGAGCACATGATAAAGGTCCTGGATGAAGATCACAGAGCCACTGTGGTGATCGCCTGCTGCCTAATCCTCTTGCTGAGGGTTGGAAGGCTCTTTGGGAACAGTAGAGCTGGAACTGGCTGATGTTTCCAGCCATCAGTGGGCAGAGGCTGATCTCTGTGTGGACAGACTTAGCCCCGCTCTGCCCCTCCCGGACCTGGCCTGGACCCTTTGATGGGATTTCACAGCCCCTGATCCGCATCGCATAGCCTGCATACCTGAGGCATCACCCCTGGAACAGCCCCTGGTCAAACAGCCTGGGCATCCCTGTACTGTCCTGACTGGAATCGACCATAAACCTCTTAGCACGGTCTATCCTGTGCCCAGACAAGGACCACCCTGTGTGCCTTTTCCTTCATGCCCAGGCTACAGATGCAGTCTCTGGGTACTGGGCTGAGGGGAGGGGGCTGGGCTGGGCCGGGCTGGGCCAGGGGCGGCAGGGGTATCATCTCCTGGATGTGCCTTTCAGCAGGGTCTCATCATGGGGTGCCTACTCTCCTCAAAGCCCTCTTTGTCTCTGGGGAGAAGGGTACAGTATTAAATTATACAGGGAAGCATTAGGCTGTCTGCTCGGGCCCGAGTCTGGTTTTGTTTTAAAACACACAGACACACACACAAAGAGGCGTCTTAACAGGCATTCCCCAGCACTGCCCAGCATCTCCCCTGCCTAGTTCTCGGGTCGTGCTTTTAAGTTGTTTTTTTCTGGCGTGACAATGCCGACTCTCTTCGACGTGAGGCCGGCCTTTTATCTCGGTAACTTAAGATGTGTCAGCACTTGAGACGGGAAAAACTAATCACTCTTTTCTCTGAGCCATTGAACCGGGATAAAAGGAAGCTCACGACACAATTCAGCCTTTCGTTCTTCTGCGCACTTAGCCGTGTGCTATCTCTAAGTGTTCCTCATTCAGCACAGATCAATCCATGAATCCTTGTTTTCAACAGTGACACATTACATCCAAGGGAGAGAGGGGGGGGAAAAATGCATGGCTTTAGAAGAGCCTTTGGGAACGCCAGAGAATGAGATGGGAATGTGTGTGAAGATGGTGATTAAATGTCTGGCACCTGTGAGGTCTTTTTCTATCCTTCTCTTTCCCTTGCTCTCCTCCCATCCCTCCCTACACCCCCCCCTCTCTCTCTCTCTCTCCTCTCTCTCTCTCTCTCTCTCTCATTTTCTGTCTTGCTGTGTGTCTAAATCAGCTCCTAATAAAGTGTGAGTGTAAGCTAGTTAGGCTAATGACTTGTGGTTATTGAGAGGCAGTTGAGCGAACTCAAGTGTCTCATCTCTCTGAAGAAAATCTCCCAGTCTCCTCTCTTCTTCTCTTTTCTCATCCCATCACTTTTATCTCTCTCTCCCCCCTCTTCTCCCTCCTCTTCTCTTTTCCTGTCTCTCTCGCTCTCTCTTTTCCTCTCTCTCTCTCGCTCTCTCTCATCTCTCTCTCTCTCTCTCTCTCTCTCTCTCTCTCTCTCTCTCGCTCTCTCTCTCTCTCTCTCCTGCATCTCTCTGTGTCGTATCAGCTATGGAATCCAGCTGCTTTCTCTCTCTCTCTGCCCCGCATAGACACTCTGGCCCCACTCACTATTACACTACATGTGCCACATATCAGGCACTGCGGTTTCCAAAGTAATATACAGGACAGTCAGAGCTTGCATGATTCACTATGTATGAGCAGAATCCCAGTTACCTTCACCTCGTAGTTAAGCCATGCAGTCTGGTTAGGATCTTTGGTGCTTTAAAAGTGGAATGTGGTCATTCACTTTCTGGTCTTATTTGGTCATTAAACAAAATGGAAGGAATTCATCTGTAGGAACAGTTCCCCTGAGGAATTGAAGATGTTCTATTGGCCTGGTTCCTTCTCCTCACTCTGCTCTGAGTGGTGCAACAAAGCCAGCAGAGGAAGTGACTCTCCCATCGGCTTCAAACACTCGTCATCCGTTGTTGAGTCGACGAGCCATTGCAGAGCTTTCTCGTTTGTTTCTGTAAAGCCGTCAATTGACTTGTTGACTAGCTGACCCTCTTCAGAGTCAGGAGCTCTTGACTGGGCTGATGGTGCTCTGAGAGGAGGAAGAGGAGGAAGAGGAGGAAGAGGACTTCCGCTCTGGCCTTTCAGACCTGCCCAGCAGCAAGCCCTCAACAACCCGAGACAGAGGTGGAGAGAGACAGAGGTGGAGAGAGGTAGAGGAAGAGTGAGAGGAAGAGGAAGAGGGAGAGACAGACAGGGACACAGTAGTGGAAATGGGCAGTTATGTTGATTGACGCCGCGGCAACAATGAGCTTTGTGACAGGAGGGTGAGGAGTGGAGGACAATGCCTCCTCCAGTTTGTCTCCCTCGTTAGCCGATGAAAGGGAACTGGCCCCCTTTTGTGGAGGTCCATGGGCTGGCGGAGGGACAGGGGAACCGGGCTGGGGCGCAGGGGCGAGGGGACTGTCTACCCATGGGTGGTCTTTGTGTGTGTGTGTGGAGGAATACCGACCGGACCCCAGGACATGTCTGTGGAGACTGGGGCGACACAGACAGGAAGACATAAACACAGAAGCACACGCATGTGCACACACACAGACACACAGTGGCCCGTGCGTATACAAACACTCACATACAGGAACGCACACACACACACATACACATACATACAAACAAGGTCTCACCAGCAAAGGGCCAAAGCTCCTTTGTAATAAGGTAATGCACCCGCATGTCACTCTGCATAAGCTTTCACCCCACATGTGACTGCTGAAGGATGTCGACACACATCATTAATGTAAGCTTATCCAACGGAGCCACACAGGATTAAACAAGGTTGTCATTCTACATGTTAGTAATGTGTTTTTTTGTATTTTCTTAGCTGATAGCCTCCATCTGTGACTTGTGGTCTGTCGTTGCCTAGACTAGACAGTCCTGCGATAGACACTCCCTACTGTTCTCATCCACCCAGCTGTATCGCCAGCTTCCCACCTTGCTCCTCCCATCCTTAACAGGGGTTTGTGGGATGCTTCAGTCAGTCCAACAGACTCCGACACACCATTCAGCAGACAGCCCATGTGTCAGATTGAACTATAAAGGCCGGAGGTTTTTTCTTTTTTGGGGGGGGTTAATGCATAGCTTTAATCAGACATTGTGGGAATGTTCCGGAGGCTGTTTGGGAGCGGTGTTCCCCCTCTGGTGTGTGTGCCGTGGGCCCTGGGCCATCAGAGAGACCTGCCCCTGGCCTGCCCCTGGCCTGCCCCTGGCCTGCCCCTGGCCTGCCCCTGGCCTGCCCCTGGCCTGCCCCTGGCCTGCCCTGCCCGCCGCGGCCGAGCCCTTTCATTTGACACATTCCTCAGCAAAGCAAAAACATGATTTACTGCCTGAAAATACAGTGCAGAGATCACCCGCGTACCAATTACCCAGCCCTGTCAGAGTCAGCAGCTCCAGGCCCCTTTGTGCCTGTGTATCCCCTCTCCTCCACCCCCCCCACCAACCCAGTTAAGGGTGCCCCCCCCCCGCCTGTCCTTCTCTCTTTTGGGGTCAGACAGATTGAGGGAGACCAAACAGGCAGGCTTCTGAAGGCCGGTCGCCGTGGAGACGTGGCTGTTCTCTCGGGGCTGGCCTCAGCTGTTCTCTGGTCACGTAGTCTGTCCACTGAGACTCCTTGACCCTTTCTTCATTCCTTTCGCCCTCTGTATCTCTTCTTCTTTCAGTCTTTTACCTCTATCTCTTTTGTATCTCTCTCATATTGCATCTTTGATCTCTCTCTCTTCTCCCCCTCTCTCTTTCCCTCCCTTTTCTCTCTCTCTCTTTTCATGTCTCTCTCGCTTTCTTTCCTACCCTCTTTGTGGAAGATGCTAATTCCCCCAGATAAGGTGTCTTTGGAACAGAGAGAAGCCAATCACAGAGACGGATGGGAGTGCGTCTTACGCTGTTCGCCACACTGCACACCACATTAAGGAAATATGTCAAGGGACATTAACCAGACTCAGGAAGCGTGGAGGGGTGTGGGGTGAGTGAAGCAAGGGGAAATTGGGGAGACGGGAGGTGTGGGGTGAGAGGAAAATGTGTAGGGGGGGGCGAGGGGAAGAGGGGGGTGGGTGAGGAGAGATAGGGGGCGAGGGGTGCCGGGGGGCGTCGAGGGACAGGGGCAGCCCAAAAATGCCCTGGTGGGCTGCCAGGATGTCCATGTCTCCACATTTGTAAAAGGGGAGGGTAGGGGGGGTGATAAGGCCCTTGTTAACTACCGCTCCAAGACTGGATTCCTGACCCCATTTCGTTTTTTCAGAGATTCGACACGCTTTCCTGTCAGCACAGTGAAGAAGCGTTGGGGCCAGGAATTTTGATGGGTGTTCACAGATGGTGATGATGTCACTGTCCTGATGAGACGCAGTTTACTATTAAACTAGAACTCATCAGTAATGTTTTGTCTGCATCACGGAAGACAGTTAGCTCTGTTAGTCAGCTCTGGAAAACATTAAGAGACCATTGCACCTTTTTTTCCTTAATTTTTTTTTACCCTTCTGTTCCTTACTCAAAATTGTCCTTCTCAACTTTTGGAAAGGAAAGAAAAAGATGCAGAGGTCTCTTAATGTTTTCCAGAGCTGTAGTTAACGTTAATGTCAAATGTATGCAATGCTGGTATTTTTCCTGGGCTGTTAGTGTTGTGTATTACCTCACATTTTACATCAGATTCACTAAGCAGATTGTTGAATCCAGAACAACATACAAATAGCCCTTGTAGAAATTGCAGCAGAATATCAAGGATCACACTTTCAATTGTTGGAGTCAAGGAACTGTGTTTACCAGGCACAGTGCACAGCACCCACATCTCAGCTACCAGGCACAGCAGAGCACCCACATCTCAGCTACCAGGCACAGTGCACAGCTCCCACATCTCAGCTACCAGGCACAGTGCACAGCACCCACATCTCAGCTACCAGGCACAGTGCACAGCACCCACATCTCAGCTACCAGGCACAGTGCAGAGCATCCACACCTCAGCTACCAGGCACCGCACAGCACCCACATCTCAGCTACCAGGCACAGCACAGCACCCACATCTCAGCTACCAGGCACCGCACAGCACCCACATCTCAGCTACCAGGCACAGTGCACAGCACCCACATCTCAGCTACCTACCAGGCACAGTGCACAGCACCCACATCTCAGCTACCAGGCACAGTGCACAACACCCACATCTCAGCTACCAGGCACAGTGCACAGCACCCACATCTCAGCTACCAGGCACAGCACAACACCCACATCTCAGCTACCAGGCACAGTGCACAGCACCCACATCTCAGCTACCAGGCACAGCACAACACCCACATCTCAGCTACCAGGCACAGTGCACAGCACCCACATCTCAGCTACCAGGCACAGTGCACAGCACCCACATCTCAGCTACCAGGCACAGCACAACACCCACATCTCAGCTACCAGGCACAGTGCACAGCACCCACATCTCAGCTACCAGGCACAGTGCACAGCACCCACATCTCAGCTACCAGGCACAGTGCACAGCACCCACATCTCAGCTACCAGGCACAGTGCAGAGCACCCACACCTCAGCTACCAGGCACAGTGCAGAGCACCCACACCTCAGCTACCAGGCACAGTGCACAACACCCACATCTCAGCTACCAGGCACAGTGCACAGCACCCACACCTCAGCTACCAGGCACAGTGCACAACACCCACATCTCAGCTACCAGGCACAGTGCACAGCATCCACACCTCAGCTACCAGGCACAGTGCAACTCAACCACAGTGCAACAATAACAGTCACACACAGTACAGTGCAGGACGAAAAACCGACGTCATATGAGAAGGGCAACATCAAACCATTTACCCAAAGTAAGCCCTCTAATCTCCCGTATCACGCGTGAGCCTCATAGCAACGTTGATGGCGATGGCTCAGGTCTGGTTCAGTAGTTGTTGGAAGTGGCTGTGCTACTGCAGACAGATTGTCTGTGGGTCTGGAAGTAATCATCCAGACATTACAGATGAGGAGTTGTTTTTTTTTCTTTTCGTCTGGTGTCCAAAGCACAGTTTCCCTATTGTTGGAATTTGGGGGCGAGAGAGTAGTGAACACAGATAGACATCGTCGTATGTTGGCTGGAGACAGTGTCTTGGCTGTGTGTCTGCCTGGTAATGGGATTGTGTAGAGAGATATGGGAGAGATTTTTGTCAGTGAACATGTGTGTGTGTGTGTGTAAACATCATGTCGGTTAGGTGTGTAGTGACTGATTGTGTGTGGGGTATGTGTATGTGAGGGGGAAGGGAGTGTTGTGTGTGTGTCTGGGTGAACACAGTGTTGTGTATGTGACAGACTGATTGAACAGAGTGTTGGGTATATGTGTGGTGTGTGTGTGTGTGATTGAACAGAGTATTAGGTATATGTGTGGTGTGTGTGATTTCACAGAGTGTTGGGTATATGTGTGGTGTGTGTGTGATTTAACAGAGTGTTGGGTATATGTGTGTGTGTGATTTAACAGAGTGTTGGGTATATGTGTGGTGTGTGTGTGATTTAACAGTGTTAGGTATATGTGTGGTGTGTGTGTGATTTAACAGTGTTGGGTATATGTGTGTGTGTGTGATTTAACAGAGTGTTGGGTATATGTGTGGTGTGTGTGTGATTGAACAGAGTGTTGGGTATATGTGTGGTGAGTTTTGATGGCTGCTGTCATTGTGAGCTGATGTTCCCACAGCTGAGCAGGTGTCAGAGTGGAGGAGTGGACGGATGTTTAGACTAAGGGCCCGCACTCCTGGGACCCTCTAGAGCCCAATGACTTGTTCTCCTCCTCTTCTCTCCTCCTCTTCTCCTATCCTCTCCTTCATATGATTTCTCCAGAATGATCTAGACTCTGAGTCAGCAGCAGTTGTGCCTGACCTCCTGCTCAGTCTTCCCCTGGCTGATTACAGTGCTCAGCTAGAGGCGTCAGTGTCCTGGACAGGACCAGCTGCTCTGGTACTTTCAGCTCCTCTGCTGCTACACACACAGGATACACAAAGACACAGGCTGCTGTCGTCATGACAGCAGTCCTGGTCAAAAACACAGGGAAATGTTGCAAGGGAGATAAATCACCGTAGGTTATATTGAAGAGCCTGTCTTGTTGAAGGGCATGTAAACTCTAGGACTCTAGGACTTTTATAACATATTAACTCTACAAGTCAGTGTTTGGTGTGGTTTGTAGTCGTGTGTAGTGAAATATGAACAAGTGACCACATGTGGGTCTTAAATGTCTTATTTGATATCCAAAAGGCCAGAGTAAGTGTTGATTGGTCATGCAGCTGCCAATTGGATTAATGGTGCAGAACAATTCTTGTTTGGCAGAGGCTTGTCTTTTGAGTCAGTTGCCATCTCTCTCTCTCTCTTGCTCTCTCTCTCTCTCTCTTGTTCTCTCTCTCTCTCTCTCTCCCTCTCTTTCTTTCTCTCTCAGAATTCAGTAGCTCTGCTGCCGTAACTCTTAATTAAACTTGTACTGTGCTTAAAAGAATGCATGCAGGCACACACACACAAACACACACACACAGCGCAAACACATTCACAGACAGTACACACCCACACATGCACACTCACACATTAAGTGCACACACAAGCAGACACTCTTGGAGGTGAGGGAGTGACAGGGATGGGTTATGTGAGGAATGTGATGCCTGAACTTCTGAGTTTGTCTTGCTCAAGCTGCCTAATGCTGATTGTTGATTCCTCCTTGAATTTCTCCAGAGTAAAACATCTGACTGTTTAAATAAGAGAGGAAATATTATGACACGACCTTCAACCTCCTGTCTCACGTTAATGACCTCTGCTGCATGCATGCATTCATGCTTACAGCGTTGCAAAAACACGCTACCAACATGCCAAAAACATTGCAATCTGTATAAGCCCACCAAAGCACCAGACCAGATACTGTAGCAGTCAAGATGCACCTTCTCAAATCCTCCAGTCTGAAACTCTGAATGCTACATATTACTGTATGATGTCCAGGGGAGCATTCTTATAGTTGAGAACATGGATAAACCGTATGTTCTCTATACCAGAACATAGTTCATGTGGCACTGAGGTCTGGGTACTTGAGTCCTTTGTCCTCAGATGAGCTACACCAGCACTTAAACCATACCAGCCCCATCTCTACACCAGCACTTAAACCATACCAGCCCCATCTCTACACCAGCACTTAAACCATACCAGCCCCATCTCTACACCAGCACTTAAACCATACCAGCTGACTTTGTTCTCTAAAACAGTCAGATTAGGGATTTGTCTTATTCTGTTCTTGGCAGACAGCCTGACAGCCACTTTGGTGCTCACAGACAGCCAAGGGTTGGGAAGGTCCTTAAATGGGAATTTGTGTGTGTGTGTTCAAGTTTCAAGTTATTGCCATTTGTGACAAGTACAGTTTCATTGGAATTCTTTGCTCCTGAAATCCCTAGCTATCTACACATTTTTATAAATAATTGAAATGTTGTCGTACGACAGTGTGATGCTGCCCGTCAGGCCACTTGTTTTTAAGGATGCAGCTGAAGAACTTTGTGTGTGTATGCACATTTGTGTGTGTGTGTGTGTGTGTGTGCAACATCAAGGTCCGTCTCCATCAGATGTGAACAGGCTGATGATGATGCCTCACTGATAGAATGAGGTCAAAGTGTCCAGCCTCGCAGATGGTGACATCTGGTTACACCTGCCAGGTGTTGGTGCCCCTCTCACCTCTCTCTCTCTCTCTCTCTCTCTCTCTCTCTCTCTCTCTCGGTCTGTCATCCCATCCCTCCATCCCTCCTGTGCAGCGGTGTGCAGCTACGGCGTGTGTTTCAACGGGGGCCAGTGTCGGGCGGGGTCCACCCAGCTGTGCGACTGTCCCGCTGGCTTCAACGGGCCCAGCTGCCAGTACGGTGAGTACAGGGAACGACCCCTTCTTATCTTGTGTCTGTCATCCAGACTCTGGCTCTCACTCTCGTTTTCTTTCTGGCTCTATATTTTTGTCTCTTTCTGTCTATCTCTTTTTCTGTCATTCCATCTCTCTTACACGTACTTGCAATTGAGCCACATGTACAGTGAGGGGAATGCCTGAAGTCGGTGTAGCAGACAGCTCTGTCCAGAAGCTCATTAAGGTCGATAAAATCCACCGTTAACAGAGAGCAGTTTGTTATGTAGTTAATCTAACTCATTACCGGACATTGGGAAGGGATTTATCAGGCTCATCTGATGCAGTCCTTCTCACCGAGCTCAGCTAGTGATCGCATTTCCCCGCAAATGACAGAGAATCTCCTCACATCAACATTGAGCTTCTGGACCGCCCGCCCAAGAATGTTATCACCGGCCCATTGTGGTAGTCCGGCTGCAGTGAAGGATGTTGTTGTTTCTGTGATAGCTCCACACACGGCAGGAAATTCCACCTACTGCTAGCCTTTCACCAGACTCTCCCCCACCCCTCACCCCCCCCATCATCCCCAGCCTCATCACCCTCCCCCCATGTCCCACCCCCACATCAACCTAGACAGACTGCCTGAAGCAGTGACGGACATCCCTTGCTCCATCAAGTTCTGAGCTAACAGGAACCGCTGAACAATAGGAGTGTCCTTTATGTACTGTGAGGAGAGATGGCCCAGCCCCTGGGGAAAGAGGCCTGTGACCCTGGGGACGTATAAACCCAGCTCTGTGTCTGCCTGGGAGCCAGAATATATCTTGACAGAGTTCAAAAGTCTCACAGCTGTGTTTCCACTGTTTTGAACACAGATAAACCTGTCTGTGTACTGAGCTGGTCTGTCATAGTGGGTGGGGGGGTGAGGGTGGGGGGGATGAGGGTGTGTGTGAGGTGCTGTTTGTGGCTTCTGAGCAGAGCTGGACTGGTGTGGAGGCCTAGCTCTTGGTGCACTGTGTCCTTCTCTCCTCTCTCTTTCCTCCCTTCATCCCTCCCTGCCCTCCATCCTCTGTCCTTCCTCCCTTCCTATGCTCCCTCTTTCATCCTCTTTCATCCCTCCCTCCTCTTTCCTCTCCACTGCCACCTTTCCATCCCTCCTTTCACTATCCTCTCTCACTCTGGCCTTCTTTCTACTTCCCCCCTCTGTCGTCTGGTCAGAGCCCCTCATTAGGTGTGTGTGCTGTGTTCTAATGGTAGGCCCGGAGAGAGCCTGTCTGTCACCCAGGGGCCTGACACTGCCCCATCTGTCTCTGCTAAGCCAGAGGGGAGGTGCTCTTCTCTGGTCTGACCATTCATGGAGATACACTCTCTCTCCCTCTCTGTCACTGTCTCTCTGTGCCTCTCTCTCTCTATTTTTATATGTTTTAAGTAAGAACGGGAGAGAGACAATTTAGGTATCTCTCCTATACCTCCCCCTGCCTAAGTACCCACACAAAGACTACCCCCCCTCCCTAATCCACCCCAGTACGCCCATCATTGTTCAGGGGGTGAGTGATACCTGTCGTCAATTATCCCCCCCCCCGTTTTTTTTTATTGCTGGACAGTTATGCAGAAGACCCCCCACCCTCCCTGGCCCTCCTCTTACTGCAGCCTATTAGCTCATGAATAGAGTTTCCAGTTATATTGCCTTGTGATTGGCACTGAATGGGGCATTGTCCGAAGGGAAGTGGGCCCTGCTTGGTTCTGCCTGACCTGAGGTGAATTAATTGGTCGTGGGAGAAGTAGGCCTGGCCCAGGTGGGTCACAGAGGGTCCGAGGAGCGGTATATCAGTGAACTGGGCCCAGGTGGGTTGTAGAGCAGTGGGCTGGACCCAGTTACAGTGGACATCAAACCCAGTTGGGAGGACAGCAGTAGAATATTTTGAGCATAAGATCATCCCAGAGGGAATTTAAACACCATCCTCATTACCCACATTCCAAGAACACACACATGCACACTGTTATTATGATTCCAGTCAGTGTTAGAGTATGTTTACCATGCCTTCTCAGAAAGAAAATGTCGTTCACGTCTCTGTGTTTGTGTGTGTTTTGGGTACGTGTGTGCTCTGTAGCATGTCGTCACATGTTGACACATAAGCCATTAGAGGCTGTGATGCTGCCCGCTTCACGCATACCAACCATCTAACATTCATTCATCCTTTGGCGACTCGCTGTTGTTGTCAGCTGTTCCTGAACATTCCTTCCACAGACGGGCCATGGCGTGCGGTCGCCATGGCGTTCAGCACTTGGCTCTGATGTGGCTGGCCTGTGTTTGTGTGTAGACACGCGGTGTGTGTTTCTGTGTTCCTGGGCTTAATTGATACTGTTACCCTAACCTCTCTCTCTTTCTCTCTTTCTCTCTCTCTCTCGCTCTCTCGCTCTCTCTCTCTCTCTCTCTCTCTCTCTCTCTCCTCCAAGTCTTTCAGAAACACACAAACTCATGTAACACATATACATTCAGAAAGACATGCACAAACGAACACACACACATTTATTATTTCTAATGAAAGAAGTGTTATTACAGGTGAATGATGACATCCATCAGTGATCTCCTCATCATTTACAGTCCACATTCCTTAGTATGAATAAACAGCATTTACAGTCCACATCCTAGTATGATAAACTCATTTACAGTACACATTCATAAGTATGAATAAACATCATTTATAGTACACGTTTATCAGTACATTTCAACATTACCTGTCATAACTACTGTTGATGGTTTACATCACCTTCTGGCCCACAGTCGAGATGGTCTGATTCTGTTTTTATTACATGGTACTACGAGTGTTTATCTCAAGCTAAAACCGTTCCTTCTACCATCTATTAATAGGTGTCACATTTGCCACTCACAGATAGCTACACAGTTAACTTACTTTAATCAAATAATTCCAGCAGAGACATTTTCCCTATACTTGATTGAGTCAGTTAGTGACGTTCGAGTGTGTATGCTGTGTGTGTGTGTGCGCAGTAGAAACTACCGAGCGAGCTTGCGTGCAAGTTTGTACGCGAGTGTGTTTGTCTGCACACTGCCAGTCCTGTCATCACTAGACGAGTGGCTCCCTCAGGGCTCCGTCAGAGTCTTGGCAGACATGTTCCCTTCAGCATCTGGCTTGAAAGACCCCCTCACACACACACTGGGCAGGAGCACTACGACAACACAGAGACCATCGGCGTCTAACAGCCTCCCAAAGCTACTTCATCTCACACGCGCCGAGTCATCTCACCAGCGTCTCTTCCTTTTGTCCGACTCGTAATTAAGCACTTAGTCAGCTGTTGTGGTGCCAGGGGCTGTGCGGGGGTAACGTCCGATGAGGTGGGTGTCGAGGAATCCGAGTTAGGGATCGTTGACGTGGAGGCTGGCAGCTTAAACACGCCGACGACAGACATCCCGAGACAACCTCATGCTAGCCAGAGACGTGCCTCATTTAGCGTACAGCACAGGTTGAGCTTTATGACCGCTTGAATGACCTGCCTGCCCGCTGATGTATCATGGAAAATGTGTTCTTTTAGCAGATGCTCATTTAGCCGATGCATGGGGGGGATCTGGACCTTCGACCTCTTGATCTGCAGTGCAAATACCCATTCCCATTGATTCCCATTGATCCAGCTGATGTGGCTGTGCCTAAGGGGGTAGAGAGGGTCTTCCACTAATCCCAAGGTTGGTGGTTCGATCCCGGAATCTTCCAGAACAAGTGTTGAAGTGTCCCTGACCAAGAAACCGAGCGCCAAGTTGCTCCCAATGGGCAGTCTGGCGCCTTGCATGTCGGTGGGTGAATGAGAGGCATGATGTAAAGCGCTTTAGGGGCCAGGATAGTACATGGGGGGGGAAAAGCGCTAAATAAATGCAGTCCATTTATCATTTACACCCATCCCCATTGATTCATCAACTAACAACCGGAGTAACCTGACTTTAGTGTGGTTACATGATAAGTGTGGCTCTGGTTCTTAGGGACCTTGAGCTGTTCTGCTGTACCGGGGTTCAGGGAGAGCCAGGGAGCCCATCCAGAGCCAGTCGTCACTCATCCAGCCCCTCTGCTATCATCATTAGCATCAGTCTGTAATGTACGTTTCAAAGCATAGCAGGCATGCCTGGCTGCAGTGGAACCCATACTTTCTGCTAAGCCTCTGTGAAGATCCAAATGTAGCTGAATGTAAACATCCCAAAAAGTAGTCTTGGCTGAACTTGGGTTGGATAGAGAAAGAAGGGGTCTGGTTTATGAGCTTAGTCATACTGATCCCATGATTCCAGTGTTGTGCAGAGGGAGGGGGGTGTGGTTTGGGGTGGGGGGGGGCACAACAGACAGCCCTGACTCCCTCCCTCTTCCACCATATATTTCTATACCTGTGTGTTTCCTCCACATAGAAACTAACCGTTCGACAGTGTGTGGAGTGGAGTTTAACCCAGGAAGGGGTGGAGGGAGGACTGGGGTGGCATCGGGTTCAGCAGTGTGTGGTCCACATAGAGGAGACATTAGAGCGAGGCTGTGATGTTGTCTGGGTTGCTCAACTCGGACCAGCTCTGCAGGAACAGAACTTTGGTCCCTGGAACCCCACCAGTCCATCAGCAGAGTTTGAACACAGGCGTATTCACACTGACCTGTTTGGAATGCCAGTCAGCCTCCTAAATAACTCAACGAGGCTTTGAATAGCGAGGTCAATTATTTTTTCGGGGGCTGCTCACTGGAATGGAACAGAGTCCGAGCCCTCTCACAGTGTCGTGAACACGCCCTTTTGCTCTGTGTGTGTGTGTGTGTGAGTGTGTGTGTGTGTGTGTGAGTGTCGCTGTGTGTGTGTGAGAGTGAGTGTGTGTTTGTTTGTGTTGTCTTGACACAGATCGAGAGGTGGCATCCAACCTCCATGTGTCTCTCTTTTGCTCTCTCTCTCTCCATCTCTCTCTCTCTCTCCATCTCTCTCTCTCTCTCTCTCTCTCTCCATCTCTCTCTCTCCATCTCTCTCACACACACAAAGTGACATTTCCACAGAAACCTCCTACACTACCCAGGCAGTTAAACAGATATCAGATGTCGAGTCAGACACTTGACAAGTGTAGAGAGTGGATCAGCTTAAGTCCCTGTAGATCTCAAGTGATTTACTTTGTCGCACGGCTTTAGCTCTGTCTTCTAAAGTACACGTCAAACAGGAATGTTATCTTTCTGATCCAGATCTAATTATTTTAACCTTTAGGAGGTCTGGTCTCTGGTTTATCTTACGGAGATCGTATATGGGGAGGATAGAATGGGAGAGGGGAGGGCCGAGGGAGAGCAGAAGGAGAGATAAATATGGAGTTGAAACCAGAAGGAGATGTGGGAGAGTTGTAGCGGTTTATTGGAGACCCAGTCAGTCAATAAATCTGTCAGTCTCTTGTGATGAGGGAACGAACCACCATTTCAACATTTTGATTGCAAAATATTGGCTTGATTTCTTTCGGTAACTCCTATGTTCAACCAGATGTGTGTGTGTGTGTGTGGGCTTGATGTGCCCCCCATAGTTTGAAAACTACTAGATCATTTGATCCTGGATAGACAGATCTGAATCGTTCTTGAGACTTTGCAAACTCTCAGAACCCATTTCTCAGTCTACCAGTATCTCTCAATCACTCTGGAAGCCAGGCTCTAATCGTGATAATCAATAAACATTGTAGTGCTTAACCCAAATATGTTTGAAATATTCATTGTTTTGATTCGCAATCTACAAAGCCAGCGTTCCAATTGTCTGAGTGTGTGCGTAAGAGGTCCTCATTAAAGAGGTTCTGGGAGAGAAACGAACGAGCCGTGAGGAAGCAGAAGCCAGCTATGTTGACGACTTTAACTGGGTGAGGAGAGTGTTTAATGAGCCTCCCTGCTCCAGCCTGCCAGCTCTCCCTATGGTCTCTCTATCAATAATGCCCATGAGAACATGGTTTCAACACCAGTCGTCCACATGCGTGTTGGTGTGACCTTTGACCTGTCGGGGGAAACCACGTGCCCCGTGCAGGAGCTTGTGTGTGTCCCGGGAAGGGTCTTCATGGTGAACGGGAGCAGGAAATCAAGGTTGTGACCTCTCGGCATGTGTTCACTGAACACACACATGGCTCCGCCCCCTCTGCCGTGCACCTGGTGGAGCAGTCAGAGGAGAACCGACCAACAGTCATATGTGCACGTGAATTCAGCCTTCTAGTAGGATTCAAATGCAGTAAGCGTTATCCCGCAGGACACACACCCAACACAAATACCTCAATGTTTTCGCAGTCAGCGGTTTCTTCCCCCACAGCAACCCAGCTGAATGATGAGCTTAGTGACAGAAGTGTGTGAAGAAGCTAACCAGGTAGTCACAGCAGAGTCGTCTCATGCTGCTAAGAGGAAGTGTGTGTGTTGGGGGGAGGGCGCAAGCTGGGGGTCAAAGGGTCACCCAGCATGTGAACTGGGCCCAGTTGCTCTGAGGGCGAGCCTGAATCTCCCAGCCCTGACCCGGCAGGTCGTAAAAGGCAGGAATGTGAGGCGCCCTCTCACCTCGCCTGCTGACTGTGGGGAACACCACGTCCACCAGGCCGCACAGGGCCTGACAGTGACGAGGAGGGGCAGCAGGGACTCACGTGTTCCCCTCCTCTTCCTCCTCCCCCTGCTTCCTGCTCCTCCTTCTCATCTTGCTACCCCTCCTCCACGTCCTACTCCTTCTCCTCCACCTTCCTCTACCACTCCCATCTCCTTCTCCCATGCCACTCCCAGTCCACTTGCTGCTCCTTTTCCTCTTTCTCCTGCTCCTCCTCATGCTCCCCCTCTTCTTCCTCCTGTTCCTCTTTCTCTCCCCCCCCTGTTCCTCCTTCTCTCCCCCCCGTTCCTCCTCTTCCTCTCTCTTCTCCTCCTCCTTTTCTCTCTCTCTCTCTCTCTCTCTCTCTCTCTCTCTCTCTTTCTCTCTCTCTTCTCTCTGTCTGGGTGTGTGTGTGTGGATAAACCTCTTTCACACATCCTGCTAGCCCAGACAGGTAAAGATTTAACTATCACAAAGGAGAAAACCCCTTTGATGTGTTTCTCTCTCTTGCTAAATATATCTGCCCTCCCTGCCGTGCCCATGTATCACGGCAGGGAGGTATGTCAAACAAGTAGAGAGAGGTGTTCACCCTGTTTTGGCCTAAGGAACTGTCTCCGGAAAAAAATAGTAAATCCCTCTGTCAATCAGTCAGTCAGTGAGTGCTCAGTAGCACCAAGGGGCTTGAACCGAGAACCAGGAAACACAGTAGAGGGACCATCCATTTGTGGTTCAAGGAAGATATTAGCAAGAATACTGCTTATGGCACACCAAAACCATTGCATTAGAAATATGTGTGTTTCCTCAGGCTGTAACCAGTCATTAGCATGGTGGACAAATGTTACTGTGACCGCAGCATTTCTCAACTGTTTTGGTTGAATTGCAAACGCCCCTCATTATCGATCCCGGTCTCTCACATGTTGAGAGCAATCATTCTCATTAGACCAAGAGGATGTCCTCATGTCCGAGGGCCACACTGTGGTTTACAGGTTTCAGACAGAGCTGTGTCATCATGACAGAAGCCCCTGTTACACAGCCTGTTCACGGTGGGAATGTTGTGGCTTCATGCCGACTCACAGTTCTGTGTAAAAGATTTGGACACGGAATGGGGGTTATTGTTGTACGGGCATTAAGCTGGCAGTGGAGGTAGGTAGTCACAGAGCTGGATTGATGTCTGTGGAAAAGGGAGAGCTGGCATCATGGTACTACACACACCGTCAATGATGCGGCCGCCACACCTCTGATTCCAGAGCTGGCATGCTGTCTGAAATCACACAGGGGGCGGCATTATGCCGGCTTTGTTTGATTCAGTGTAAACAAGCAAAGCCGGCATAATGACTGGTATTCTTTACGGCAATATTGCCTGATCTCTATTTAATGAGTGTGTGTGTGTGTCTGTCTTCACTTCACCAGGGAGTGTAGCCGTTCAGGGCCGTCACAGAGAGACAGGCAGCAGGGACTCCAGGTGGAACTCAGGCTCATGTGAACTACATGAGAAACGGCATGTCTCATATTCACACACACGCACCCACACACACGCACACATGCACACATACTAGTTCTGTAGGTCTGTGTCTTTGAACACTCCACACTGTGTCAGGGCAATTTGATTATACATTTGCTGTGGCCATTAGGTCTAATTCACTTACACTGTGAGAATTCAAGCTCTGAAATTCACATGGAGTTTCTCATGATCGGAACATGCTGCAGACTCACTGGTAATAATGAGCATTAGCTTCAGATATTTGATGCTGCCTTTGTCCAGTCTTGGTCCATATATCTTATCTTTGCACTCACAATCCATACAGTTGTTATGCATTTCCTTTTCCAGCTACTCTGGTGTGTGTGTGTGTGTGTGTGGGTGCGTGTGAAAATGTCAAGAATAAGAAAATATGTGTTTTCAAGTGTGAACTTTTCAGAACATCAAGTAGGCTGAAAATCTTATCAGTTACTTTTCTCTTTTTAATCTCTCTTTTGCAAAGCCATCTCCGCTCTTGGCTTGCGTTCATTTGAATCTAGAATTGGAATATAATTGGGCCATTTACAGTGGGGTCACATGTTTCCCATTGTGCCATTGAAGGTTTAATCCTCCGGTTAAGACTGTTGTTAGCAGGCACCGTGGCGTGACCTCTAAGCAGCTGAAGTGAGGGAGGACATGGAGATAGGCGCTGAGGGAACCAACCCCAAGAGCTCCCTGACCAGACGGTTCTCACACATTCTCCCCATTCTCTCTCTTTCTCTCTACCTCTTTTCTCTCCCTCCCTTTCCTTTACTCTCTCCCTTCCCTCCTGTCTCTTTCTCTTTCTCCTTTTGTCTCTCTCTTTCCCTTTCCTTCTTTCTTTCTCTCTTGCTCTCTCTTTCTTAGTCACTCCATGTCAAACACCCCAACAAATGATCGTATCCCTCCTTCCCCCCTTCTCTCCTTCTTCTTTTCCTCCTCTCCTTTCCTCCTCTCCCTGACCTCCCCCTACTCAGAAGTCGCCAGAATGACCCAGCTCCCTTGTTACAATCCTTCCTTCCTCTCATCACTGCTCTTTCCCTACTTCCTTCCCTCCCTCCCTGTAGTTCTGTACATTCCTAGCTGTAGCTAACCAGCAGGGCCTGTCGCCCAGTGATGCGGCATCTACAGTAATCCTCCTGAAATCTACTGAGGAGGAACTAGAGACTCACTCAGGATGGGAAGAAAGCAAGGCTCTGTGTTTGTGTTGCGTATCCCTCCGCCTTGCAGGCCTGTTGTCTCTGCAATGTTTGTGTTCCGTATCATCCGTCACGCTAGCCTTCGGGGACAAACTGGGAATCCCTGTTTCCCTCCAGGAAGTGGTTGCCTGTTGCCAAGGGTGTCCTGGCCAAGCTCTGCTGCAGGAGAGTGAAGAGTGGAGGACTGACCGCAGGAACTCTTACCCTCTATCTCGTCCAGCTGTCTCTGACCCCTATGGTGGAGACATCACTGTTCAACAAGCCTTCGCACAGAGACCAGATACAGGAATAACGCAGAGATGAACATGGATAGGGCCAGAGCCCCACTTTCCTACAGGTCATCCATGTTTCAGGTTAGGGACTCCTGTCTCTCTTCTCCATCTTCTCTCCACTCTCCTCTCTCTTTTCTCTATCTCCTTTTTCTGTGTTTCTCTGGTCTCTTTCCTGCCTCTTACCTGCTTGGTTTCTCCCCGGCAGTGTCTGGTAGCAGCTAATGGCGTGAAGACTGAGTGGAAGTTTTTTGTAACGTGTGTGTGTAAGTGTGACCAAAATAACCTCCTGAATTTAGTAGTAAGACACAGTAGTAACACGGAGATGAACAGGGCTAACCCGAGCCCCAGCATCCTACAGTACAGTCAGTATGCTGTGTGCATGGGAGGGAGTAAGCAACATCAGAGTCCGTGCCAAACATTCATGCAGAGTCCCAGTCATCTCTAATGAGAGGGCCAGCATGCTAGCAGCCTCCTGCAACGCTCTCTAATCTCTGCTAATTGTAGACCTGCCTGGGCCGGGAAGGGTTCCTAACCCTCTAGGACAGGGCCTAGGGAAGGTGGGTGGGGGAGGTAGGCTGGGGAGGGGAGGGGAGGGTAGGGTGGGGAAGGTACAGGAGGGGAGGACAGGGGCTGGGGAGGGGAGGTGGGGGAGGGGAGGGTGAATGAGGGAGAGGAGGGTAGTTCAGGTAGCACTGGGGCTCCATACTGTGACTGTTCATTAAGCGACTGTTCTTCCAGCTGGACTGATGGAAGGTGAGCACTGGCCGGGTTCCAAACAGCGAGCATATGGGAATCTGAGGCGACATGCGTTTGCAAAATACAATTAGCGAATAATCAGCCATGTAAGATTATTTTTGTACCTAGTCGCTCTGCAAGTGTTCTGACCGGTCCCTTTCTTCCTCCCTTCCATCCTTCCATCTACCTTCCTCCCTTCTTCTTTCCTCCCTTCCTTTCTTTATTCCTTCTTTTCCCTCGTTCCTAGACTATTTCCTAGTTGTATCATTCTGCCTTTCTGCAGCCTGACTCTGAAGTCTACCACAGAGGGAGCTGGAATGTTCCACTGAGTTCACTAACAGCCTTCAGACATTCATGATCTTAACAATAACGGGTGGCCTTCAACAACATACAGCCCCGCTGCCTCGAAGAACTCGAAATGAGAAGCTGAATATTCCACTCTGGAGACAGCCTGGGACTCTTTTAGGAGGAGAAGCATTTGAGAGAAGCTCGTCAATTCCTCATCTCCTGTCGTCTTCCAGATACATCGTATCTGGGTTTGTTTCTACTTATCTCTGTCCTCTCCTCTCCTTTACTCTCCCTCTTCCCTCCGAGCACACAATCCCATACCTCACTGATGATCTCTGTCTCGACACCTGCAACACATCTCCCCTGGCTCTTCATGTGGAAACCATCTCTCCATCTCACCCCCCTACCACCCCACCCCAGGGTCCATTCTCTCCCCCCATGTGTTGTGAGGGAGGGCCGGGGGTGATCTGATGGATATCTAGGAGGACAGGGTTCCTCTCTCCTGGTGGAGGCTCCGAGAGCCCCCTGGGGATGAGTCTGATCCTCTGGCTTCTCTTTTGATATCTGATATGGTCCCTGTCATCGTATCACTGGCGAGGCCGACACCACCGCCAGATCGTGGCTGAGACAACGTTTGTGGTGACATCACTGCTCAAGTGTGGCTGTGGTTGACGGATTGGGCAGACTTACTGTGTATTCATCTCTTAACCCTCTCTCTCTCTCTCTCTCTCTCTGACTCACTCACCACACACACACACATACATCGTCCCTGGCTGCTGTCCGACTCCTTCCAGGGTCACAGGTGCAACACTCAGGTCCCAACAGGTAGCTAACTCAGACACAGCACACGCTCAAGGTCAAAGGTCATTCCCTCTGAGGGCCTCCAGGCATATTTGTTCTACTATCAGGACACGTTTAGTACATGTTCATCGTAAAATACGTAGCACTTAAGGTGCAAAGCATCTGTAACTCAGACGGATTGCCTGTGTCAGACTGGAGCGAGCGAGAGAGAATGTGTTGTGGGGATGGAGAAAGATGGTGGAGCCTGTGGCCAGGGTTGATGTGTGTCAGTAAAACACATAAAGAGAGATGGACAGAGAGAGAAGAGAGGAGAAAGATGGAAGGAGAAAGAGATCTCCCCTCCTTGGAGATCCAGGAGAGAGGTGCCTGTTCTCTCCCAGTCTTAAGGCTAAGCCGCTCCAGTCAAACACCCGCCATTGTGACTCAGACAGCCTCAGACAGGCTTCAGTGCCCTGGAATAATCTCAGTATTGTCTCAGCTAAAACACAGGGACTTGGATCTGCCCTGGGGGGTCGAGCCCTCCGGTTCCCAGGGGCTCAGCCCGGCCACTGTCCCACAGGAGGAGGGAGAGGGGAGGGCGAGGAAGGATGAGGGAGCACCCATCAGTGCCTGGGAATATCAAAGCTTCAGTAGAGTTGTGAGGCTGGGGTCACTGCAAGTTTTACACATAAGCAGACCTGAAACTTAATGGCTCGAGTAATCTGATATGGAAAATGCTGGTGGTGGCTGCCAGAGATGGTGACTGATATTTCACAAGGTCACAATTTCTCTGCTCTGTCTCTCCCTCCCTTTCTATCTATCTATTCATCTTTCTCTCTAGTTCTTGCTCTCTTTTTCTCTCGCTGTCTCCATCTATCTTTCTCTCTTTCTTTCTCTCTCTCTCTTCCCCTCTCTCTCTATCTCTCTCTCTCTCTCTCTCTCTCTCTCTCTCTCTCTCTCTCCCTCACTCTCTTTCTCTCTCTCTCTCTTTGCCTATCTATCTCTCTATTCGTCTCAGATTCTGGTCCCATATGTGTCCGTGGTGTCCTATCAACACACGCCTGGGGATGAAGAATTGTATCAAAACAAAAGACAGCTGTTTGAAAAGGCAGATATGTGGAGAATTCGGGTGGAATCTGTCTTGCCGCACTTTCACATGAGAAACATACGACGGCGAGTCGGGCCTCTGCAGTCCATCAGGGAGATCCCGACAATCCACACGCCATACTTCACTTAGAGAGGGTCGCTTTCTCCAACCTAGGAAATAGCTCTTAAGCAGTAGCAGGTGGCAACATCTTTCTTCTTCTTTCATTTGATTGTCGCATAACCAGCCCCGTACACGTCCAACCCCCCCCGCACACTTCACCAAGACCTGTATGTAGTCTTTCCATCGTGGTGGGCTGACTGGTCTGGATTCCAGTTCTGGACCTGGTTCTGTGTTAGACTCTGCTTGTGGTTCCCTCCCCCTGTCATCCAGACCTCCATGACACAGACGTGCTGGTGTTAGCGGGGAGCAGCTCGCTGTAAACGGGACGTTTTTAAACTCTTGTGGTCGCTGACACGGAAGGGAGACTCGAGGTGGGGCGCACCACATCCGAGCAGCGACAGACCTCGGCGACAGCTCTGCTGTCGAGCTCGTCACAATTACAGACTCCGTAAAGGAAACACGGAACGCCAACTGCCAATCGCAGCCCACCGCCAACTTCCCCCCTCGTTGATTGAAGCTTCTGGAAGCCCTGAGAGAACGTGCGATCGGATTAGCAGCATATCTCTGTGGCAAACTGAAGCGAAACGGGCTGAGCTTTTGCTTTAGACTAATGCAGAATGTGGTCTGCTTTGAAATCAAATTACATTGTGGCATCTGTTTCCTGCATCTGTGCGTCTTTGATATATATGAGAAAGTGTGTAGCTGACTGTGGCAGTGTTGCTTGTCACTGCCACCACATAACTAAGGCAACCGTCCAATGTTGACTTCATCTCTTGATCTGATGTACTGCTTCATCAGATATACTGTCCCTATGAGCCCTAGCCAACAGCAGGGGGCAGTGTTGAACTTGTCCAACACAACTGAGGTTAGCAGGTGAATGATACGGCCTGGTCTGTTGTTTAGTCAAATTCTTTCTCTTTAGAATTTTCTACAGTCTATAGTTAGTTCTTAAACCAGAAGTCCTGATATGTACATGAATCAGTAGCATGACCCCACCATGACACTCTGTTGCAATGTGGCCTCTGAAAATCACAGCTAGCTCCACCTGTAGTTGTGGGTGACCATGGAAACAGAAGGTGAGATGTCTCTCTCTCTCTCTCTCTCTCTCTCTCTCTCTCTCTCTCTCTGTCTCTCTCTGTCTCTCACTCACTAACTCACTCTCTTTTTCGCTCTCTCTCCCGCCCTCTCTTCTAAATATTTACATTGCTCAGGCAGAAGTCTGGCAGGACAGCATCGTAGAGAAACATTAGAACAAAAGTATTCTATTAATCCATCCATCAACTTCACTACTCCCTCCCCTTCCCTCTAGCTCTGCAGTAAAGGATCATCTCAAATATCCAGGAGCACAAATCAAGCTGCACACGTGAGCCTGTAATACAGGGTTATATATGGACAGCATCTACACAGTAGTGTTGCGTGTTTGAGGTATAATACACAGTATGTCATTCCATATATATTTTGTGATGATGAAGTACAAGTGTATTTATCACCTTGTTTTTGTGGAGATAGGGGGGAACAGCGGTGGTATAGTGCTGGAGGGGGGGGGCGGGCAGGGCCGCTGGCTAGACTCCTGCCCAGGGCCTCATCTGTTTCTCCTGAAGCCCAGCCACGGAACCTTCTGGAACGCCGTGCCTGATAGAGAGAGGAAACGTGTCTCCTACAGTAAACACAGTGTGAGGGTCGCTCATGGTGAAGGTCGAAGGTCACGGCGGGCTCTTCCTGGATGGGAAGCTGTCAGCTCCTGCTGGTTGTCCGGGAGGGTAGACGGCTCCGTCGTCGGGAGCTCTGTCCGTGTGACTAACTGCTTCCCTAACCACCCCTGACCAGAGTGTCGTCCATATGTGGGCTCACTGCAGAGCGGGGTGGTGGGGTGGAGGGGTGGAGGGGTGGGGGGTGGTGGGGTGGAGGGGTGGAGGGGTGGTGGGGTGGAGGGGCGGGTAGGGGGGGCTGGGGGGCAGCAACCTTGGAATTCACAATGACGTCACCAGAGGTGGGGATTGAACCGCGTTCTTTCGCATCGTTGACATGCGCTAGCTCGCTAAGCTAAAGAGAGGGCTGTGGTCCCCTTTGGTTACCGTTTGTTTCTTTACATACCTTGTTGGTTGCTAAGGGACAAAGGGGAAGCTTTTCTCGTGGACAGGGATCATACCGAAACACATCAGAGAGCGGGGAGGGCACGTCAGTAGTGAGCATGTGAAGTTCTGCCTCATTAGTCATCATGTGGTCATCGGAAGTCTTCATCGGATGTCTGCTGTTAAGCGTTTTAGCACCTGGTGAAGCAGCGGAGCTGTTTCTGGGATGGGTTAGGACGGGGGTCCTGCTTCAGACTGTGGGGGTGCGTGCCAGGGCCTGGACCTCAACCAGCAGCTGGTGGTTCCACCCTCTGGTGTTTAGATCAAGGCTCTTAGAGGAAGGAGGCCACACTGTCCAGGGATGGGGTTAGGGTTAATCTGTCCCGGGCTAGGTTAGGGTTCATCTGTACAGGATTGGGGTTAGTGTTCTTCTGTTCACTGCTGGGTTTAGGGTTAATCTGTCCAGGGCTGTGGTTAGGCAGGGGATAGGGTTAGGCAGGGCTGTGGTTAGGCAGGGCTGTTGTTAGGCAGGGCTGTGGTTATGCAGGGCTGGGGTTAGGCAGAGGATATGGTTAGGCAGGGGATAGGGTTAATCTGTCCAAGGCTTCCCCTTCAGGAATGCTGCATATTTCATGACCCTGCTGATTGTATCTGGATCTTCTGGGTTTTCATTGGCCTCAGCGTTGTTTGTGTTAACTGCCCCTGGTTGGGGACACTAGCCACACCTCTCACTGGAGCAGTGGCAGTAGTCCTTATCACAGGAAGTCACACAATAGTGCCCAGGAATGTGGGCCAGGCTCTCACATCCAGCTGAGGCCTTCACTAGACATGAAACATTGAGCGCTCGCTTTTTTAAGATAGCGTCGGGGACACACAGTCCACTGCGGGGATGTAGAAAATTGAGTTTGAGTGAATTTCAGGGATCGTTTTCCTTATCTTTCAGAAATGGGCAAAACAAATATTCTGTCTTTACTTAGATTAAGAACTTTCTGATAGAGCTCCAAGAGATCGTGCCTCGGACAGCTGTGTGTGTGTGAGTGTGTGTGTGCCTGGGACAGCTGTGTGTGTGTGAGTGTGTGTGTGCCTGGGACAGCTGTGTGTGTGTGTGTGTGTGTCTGGGACAGCTGTGTGTGTGAGAGTGTGTGTGTGCCTGGGACAGCTGCGTGCGTGTGTGCCAGTGTATGTAGGTTTATGTCTGAGACACGCATGCATCTGTGTGTATACATTTATGTGAGAGTGTATATACACATATGTGCGTGCATGGGTGGGTGTGAGCATACGTGTTGGTGGTGATGGTGGAGGAGGGGGGCAGCAGAGCTAGTAGCCCCTGGCTGGCAGTAAGATGTAATGGGCCATGAGAACCATCAGGTGTGGGTCACTGCTGAGCAGCTGGAGGCCCAGAGAGCTGCTCACAGGGTCAGGAGGCTCAGTGAGGCTCAGTGAGGCTGGGGGACCTGGCTTGATCACATCCAGCTGAACAGACACCAGAGAACACTGGTCTGTGTGTGTGTGTGTGTGTTTAGGTGTGCTTGTGTATTTCCAAGTATGCGAGTATCTGTGTGTGTGTATGTGCCCGGGTGCGTGTGTCTGGATGTGTTCACGTGTGTCCCCTTGTCTTAGCGAACTTTTCAAATTCCTCAAAACATCCCATCCTATTAAGACAGTCTGCGTTCCTTAGTCCCAAGGCTTCCTGCTACGTTACACCAACAGCCCAGTCAGGTTCTGACGGTGGGGTCAGTGTGGGTCACTCCTATATGGACGTCCATCCCTGGGTCTGATTAAGCCCCCTCCTCCCCTGCCCCAAGCTCTGGTTTGGGTTCTGGGCACCATTCTCAGACCCTGACCCTTACCAGGACCCCAGACAGGAGCTGGACCTGTAGTTGCTATGTGTCTGGTTTTTGATGTGGGAAGAAAGTCTGGAAACACACACACACACCTTCAGGCCTACACTAGGGAGACAGTGTGCTCCCACTCTACACACCCTTAAGAAGAACTACAAAGAATATTCTGGATCTTCTAATAGACTAAAGGATGAAAGTGATCCTAAAACCTCAGAAGTAAACCTTTCTCTACTGCCCCCTGGAGTCAGGAGTGGGTGTAGCCTGCACAGCAGTCACCACGCCACCAACGTCTTGTATTATCTCAGGGCACCAGAGAGGATGTCTGAGGATGTCTATTCACTCATGTGCAGTTCCGCTGTCTAAATCAGTTCAGTTTGTTGACGGGGCTAAAGACCCCTGTAAATCTCGGCTGTATCCTTCCAGTGGTCACGGTGGTGTTTCCTCACCCCTCCTCTCTATTCGTGCTGAGGCCTGCGTCTGACCGTGTGGCTCGAGACCCCCTGACCCTTGACCCCTAGCATTCCAGCTTCCTATTGGGCAGAACGACACATAACCATGACCCTGACCCTAAATGAACTTTGAGGGGAAAAGGAAGGGGGGGGGGCACATACACAGACTCACACACCTCCAGAAAAACAGACACACAGATGTAAGAGAAGAACACAGTTCCCCTGTGGGTCCCTGAGTCAAGTCCTTGACCTCTTGGTATTATTCACAGTTAGGACTCTGTCCTTCCCCATCAGCCTCAAATGTAGCAGACAGACTTTCCAATAGGAAACCCGACTTCTGTGTTTGGTCCCCTGTGGACCAGATTAGTTTATTATGAGCCTGCAGAATACGCACAGTGCTGCATACATACCGTTTATTTAGACGGTTTCATGGCATTTATAGGAATATTGTGAGTAGGAACATGTCCAGATGCCATAAACTGCAAAAGGAAATGAGTTAATTGTCTGAGGGAGAGCTGGCATCGCCTTGAGAGGATTAAGAAATATGCTGAGACGGTAAAAGTGAAAAGGAGCTTTTCCTTTCCTTCATTGGAATTCCTGAGCGTGGTCTGTAACTGCTCTCTTTAAGGACATGTTGGGTTTATGAGCTGGTCCATGCCAGCCACACACACACACACACACACTCTCACCCCCCCTCCCAGACTGGGAAGCCTGCTGTGGGCAGGGTGGAAGAAACTGACTGAGATGCTGCAGATCCAGGGTTAACACTGGCACTGTGTGTCACACAACAGGGCCCAGGAAGAACCTCCAATATTAGTTCATTATGATCGGTCAGTGTTCCTTGCCCGATCTTCGAAGTCAAAGTAGGAAATCTTCCCCACAAGCCTCAGCTCACTGGAAGTTTCCGTCAGACATGAGACCAAAATGTCGGGTTTGAAAATATTTTTCTATCCAATTCAGTGCTGGTTTCTAATACGAAAGTATGTTGGTATATTCAAGGGATAAACATGTGCAACTGATTATTATGTTGATAATTATCTGCTGATTATTGCAGTTATTATGTTGTCTTATCTTACCCAATCAAGACAAGCCAACAAAGCCCGGTTATTTTGAACCTCCCAGTCATATCCTGTCCTCCACTTTCTCTCCTCCCTATACAAGCGACATTGCGTGACGTCTGCTTTACTGTGACTTCACGTGTCTGACCTTGGACCCGTGACCCTGTCCCCTGCAGACGTGAACGAGTGCGAGGAGACCAACGGGGGCTGTGAGGCGCTGTGCTGCAACACCATCGGCAGCTTCTACTGCAGGTGTCCTGCTGGCCAGCAGCTCAGCGAGGACGGACGGACCTGCCAAGGTGAGGCCTCTGTCTGTCCGTCTGTGTCCCTGTCTGTCTGTCTGTCTGTCTGTCCGTCTGTGTCCCTGTCTGTCTGTCTGTCTGTCTGTCTGTCTGTCTGTCTGTCCGTCTGTGTCCCTGTCTGTCTGTCTGTCTGTCCATCTGTGTCCCTGTCTGTCTGTCTGTCTGTCTGTCCATCTGTGTCCCTGTCTGTCTGTCTGTTTGTCGTTCTGTTGATCCGTCTGCCTGTCCCGCTGTTGGGCGGTCGTTGTCTCTCTCTGCCTGACTATCAGCAGTATATCTGTCTGGACAGTATGTTCTGTTGAGCAGGAGTGTCTCTGGCCTGGCTGGTGCTGATGTTCCTCTCTGGGTGCCTTCCTGCTGCTGTGGTCTGCTGTGGCTGGTGGTCTGCAGGAATCCCAGCCCCTCTCCCTTGTTCTTTCCTTCTCTCTTTCCCACCTTTCTTTCTCTCTGTCCCTATATCTTTCCCCCATCTCCCTCTCTCTTTCCCCTTCTATGTCTCCCCTCTCTTTACGCCCTCTCTCTCTCCCTCCCTCTCTCTTTCCTTCTCTTTTTCCGCCCCTCTCTCTCCAACACACTCTCTCTTTCTCTTTCTTTCTTTTCCTCTCTCTTCACTCCTCCCCCCCCCCTCTCTCTCTCTCTCTCTCTCTTTCTCTCTCTCTCTCAGACCATGCCAGTCCTCTGGGCATCAGAGCCACAGTTTCCACTCAGACGTTTTGTGCTGGTTCCCCCGTAGCTCTGGGTTTTTGAGAAGCCCTTTAAGTTCTTGAATTCATTGCAATCACGATATGTGTTTCATGCCAAGCCCGAAAGACATGGTTCTGCACATTTAGTTGAGTTAGCATGAATGCGGACGGACAGACAGACAGAGAAGCGACATCTGGTCCAGAGTATGTTAGCATGATTGCTGACTTCAAGAGCCTGGTAAAGTTCTTGTCCAGTCCAGTTCAGGACTTTTAAATAGAAATGTTGAAACAGCTGGGTTTAATGTTAATCACTCTAACAGCCTATCTATTTTTACTCTAATGTGTAAAGAACAAAACATCCTTTATTTGATCATTTGACTACTTTGTTCATACTGACTACTTTGTTCATTGAGCTAGCTGAGTCAATATAAAATGGTAAATGGACTGCATTTATATAGAGCTTTTTTTGTACCGTAGCTGCACTCAAAGCCCTTTACATTTTTGACATCCACCCATTCACACACACTCACACACCAACAGCACTTTTCTTACCAGTCTTGTGTTTTAAAATGAATTCAGGCAGACACCTAACACACAATCACCTCACTGCTCCACTACACTGCTGTACCCATCCCTCACAGTAGCTGTGTCTTCAAATCTAGATCGACCAGTATTTGTCCAGCAGGCCCCAGACAGATTACTAGTGCATTCCGACTGTATGGCAGGCAGACAGTCATACTGGATGGATCTGGTTGTATCCCACACATACTCTGGCAACTGCAGACAAATGAGCTCAATCAGGAGAACTGAGTAAACCCATTTGTAGAGTCAGAGCCCACACAGAACACTGCCTTATTTATCTAACAGTAACATGCCTGACCGGAAAATGTTTGCGAGGAAAAAATAGGGTTATGGAAGATATTTTATATCCAATTTAAATAAACACACAACTTTCATCCAGTTTGCAGAGCATAGAGCATGATCCTAAATAAAACAGCGAGTCCAGATGATTCACCATGGAGAGATTTGCTTCTGCAAGCTCCTGATCTTATTTTTGGAGCGGGCTTTGTTATGAATGAACAGTGTTGGGATGAATGGCACATGGCTGAGTGGAGGATGCCAACAGTAACCGTGCCAACAGTAACCAGGCACACGCAGAGTGGGATGCAGGCGTGTCAACAGTCCTGGAGAGTCTCCGGTCCAGGGCACAGGCTAGGGGCCAGGGCAGGAGGGCTGGGAGGTACAGACACTCTGCCAGGGTGGGTGTGTGTGGAGGTGGGTCTGTGTGTGTGTGTGTGTGTGTGTGTGTGTGTGTGTGGGTGTGTGTGTGTGTGTGTGTGTGTGTGGGGTAGGGTCTATTTGCGTGTATGTACATGTGTGTGTGTGGTGTGTGTGTGTGTGTGTGGAGTTTGGTGTGTCTGTGTGTGTGTGTGTGTGTGTGTGTGGAGGTCGTCTCTATGTGTGTATGTGTGTGGGGTAGGGTCTATTTGCGTGTATGTACATGTGTGTGTGTGTGTGTGTGTGTGTGTGGAGTTGGGTCTGTGTGTGTGTGTGTGTGTGTGGAGGTCGTCTCTATGTGTGTATGTGTGTGGGGTAGGGTCTATTTGCGTGTATGTACATGTGTGTGTGTATGTACGTGTGTGTGTGTGTGTACATGTGTGTGTACATGTGTGTGTGTGTGTGTGTTCATTAGCGCCTGTAGGGGATCACACCTCTCTGTCCAACACCAACATGTAGTGAATACCTCAGGTTGAGTCTGGGTGCTGGGCTTTTCCAGGAAGGCCCTTCTAACGAAAACAGCCCCCCTCCACACACACTCACACACTCACAGAGCGCTGTGTTGACATTATTCTGCAATTCAGGACAGATTTATTGCTCTGGTTCTTTATTTTACTGCTCACATGCCTGTCATTTATCTTCCATGCTTATCTGAAGGCCTCCTGCCCTGCTCCGCCTGGCATTGCCCACTGATATTCCAACCCCCCTTAGATAGCTTCGACATGGATTTATCTGTGTGTGTGTGTGTGTGTGTGTGTGTGCACATGCCAGTGTCAGCGTCCGTGTGTGTACTGCATACATGTGTTAAGGTGCCTGTGTGTATGTCTGTGTCCATGCCAGTGTCGGCTCGCATGTGTGTGTGTGTGTGTACTGTATGTGTGTACTGTGTGTTTGTGTGTGTGCTGCATGTGTGTGTGTGTGTGTGTATCTGCATGCTTGTGCGTGCACGCCACCCTGTCTGACAGTGAGAGGAGCCCACTGTATCAGTTGCTGATGGGCCGTCTGGGAGAGATGGCTTCTCTCACTGACAAACTGACTCTGCTCCAGTCGTGTTCGTCGGTGACGCAGCCATGCAGTCATGCAGTCATGCAGCCATGCAGCCATTCACACCCTCAGAGAACATCCTCTCTGTCCCTAAATGTCAGGATCATAATGCACACAACTGAAGGACAGTCTTCTGTTGCCAGGTTCAAGACACAGTCCTAAATGTTGACCCCTTTCCCTGGTGTATTTCTATATGGACTCGGGGGCCGGGATTTTGACCGTGAACGTGGTCCCACGCGGTCGCGGTCCCTTCGTTTCAGTGTGTGTGTTGGCTCAGGATCAGAGAGGAGAGGAGATCTGCCCCGCTCTGCTGAATCGGCGGGTTCACGGCGAGATTCCTTCCTCTGACAGATGTTTGGCTCTTACGGATCACACTGAAGCTCTGGCATCTATCTGATCTGGCACCAGCCTGATGGCTAAGTTATTTCTTACATCGGTTTCGGTATCAAAAGAAGAGAATACAATAGGTATGATAAATCAACCTAGGCTTTTTTTTACCGCCCTAAGTCATTTTTCCCTTTGTAATACCTGAATGATGTGTCCTGTAAATCTGTCTGTCTTCTTCATCAGCCTTTGAAGTGACATGAGGAACACAAGGCCAGCTGTGGTTTTGACTCGGCATCAGAGAGCTCTTCTTCTCTTATGCTGTTGGCTTTGCCCAAACTGTTACCTAAAAATGCAGTTTCATACTTTCGATGTGTGTGGACTTGGATGTACCCGAATCACAGGCGAGGAAGGAGGAGAGTGGGCAAGGGGAACAAGAGGGGGAAGAGGAGAGAGAGAATGAGAGGAGGAGGAGGGCCCAAAAATGGGCTGTAGATATTGAGTAGAGAAAGAGAGAGGGAGAGAGAGAGATTCTTTCAAAAGAAACGGAGAGGGGCAAAAGAAACAGTGGTTCGGTTTCACTCGAGGGGTGACAGAGGCACACGGCTGGCAGATTTCCGTTTCATTCTACATGCATGTATATATCTGACACCCTCTCCAGCTCCCTCTCTACTCCATAGAGTCATCGTTAGCTCCAACTGAAACTTCTAGAATACCTCGTCCGCATCGTTGCCTTGCTTTCCTAGATAACGCGCTTGTCCTTGGGGAGACTCTTTGAAGAGACACTTTGGAGAGACACAGACAGTGGTGTCACTGTCACCATGTCGTTGTCACCTGCTTGCTGCCTGCTTCTGCTGCTGTGTATCGGAGCGTGTGTGGACTCTGTCTCCGGGGCCAACTACATCTACCACAGACGCATCTGCTACACCTGTTACCACGGATACCACGGGTACATCCCAGGACACCTGAGGCCAGGTGAGGGCTATGTTCCACATGGATGTGTTCATATCTCACCTGGAGAGGAGGTGGTCTCAAGAGAGAGAGGGGAGAGAGAGAGACACACACACACACAGGGACAGAGACACAAGAGAGAGAGGGAGAGAGAGAGAGACAGATGGAGAGAGGAACAAAGCAACAAGAGAGAGGGGGTAGAGATACATTTACAGTAGAGAGACTGTGAGAAAGAGAGGGAAAGAGAAAGAGAGACAGACCAACAAGAGAGAGGGAGAGGGAGAGTGAGAGAGAGTAAGAGCAACGAGAGAAACGAGAGAACCGCAGTGCCAGAAAGTCAAATGAAAGTGATATCACCCTGAAACACCCCTCTGCTGTGTCAGTGTGATTGTGTTGTTCCTTGTGTTGTTCCTTGTGTTGTTTCTTGTGTTGTTCCTTGTGTTGTTCCTTGTGTTGTTCCTTGTGTTGTTCCTTGTGTGTTGTTCCTTGTGTTGTTCCTTGTGTTGTTGTTTCTTGTGTTGTTCCTTGTGTTGTTCCTTGTGTTGTTGTGTTGTTAGTGAGTTAGACTCAAGTCTCTGCTGTGTGTAGCATGTTTGACTGTACAGCTTCTTTTGCTTGGTTTGTGATGACCCTGGATTCAGCAGTAGAGAACCAGTCAGCCAGTCTTCCCTGTTGTGCCTGTTAGTCCAGAAGACAGTCTGTCCACTGTGTTCATGTTCTGCAAATCAATTGTGGACTAAATGCTGTGTTGTGACTGGGAAATGATGCGTTTCAAATTACGCTCACATCGTTTTTTATTACAAGAAGCCAGACCATAAAGAAAAAAGCTGCAGACTCAGTACTGGGCATAGCTGGGGAGGCTTTGCCCGTTAGTGGCAGTGTTACAGTTACAGTTACTGGACTGTGCTGGGATGGGCTGGGATGGGCTAGGCTGGACTTGACTCTGCTAGACCAGACTGGACTCATTAAGATGGCATGTAACAGAGTCAGCTGTGTCTGTCCAGATGCCTGCTAGCCTCACACCCCCTCCCAAACCTCCCTTTCTACATTCCCCCTCCCTCTACTTAAGAGAGAGAAGGAGAGAGAAAAGAGGGAGAAGGACAAAAAGAATGGAGATGAGAAAGAAAGAAAGAAAGAAAGAGAGGAGAGTCAGAGAGAGAGAAAGAAAGAAAGAAAGAAAGAAAGAGAGGAGAGTCAGAGAGAAGGAGAACAACAGGAGAGCGATGGAGAAAGTGAGAGAGATGGAGAGAGAGAGAGAGAGACAGAGAGACAGAGAGACAGATCACATTAGGTCTTAGTCATGCCTCCATCACTGCTATGGCTGTGATGAAGTGAGTACAGTTAGGCTGTGTGGTGGCTGTGGTGTTTCTCCTGTGGATTGTGAGTTGCTACAGCATGAGGAGTTTAGTGTGACGGATGGAGGAGGAGGCGATGGGGGATGGGGGGGGCTGGCACCAAGCTGGCACGATTAAAGGGGATTTGTATTGTTGCCTCAGCGTGCCAAATCGTGTTTCACAATATCGCATTGTTCTCTATGACAAACGCATGACAATGACACATGGAGAACAACAGGGCCAGGACACATGGGCAGCACACATCAGCGGAATGTTCCTTTACTGTCTGAAGATCGCTCGGTACTCGTCTCATTTCGGATGAGAAGCCTTCTGTGGCCTAACCCTGCGGTACATTCCTAACATAGTGTCCATCGTCAAAGCAGTCGGGACTCGCGCGAACGTACCTGAACACACCTGAAACACAGTTACAGTAATCACCCTTCATGTGGTCTGTGACACGGACACCTATCCATCTAAGCACTACACAGTATATCACGTATTGCCTTGACAGAGGGGCCCGAAGCGATTCGTTTGACACCTTTTGCGCCTCTCATCTTTCAACGTCTCAACCGTGTTGACGGCTAACAGGACAGCCTAGAGGTGCACAGATGGAGAGACTGCTAGCAAGCAGAGAAGTGACAGAGAGGGAGAGAGAGGGAGAGAGAGGGAGAGAGAGGGAGAGACAGAGAGAGAGAGAAGAGGAGAACCACAGTGCCAAATGGTAAAGGGAATGGTCAGCTGTGAGTCACCACAGTTTTGTCTGAGAGTTCCCAAGAGAGCTGTCGAGATGTTTCTGTTCTCACTGGTCCGACCAGTCCCTGGGTTGGAGACGGACAAACCAGTCAAAACACACCAGCTCCCCACCCCCTCCACCCCCCACCTCCCTAGACA
The DNA here is from genome assembly GCA_903064625.1 of Mallotus villosus. Lineage (NCBI taxonomy): Eukaryota > Metazoa > Chordata > Actinopteri > Osmeriformes > Salangidae > Mallotus > Mallotus villosus. The sequence goes on from CAEFZP010005731.1 coordinate 121,196, forward strand.
CACACACAGACATTAAGCTCCCAATTGGGCTTCAATTCTACTGTGCTGTTTGATGTACAGCCTGGTGTACAGCCGAATGGCCCAGTCCAGTCCTCCTTGTTGTGCACGGCAGAACTTCTAACCTCTCACTTGTTTATGGTTGCAGTGCAGAACACTGGAGTGTGTATGTTTAGCTTGGTTCTATATCGCATACCGTGTGCTCCTATTCCATGTCCTGGAGAGTCTAGGAAGAAGGAATGTTAATTTGGTTTTAAATGTCGGATAGTTGTTTCCACATGGTGGATTTGTTTTGTTTGGGACCCGATCCTCCCGTCCTCGTCAATACTCTGATCTGAGGAGCTAATGTGTCCTCCAGCCTGGGGGTCAACCTCCTGGACAACCAGCATCGATGCTGCGGGTTCCTAACCAACACTTTTCTCATAATGACTTTCCTGATGACAGAGCATTGTGGAAAATATTTATCTCATCTCTTTCTTTTTTCCCCCTCTCTCTTTTCTCTGCGTGTGTGTGTGTTTCTATGTTTTGACGCTTGTGTGTGTGTATGTTTCTGTGTGTGTGTGTACCAACTCCTGTAGATATCGATGAGTGCCAGGTGCACAACGGGGGCTGCCAGCACAGGTGTGTGAACACCAGGGGGTCCTACCACTGTGAGTGCAACCCAGGATCACGACTGCATGTGGACGCACGCACCTGTCTGGGTGAGTAACGCACGCACACACACACACACACTCACTCACTCACTCACTCACTCACTCACTCACACTCACACTCACACTCACACTCACACTCACACTCACACTCACACTCACACTCACACACACACATGAAGACACACACACACACTCACACACACACACATGAAGAGGTACACACACACACACACACACACAAATACACACACATATTTAACTCACATGCACACGCACACTGCACATACACGTTCCAGCTGTACAGCGGTTCCAGCGAAGCTGCGTGAGACCCTGTTACTCTGCTCCAGGTCTCCTGTGTGTGCACATATCACCTTCCCCCATGACCTCTGTCTCCTCTCAGGGAGCGGACGCTTATTCAACCTGCTGATAGCTCTCTGGTGTAAACTCCACATCAGCTCTAACACGGAGGAATGTACACACGGTGTCTCCTCTGACATGATGAATGGAAATGTACATGTATGATGTTTGTCTTGGCCATGCGTCTGGTTTTAGGTGTGCTGTGAGGGAGGGTAGAGGAGAGGAGAGTAGAGGAGAGGAGGCGAGAGGAGGGGAGAGGAGGTGAGGGGAGAGTGTCCCGAGAGCTGGCTGTGTGACAGCTGAGATGACTGGCTGCTCTAACAAGCATGAAGCACATGTGGACTGTCCGTCAGTCTGTATGAGTGTCCGTGACAGAGTTGGTATGGGGGACCTGGGGTTCCTGCACGCAAGAAGAATGTACCAACCTACTGAGCTAAAGCTCAGAACAAGTGGAGGGAGCTGACAGGTGACTCTCAAACAACCTGGTGACCGAACCACCTCTGTTACAACACACTGCATCAGCAGAGCCCACACAGGCAGGCGAGAGAGGAACACATGGCTCTGGATGTCACTTCATCATTCCACTCATCATTCCATCGTCTGTTCTTCTCAAGTCCAGCTCAAACTGTCTGTTCTCAACTTCAACTCTCTTTCTCCAGCTCTCTGTCTCTCTCCAGCTGACTCTCTCTCTCCAGCTCTCTGTCTCTCTCCATCTCTCTCTCTCTCTCTCTCTCTCTCTCTCTCTCTCTCTCCAGCTCTCTGTCTCTCTCCAGCTCTCTGTCTCTCTCCTGCTCTCTCTCTCTCTCCAGCTCTCTGTCTCTCTCTCTCTCTCTCTATCTCTCTCTCTCTCTCCAGCTCTCTCTCTCTCTCTCTCTCTCTCTCTCTCTCTCTCTCTCTCTCTCTCTCTCTCTCTCTCTCTCCAGCTCTCTGTCTCTCTCCAGCTCTCTCTGTGGCTCTCTGACTCCAGCAGAGAGCAGATGGATCAGGGATGGAGCGTGTGGATGAATAATGTTGACAGAGAGCAATGACAGGCCTGGGATGATGGATGACTCTCCTCTCTGTCTAAACAAGGAACCACGCGACCCCTGCTGTTAGATCCTCCCCCCCCGCCCCTCTCCCGCTCCTGCACCATGAGGACAGTGGCCCTCCCCCTGCACCATGAGGACAGTGGCCCTCCCCAAGACTGTCCATCAGGGTTGTCGTCCGTGGATGCAGGCTTAGCGTTAGAGAGAGAGCAGGATGGGGGCATGCAGAGAGACTACAGAGAGACAGGGGAGCTGGAGGTCATAGGTCAGACGGGGGATGTCTTTCCTGCTGGTGGATGATCCTGTGTGATTGTTGGCTCGGGCGGGCTGATGGCTCTTTAATGGCTCACAGCTCAGAGGTCTTCACCGAGGCGCTCAGCCCTGTGTTTGTGTTGGTGTCAGTTCTGAGGTCGGAGGCTCTCTGAAAAAGCGCACATTCCGAATATCCCTCGGCCAGACTCCGGGTTGGAAATGAACTCCTTACCAAACTGAAAATGAGTCGTTTCTGAAGAGTTTTGTTAGAAACATTTTCCCTAACATGATATATGCATTTTTTTGATTGAGTGTCTGTGTGTGTTTGTCTGTGTGTGTGTATCTGCAGCCGTCCAGTCCTGCAGCATCAGTAATGGGGGGTGTGAGCACTACTGTGTCCAGCAGTCTCCCGCCCACTTCCGCTGTCGCTGCAGACCCAACTACCTGCTGGAGGAGGATGGCAAGCACTGCAAATGTGAGGACCCCCTCTGTCTGCACCCCGAGGGCCCCCACTATCTGTACCTAACCTTGAGGGCCCCCACTATCTGTACCCCACCCTGAGTACCCCCTCTGTCTGTCCCCCACCCTGAGGGCCCCCTCTATCTGTACCCTGAGGGCCCCCACTGTTTGTACCCCACCCTGAGGGCCCCCTCTGTCTGTCCCCCACCCTGAGTACCCCCTCTGTCTGTCCCCCACCCCGAGGGCCCCCTCTATCTGTACCCTGAGGGCCCCCACTGTTTGTACCCCACCCTGAGGGCCCCCTCTGTCTGTCCCCCACCCTGAGGGCCCCCTCTGTCTGTCCCCCACCCTGAGGGCCCCCTCTATCTGTACCCTGAGGGCCCCCACTGTTTGTACCCCACCCTGAGGGCCCCCTCTGTCTGTCCCCCACCCTGAGGGCCCCCTCTGTCTGTCCCCCACCCTGAGGGCCCCCTCTATCTGTACCCTGAGGGCCCCCACTGTTTGTACCCCACCCTGAGGGCCCCCACTGTCTGTACCCCACGCTGAGGGCCCCCTCTATCTGTACCCCACCCTGAGGGCCCCCTCTATCTGTACCCCACCCTGAGGGTCCCCTCTATCTGTACCCCACCCTGAGGGCCCCCTCTATCTGTACCTAACCCTGAGGGCCCCCTCTATCTGTACCCCACCCTGAGGGCCCCCTCTATCTGTACCCCACCCTGAGGGCCCCCTCTATCTGTACCCCACCCTGAGGGCCCCCTCTATCTGTACCCCACCCTGAGGGCCCCCTCTGTCTGTACCCCACCCTGAGGGCCCCCTCTGTCTGTACCCCACCCTGAGGGCCCCCTCTATCTGTACCCCACCCTGAGGGTCCCCTCTATCTGTACCCCACCCTGAGGGCCCCCTCTGTCTGTACCTAACCCTGAGGGCCCCCTCTATCTGTACCCCACCCTGAGGGCCCCCTCTGTCTGTACCTAACCCTGAGGGCCCCCTCTATCTGTACCCCACCCTGAGGGCCCCCTCTATCTGTACCCCACCCTGAGGGCCCCCTCTATCCTCTGGTCTAAACAGAGGCTACTGCTGAACTCAAATACTTCTCCACACCTCTGTATGGAGGTCAGGGTGACCTGTGTGACGAGTGTGACGAGTGAGAGGGATCTGTCATAACATTATTATCGGAGGTCTCTGGGGAGAGGTCATGCTTCCAGTCAAGAGATGAGACGCGACAAATTGGTCTGAATTATAGTTTCTTTCCTGTTTTTCTCCACATTAAACCTCATTATTTTATGACAATTCGTGGAATCTCTCTCTCTCTCACTTTCTCCATCGCTCTCCTGTTTTTCTCCTTCTCTCTCCTCTCCCTCTTTCTTTCTCTCTCTTCTCCATTCTTTTTGTCCTTCTCTCTCTCTCTCTCTCTCTCGCTCTCTCTCTCTCTCTCTCTCTCTCTCTCTTCTTTGGGGTTGTAAGGTGGGACAGTTCTCTCAGAGTGTGGGAAGATTATGATTTTTCAATAATGATGGGCTTTTAGGGTTTTTTTACGATGTAATTGTTGGCTGCGGTCTCCATCCTCTAATCTGCGCCATACTGCAGGTTCCCATCAGGCCGAGCTGTCATGCTGTGACAAGCTCAACTCAGGCTCTTGTCAATCAAGAAATAATTACTCTACTCTACTGAACTCTACCATGATTCTACTCTACCACACTCCATTTCTGTATATTCTCCTATATTCGACTCCTCTCCACTATACCCTACTCTTTGGCACTCTATTCTACTGTACTCTACGGTACTCTAATCAAAATCAAATCAAAATGTATTTGTATAGCCCTTTTTACACGCAAACATGTCACAGAGGGCTTCACATACGCCCATAGAGCTACTCTACTGTACTCTACTCTACACACTGTGTCTCACCGGGATGTGGGCGTGTGTGATGGTGATTGACGGGTGTGTTTCTGTCACAGTGCAGAATCCGTGTCTGGACAGGAACGGAGGCTGCATGCACGAGTGTCGTGCGGACGGGGGCAAGGCCCACTGTGACTGTAAGGTGGGCTACAAGCTGGCGGAGGACGGCCAGACCTGCGAGGGTGAGATGATCTGCAGCACTGGACCACCTGGTCACCCTTCTAACTCTGGTTATACTGACATGCATGCTAGTCCTGATTCATGGTGTGTCCACTGTAGTAATGATTGGCAGTAATAGTGATATGGTGATCGTCATAGACATAGTAGGTGATTGACATAGCGGTAGTCATAGTGATAGACACAGTCATAGACAGTGGTAGTCATGGCCATAGTGTTAGTCCCAATGATAGTCATAGTTACAGATCCAGTTATACTGATAGCTGTTCATTAATAACTGATTATTGCGACAGTACTGTGTTGAACTGTGGTGTGTGTGTGTGTGTGACCTGGTCTGTCTGGGTGTCTTCTCTCACAGATATAGACGAGTGTGAGGTGGAGCAGGCTAACTGTGGTGTGTGTATGTTTGACCTGGTCTGTCTGGGTGTGTGAGGTGGAGCAGGCTAACTGTGTGTGTGTGTGTGTGTGTGTGTGTCCTCTCACAGATATAGACGAGTGTGAGGTGGAGCAGGCTAACTGTGCTCACGGCTGCCACAACACTCTGGGCTCCTTCGCCTGTGTGTGCAACACAGCCTACGAGCTGGGCGCCGACGGGAGACAGTGCTACCGTGAGGCTCTGCTCTTCTGCTCTTCTGCTCTTCTGCTCTTCTGCTCTTCTGCATGTTCTTCTCCCTTGAGTCACCTTTACTCTCTGGGGCTTTTTGTGGCCAAAGCAAAAGTTTTCATTGACAGTGATTTTTGATGTAATTGTGTGTGAATGTGCGTATGTGTGTACATATATGTGCATACTTGTGTATGTGTGTGTGTTTGTGTGTGTGTGTATCAGGGATTGAGATGGAGATTGTGAACAGCTGTGAGACCAACAACGGGGGCTGCTCCCACCACTGCCAGCACTCCACCAGCGGCCCCGCCTGCTCCTGTAACCAGGGTTACCAGCTCCACGACGACCTCAAGACCTGCGTGGGTAAGACACACTAGCTTCACCAGCTGGGAGACTCAGGGACTGGTACTGAAAACTGTCCTAAAGTGTTGTGTGTATGAGACTGACTCATGAAAACTGTGTGTGTGTGTGTGCGTTGTGTGTGTGTGTATCTGCTCTGTTTGGCAGACCTGGATGAGTGCGGGGAGGGCTCTTCGTGCTGTGAGCAGGACTGTACCAACTACCCGGGGGGGTATGAGTGCTACTGTGCCGCGGGCTACCGTCTCAACTCAGACGGCTGCAGCTGTGATGGTACGGTCCAACCTCAGTCAACCACCACTGGTTACATGAGTTTAACCTGGCTTGTGTCCAGGTGACCTTACATGTTTGCCAAAGACTATGGATCCATAATATAGTGTGTGTGGGTGCGTGGGTGTGTGTATGTGCATGTTTGTGTGTGTGTACGTGTGTGTGTGTGTGTGTGCAGATGTAGATGAGTGTCTGGCGGCTAATGGAGGGTGTGATCACACGTGTCAGAACAGCGCTGGATCCTTCCAGTGCTTCTGTCGTCGGGGCTTCCGATTGGACGAGGACCGGAGCTCCTGCATCCGTGAGTTCTCACAACCAGCCAATCAGACGAAATGATGCAACATCCCTAGAATAAGAGCTGAAAGGGGCAATTCACCCATCTTAGATAGTTTTGGTCTGAGTTGTTGGGTTTGGAGATATGGGCCTATTTAGATATGGGTGATATTTGTTCCCCTCTTTCTCCTTGCCTTACTACCTCCTTCATCCCCCTCCCTCCTCCCCCCTCTCCAGCTCTGGAGGACACAGTGGAGGCCCTGTCCAGCGGGGGCGCTATAGAGCTGCCCCTGCCCAGGCCCCAGCTCACCCTGCTGCAGGAGCACAGCCAGGCCCTGGAGCGCTACGACGACTACGAGGACGACGAGGGAGAGCTGCTGGCCGAGAGCACGCTGCAAGAGAAGTTTGGTGAGTGGTTCTACACGCACGCTTTAAACCTGTCACGCACTTACACACACAAGCACACACTACTACGTGGCACATGCGACAAACGCTTTTCCTCTTCCACCCCCTCTCCCTCCTTCTCCACCTCCTCTACCTCTTCCCCGTACTCGCCCTCCTCCACCTCCCCTTCCTCCACATCCACTTGGTCCTCCTTCGTCTTTGTAGTACAGTGCAGTGGTGGGTCCTGCATGCAGGGGACCGTGGCTGAGAGCCAGGCAGGCTGGTTAGTGATGCCCTGATGGCTCCATCTTTATGAGGCCTCAACACCAGCACACCTGGGGAGTCTCTGCTAGCAGCCTGGCTAAGCTCAGGCACAGCTTCCTGGCTGCGTAATCACTAACAGACACCGTACATACCTCTGGATCCTCCCTACTGCTGTCTCCCTCCCTACTGCTCTCTCCCTCCCTACTGCTCTCTCCCTCTCTACTGCTGTCTCCCTCCCTACTGCTCTCTCCCTCTCTACTGCTGTCTCCCTCCCTACTGCTCTCTCCCTCCCTACTGCTGTCTCCCTCCCTACTGCTCTCTCCCTCCCTACTGCTCTCTCCCTCCCTACTGCTCTCTCCCTCCCTACTGCTCTCTCCCTTCCTACTGCTCTCTCCCTCCCTACTGCTCTCTCCCTCCCTACTGCTCTCTCCCTCCCTACTGCTCTCTCCCTCCCTACTGCTCTCTCCCTCCCTACTGCTCTCTCCCTCCCTACTGCTCTCTCCCTCCCTACTGCTGTCTCCCTCCCTACTGCTCTCTCACTCCCTACTGCTGTCTCCCTCCCTACTGCTCTCTCCCTCCCTACTGCTCTCTCCCTCCCTACTGCTCTCTCCCTCCTTAACTGTCTTCCTCTCCTCAACGGTCTCACTCTATAACTCTGTAACTACCTCACTCTCTACAACTGTCTCAATCACTCTGTCTGCTTTACTATCGAGAGCTGTCTCCCTCTCTTGAGCTGTCTCACCTCTCCAGCCAGGCGAGGTTGAGAAAGCTGAAACCTCGACCGTCTGTATCTGTTCTCTATTACACTATTACACAAATACCGTGGCAGCCAAGACACTGAATGATACAATTAGATCTTGTTTTCAGATGTGAATACATAGAATAGTTATTGTTACTAATCGCCCTGTGATGTGTGCAGTGTGTGTGAACGACTCGTTTGGCCATGACTGCAGCGTGTCGTGTCAGGACTGCACCAACGGGGGGCGCTGTGGCCCGCAGAGGGACGGCTGTGTCTGCCCCGATGGCTGGAGCGGGCTCATCTGCAACAAGAGTGAGGACACACACGCACCTCTGTACACATACACACACTCACAAACACACACTCATACACACGCACCTCTGTACACATACACACAATCACAAACACACACTTATACACACACTCCTCTGTACACATACACACACTCACAAACACACACTTATACACACACTCCTCTGTACACATACACACAATCACAAACACACACTTATACACACGCACCTCTGTACTCATACACACAATCACAAACACACACTTATACACACGCACCTCTGTACACATACACACAATCACAAACACACGCTTATCCACACACACGTACACACACAATTCTGTACACATGCACACACACACACGTATGCACACACGTACAAACACACTCACACACACTTACACCTTCACGCACACTGACACGCGCACCCACACACACATGCTCTCTCCAAGCATCCCCAGCCCGTGTGTGTGTGTGTGTGTGTCTGTGTGCAGCTTGCTCAGAGGGATTCTTCGGTAAGAACTGCTCCTTCCACTGCAAGTGTAAGAACGGTGCCACCTGTGACCCCGTTACCGGGAGCTGCCGCTGCCCGCCTGGCGTCAGCGGGGACCTCTGCCAGGACGGTGAGTCACTCTCTCTGCCTGGGACAAATACACTTTCAAATACTTTCTTTCGTTGACATGTATTTGGCCTACAATATGCATTCAGTCCACTGAAGGACTGAATAACAGCTAGTCATTCAACATAGCTGGGTGTGCAGCGCAGCTTGTTGCATTTCTGTTTGTGTCGAGCTCTCAGTGCTAGTGTGGGTTGTGTTTGAGGTGGGATGTTGTTGCTCTGTGCCTGGTGAAAATATAGGCCATTCCTTGGCAGTAACCACTAAAATACCCTTCAAATCAAGCAGTTCTGGTCCTTGATTATATGTATTATTTCAGTGGCGCTTTGGATGAAAGTGTCTGCTAGATGCGAGTGTGTCTGAGATCTGTGCCAGTGTGTGGTGTTATAGGATGTCTAAAGGGTGTGTGGTATAGGATGTCTAAAGGGTGTGTGTGTGTGTGTGTGTGGTGTTATAGGATGTCTAAAGGGTGTGTGGTATTATAGGATGTCTAAAGGGTGTGTGTGTGTGTGTGTGTGCGTGGTGTTATAGGATGTCTAAAGGGTGTGTGGTGTTATAGGGTGTGTGGTGTTATAGGATGTCTAAAGGGTGTGTGGTGTTATAGGATGTCTAAAGGTTGTGTGGTGTTATAGGATGTCTAAAGGGTGTGTGGTGTTATAGGATGTCTAAAGGGTGTGTGGTATTATAGGATGTCTAAAGGGTGTGTGGTATTATAGGATGTCTAAAGGGTGTGTGGTATTATAGGATGTCTAAAGGGTGTGTGTGTGTGTGTGTGTGTGTGGTGTTATAGGATGTCTAAAGGGTGTGTGGTATTATAGGATGTCTAAAGGGTGTGTGTGTGTGCGTGGTGTTATAGGATGTCTAAAGGGTGTGTGTGTGTTGCGTTGCAGGATGTCCTAAGGGCCTGTATGGGAAGCAGTGTAATAAGAAGTGTAACTGTGCCAACAACGGGCGCTGCCACCGCACCTACGGAGCCTGTCTGTGTGACCCTGGACTCTACGGGCGCTTCTGCCACCTGCGTAAGTCCTGCCTGTGTCATCTCTCACCTTTCACCCCCCCACCTCTCTCCTCTCGCGCCTCACCTCTCTCCCCTCATCTCTCATCCCTCACCCTTTACCTCTCCCTCACCTTTCTCCTAGTTTTGTACCAGTTATTTTTGATAATTTACATGGACATTTCTCTCATGTCTCATATCCACCCTCCCTCCCTCTCTCCCTCTCTCTCTCTCTCTCTCTCTCTCTCTCTCCTCTCTCTCTCTCTCATCTCTCTCTCTCTCTCTCTCTCTCTCTCTCTCTCCCTCTCTCTCTCTCCCCCTCCTGGTCCAGCCTGTCCTAAATGGGCGTTCGGACCGGGCTGCTCCGAGGAGTGTAAGTGTGTCCAGCAGAACACTCTGGAATGTCACCGTCGCAACGGCGCCTGCATCTGCAAGCCGGGTTACCAAGGCAACACGTGCAAGGAAGGTCAGTGTGCCTGTGTTTGTGCCGTCCACCACACACATCATCACTCGCACACAACCCCCCCGGTCCACCTCAGAGATCTGCTGAAGATCTGCTGCCATCAGACCTCATCAGAGTCATGTTCAGTACCAGTGTGTGAGCTTGTGTTCATCAGAGTCATGTTCAGTACCAGTGTGTGAGCTTGTGTTCATCAGAGTCATGTTCAGTACCAGTGTGTGAGCTTGTGTTCATCAGAGTCATGTTCAGTACCAGTGTGTGAGCTTGTGTTCATCAGAGTCATGTTCAGTACCAGTATGTGAGCTTGTGTTCATCAGAGTCATGTTCAGTACCAGTGTGTGAGCTTGTGTTCATCAGAGTCATGTTCAGTACCAGTGTGTGAGCTTGTGTTCATCAGAGTCATGTTCAGTACCAGTGTGTGAGCTTGTGTTCATCAGAGTCATGTTCAGTACCAGTGTGTGAGCTTGTGTTCATCAGAGTCATGTTCAGTACCAGTATGTGAGCTTGTGTTCATCAGAGTCATGTTCAGTACCAGTATGTGAGCTTGTGTTCATCAGAGTCATGTTCAGTACCAGTGTGTGAGCTTGTGTTCATCAGAGTCATGTTCAGTACCAGTATGTGAGCTTGTGCACGTCTCACATAGCATCTTCTTCTTCTGGGCTCTGGTCCTTGTGTAGAGTGTGACCCCGGCACCTATGGAGCCGGCTGTGAGAAGAAGTGCTCATGCCCTCCTGGAGTCTCCTGTGATCACGTGACAGGGAGGTGCCAACGCCACTGCCCTGCTGGTCGTCGTGGAGACAACTGCGATCAAGGTAGGTCGTTGAGGTCACATCAGGGTGGGAGATGACACGCTGCAATGGAACAGTGTAGGTACGGACATGTGGGGATGAAGTAGTGACGACTCAAAAGTGTTTGTGTGTTTGTGTTTGTGGGTGGGTGTGTGTGTGTGGGTTTGTGGATGTTTGTGTGTGTTTGTGTGTGTTTCAGACTGTCCCCAGGGCAGGTTTGGAGAGGGCTGTGTCCAGGCCTGTGCATGTACAGGAGCCCCGTGTGACAGAGTGACAGGACAGTGCCAGTGTCTTGCTGGTACTAGAGGAGCACACTGTGAGCACGGTAAGAACACCAGCATGATACTGTGCTATGATGATGATGATGATGAGGATGATGATGATGATGTTGTCAGCAATGATTAAAATGTTAACAATGATAATGATCTCTCTCTCTCTCTCTCTCTCTCTCTCACAGTGTGTCTGGAGGGCTGGTGGGGTGCAGACTGCAGGGAGGTCTGTCCCCTGTGTGAGAAGGGAGCAGTGTGTGACAAACACAACGGGACGTGCCTGTGTCCTCCCGGCTACATGGGCAAGCTGTGCCAGAACGGTCGGTACCTTCCTCTGATCATGGCACCACTGGGGAGGATCAGGGTCATTACATGCTGTTTTATGGGCATGATATTGGCATATTACACAAAGCCCTCTGTGATGTTTCTTGTATAAAGGGCTATATAAATAAAGTTTGATTGATTGACATGACACATTTGTCATGACTATTGTGACATCCCATGCAGTAGTGTGCAGTCAGTATCCAGAGATATAGACAGACAGATGGAGGGAGGTGTTAAGGATGAACGAACAGCTCTTTGTTTTTGGTTGAGGGTTGTTAAGCCGCCTGGTCGGCTAGCTCCACCCCACCACCCAGCCCCCCAGATCCCCCTCACACACAGTCCTATTCACACACACTTTCATAGTTGAGAGTAAATGTTATTTCAGTTTCGAAAACAACCGTCTCTCATAGGAAGAAGTGGCAGATCACTTGAACTTGGGTCACGGGAACTAACTGTGCTGAATGTCTCAGTTGTGTCCGCTCGGTGGGGTGTGTGGAGCGTGTGGTGTGTTAGTTACAGACTGTTCACGTTAGGTTGCTCTGCATGTGTGCTTTATAAAACATTATTTGTGTGTGTGTGTGTGCATGTGTGAGTGTGTGAGTTCCAGCTTGCCCAACAGAACAATGTGCCCTGTATGTGTGACCTATATGTATTTTAGTATGACATCATATTCAAATGAAACGATGTACTAGACATGATATTATTTCACAGAGCATGTGTGCTTCTGTGTGTGTGTGTGTCTTCATGTGTGTATTTATGCCCTGCACATGTGTGTGTCCTCTCCAGCTTGCCCAACGGGACGTTTCGGCGCGGGCTGCCAGCTGAAGTGTGTGTGTGAAAACGGTGCCCGCTGCCACCCTGTGACGGGACGCTGTACCTGCACCCCTGGCTGGACCGGGCACAGCTGCAGGAAAGGTAGAGCTGGAACAACTAGACACACAGACGGATAAACGCCATAGACTCTAATTGTTGGTATATCTATATTTAGATCGATTTACGGTAGTGTTATATCGACATGTGCATTCAGCAATACTTAGATGAAGGGTAAATATTTGTCTTAGATTGTAACTCCAATTAAGGTTGGTTGTTAGATGTCTGCCCTGAGCAGCGTTGAGGAGATGAGATGGACGACCACGCTATGAGGAAGGATTCCATTCATTTCTGAAACTAGCTGGAAATGAACTTCCTGAGTTTGAGTGTGGTGTTCAGCATGTCTTCCTCCTGTTTGGGTTGTTTCCATGGCAGCATGTGATGCGGGCCACTGGGGGGAGGACTGCGGCGAGTCATGTGACTGCAGGAACGGAGACGGGAGCTGTGATGTCATAACGGGACAGTGCAACTGTGAGGCCGGGTACACCGGAACACGCTGCCATCAGAGTAAGTAGGGTGTGTGTGTGTGTGTGTACGGTATGTGTGTGGGTGTGTGTGTGTGCCTGTGTACGGTATGTATGTGTGTGCGTGTGTACGGTATGTATGTGTGTGTGTGGGTGTGTTTGTGTATGTGTGTGAGTATGTGTGCCCTTAATTTGAGTAGCATTTGTGTTTAGACATCTAGACTTGCATGTACAGTATATCACATCAGATGTGTGGTTGTGGGTAATGTCACGCTTTTCCCCCGCAGAATGCCCGACAGGGACGTTTGGTCTGGCCTGTCGACACCGTTGCCAATGTGACAACCAGGGGTCATGTGATCACGTGAGCGGGGCTTGCACCTGCCAGGTGGGCTGGACCGGAACCTTCTGTGAGAAACGTAAGAAGAAGAATTCTTCTGACCTCATTTGACTTTCCTTTAGCCTTTGACCTTTCGCTGTTCCCTGACCCCTTTTGAACTCCTTCAGACTAATAAACTCTCTTTTAGCTAATAGAGACAGGAAGCCAGGCTACAGGAATATCTCATTATAACACCACTAACTACAGATATTACCATGCTTGAAAATGGTAACCAGTCTTGGGTTGAACTTCCTGTCCTTCATTCTTTGATTCATTGCACCTTCAAATCAATCCTTTTTCAGAGGTGAATCTCCTGTGCAGGTCTTGTGTGTTTACATGTGTGTTCTCCTGTGTGTGTTTACATGTGTTCTCCTGTGTGTTTACATGTGTGTTCTCCTGTGTGTGTTTACATGTGTGTTCTCCTGTGTGTGTTTACATGTGTGTTCTCCTGTGTGTGTTTACATGTGTGTTCTCCTGTGTGTGTTTACATGTGTGTTCTCCTGTGTGTGTTTACGTGTGTTCTCCTGTGTGTGTTTACATGTGTGTTCTCCTGTGTGTGTTTACATGTGTGTTCTCCTGTGTGTGTTTACATGTGTGTTCTCCTGTGTGTGTTGCAGCCTGTCCACAGGGATTCTATGGCCTGGACTGCCAAGAGAAGTGTGTGTGTTTGAACGGAGGGAGCTGCAACCACGTCAGCGGAGTGTGTGTGTGTCGCGCCGGGTGGACGGGCCCGCACTGCAACCTGAGTTAGTCGGACATCATCACACACCTCACCTCAACATTTACACAATGTTTACATTCATACTACATATGAGATATTTCCAGTTTGTAAAGATGTAAAGTCGTTTCCAGTTTACATTCATAATGTCCAGGTACATGACTGGTCCATGTGTCCTTCTGTCAGCTTGTCTGGCTGGTTTCTACGGAGACGGATGCAATCAAACCTGTGGTTGCCGTAACAACGGCAGTTGTCACCCAGCGAGTGGGCAGTGTGTTTGTACGCCAGGCTGGACGGGGCCCAACTGCACACAGGGTGAGAGTGTGTGTATGTGTGAGTGTTTACATGCACGTATGTGTGTGTGTGTGTGAGAGAGTGTGCGTTTGTGTGAACATGTTTCTGTGTGTACAAACCTGTGAACAAGCCAACTCATTTTCCCAGAGTGCCCGGCGGGCTTCCACGGGGCGGACTGTCGCCAGCGTTGCCTGTGCCAGAACGGAGCCACGTGTAACAGAACCAACGGGCTGTGCAACTGTGCCAAGGGCTGGATGGGCACTGCCTGTGAGCTGGGTGAGTCCCTGGGTTAAGTAACCACATGGTGCCATGTAGCAGAATCTCCCTTTCCTGCAGTTCAGTAGTTTGGACAGGCAGAATAACTCACTAACAACTCCCTAGGACTACAAAACAGAGACCATGTACAACAGTGGCCCGTGGGTTTGTTACTGAAGACTGGAAATAAATGATGACCTCCTCATTGGCCAGTCCGATGTTTTATTTGGATATGGTCTGCTGTTTTCTAACAGTTTGTGTGTGTGTGTGTGTGTGTGACGGCGGCGGGAGGCTACTTGCTTAAGAGTCTCCTGTCTGCCTGGCTCCAGCTCACTCCATACCTCACAGGACCTGTCCTCCTCCCTCACTCTCTCCTTCCTGCCTTTCTCCCTCCCCTCCCCACCCCACATTTCCCTCTCCCTTCATCCCTGTCTCCCTCAGGGCTGGTCCAACACACATACTATATACACATCACCACACTGCAGCTCCACACAGCCCCCCCTCTCCACTCCAAGTCTCCTGCAATAGGAAACCTCTAATCCTGATGCTGGGGCTGTTAGTTTCTCCACTTAGTAGCTCCATCATCACCTCTGAGTGCCAGCCAGCCAGCTAGGCAGCCATCCAGTCAGCCAGACCGCCGGCTCCAGTAGGAAGCCGGTCAGCCTGTCAGCCCCAGCCTGCCACCCGTCCAGTTCGTCAGTTGTACTGTATGTCTGGCACACAGGTCAAACCACAGCTTCTGGTTGAGCCTCAGCTCCCCTCAGCAGGAATCTCATCCAGGGCTGAGTGTTTCCATGTCGACGAGGATGTGGTTCCTCCGCGCTGACGTGAGGTCTCTCTGTCTCACTGCCACATCTGAGAGACATGAGAGGAGGCTCACTGTGTCGATGTGTTTGTACCTACTGTGGCCCCCGCATGAATAAACCTTGGATAAATAGATTACGTGTGTGTGTATGTGTGTTCCAGAGTGTGTTCCGGGCCGGTTCGGGGAGGACTGCCAGCAGCAGTGTGTGTGTGAGAATGGAGCCGTGTGTGACAGACAGACAGGCCAGTGCAACTGTGGTCCTGGCTGGACTGGAGAGCACTGTGAGAAAGGTAAGACTGGGTAGGGGTGTCTGTGTGTGTTTGTCTCTCCCAGCCTCTTCTAGTCTCTCCTAGTCTCCCCCAGTCTCTGCAAGTCTCTGCCAGTCTCTCCCAGTCTCTCTCCCAGTCGCTCCCAGTCTCTCTCCCAGTCTCTCCCAGCCTCCCCTAGTTTCCCCCAGTCTCTCCTAGTCTCTCCCAGTCTCTCCCAGTCTCATCCTCTCCCCCCTCCCCAACAGTGTGTGGCCTGGGCCTGTTTGGAGCCGGCTGCGAGGAGAGGTGTCAGTGTAACCATGGAGACTCCTGTCACCACGTCACTGGAGACTGCCACTGCTCTCCTGGATGGAGGGGACCCCGCTGTGACAGAGGTAGCTGTGACTGTACTGGACTCTTCTGAGCTCAGATCTAAGCTACTGTACGGTACTGTGTGCATCTACTCTGCTCTGCTCCCATGGACCCTGCATTCATTCATCCATGCAAGTCACCGGTGTTCTCAGACAGACCACTGTGTTGCTTCAGTTCATTGTTGTTGCTGCTTGTTTCTACTTAACACTGTAAACCCCAAATCCATTCAGAATACTCCTAGTTTTTGTGGAAACTAATTACATCCAACTATGTACTTAATCTAAACAATTTGTTCAAGTGAATAGTGATTCCCCAAATCGTACGTTTATCAAAATAGCTTTTTATTATTCACTTAAGAGATTAGATTAGTGGTTCTCAAGGACCTCATATGGGACACATAGCCAAGGACACATAGCCATGGGATCCACAAAATAATTTGCCATCAATCTTTAAAAAGTGAACAAATACATAATAATCTACAGATGGGGACCATTTGCACCAATAAATCAAGCATATTGTGTCAATTTAAGAGCACAAAAGGGTATGCTAAATGGGTGTTATGATTATGGGGCCGGGGGGTCCTTGGAAAATGTTCTCCCCTGTAAGGGGTCCCTGGCCCCAAAAAGTTTGAGATTAGATCACTTAAATCATTCAATGTCCTCAGTTTCCACAAAAGCTTTGAGTTAAAATGTAGTTTCAGAATGATCTAATGTGACAGTGACTGATGTACATGATCAGCCTGTCTGCCGGGCAGCTACGGCCAGGGCTGCGGGCTGAGCTGCCGGTGCCCCCAGGGCTCCTCCTGCCACCACGTCTCTGGGGAGTGTGGCTGCCCCCCCGGCCTCACGGGGAACGGCTGTGAGCAGAGTGAGTCTCCACAGCCACATCCGATCTGCCCACGCTCTGGTCTCACCCTCTCACATCTCTCTATACAAGCACCACCACAGAGGACATTCACTTTGATCACACGTATCACCTCCCAAGATCTCACCTCAACCCTCTATCTGACCATGCTATGTGGTTTAAAAGGCCGGTATAGGAGAGACGTGTGCCATTTTGCTAGATAAACTGCACCCACCCTATGCTTAGATGCATATCCACACACACCCTCTCTGAACTGGCCTGGGGACATCTGGAACAGGTCCTTCCACACAGCTGGATGGCAGATCTGGAGAGTATTTCAAATTCTTTACACATGGAGGCTGTAGCTAATCTTATTTACATATCTATGTGTGTGTGTGTGTGTGTGTGTGTCTGTGTGTCTGTGTGTGTCTGTGTGTGTGAATGTGTCCTCAGGCTGTCTGCCAGGGACGTTTGGACTCAACTGTAACCAGGTGTGCCAGTGCTCTGAGACAAATCAACACTGCCACCCAGTGTCTGGCTCGTGTTACTGCGCCCCAGGGTTCCATGGGCCGCGATGTGACCAGAGTACGTAACACTCAGGCCCTCTTCTACATGAAACACTCTTCTACATAAAACACTCTTCTACCTGAAACACTCTTCCACTTGAAACACTCTTCTACATGAAACACTCTTCCACTTGAAACACTCTTCTACTACTAGCCTTTGTCCTCCACGATTCTCATTTTAGCAGTCAGTTTTTATCTAGTCAAGGTGTTTGACACTGTTTACTTTCTTTTAGTTAATTAAATCTCTCTTCACTGATGGTCCCTGATCAGAAGCGGCCTCCATTCATCCATAGTTTCCCCTCGCTAATGATCTCTCCTCCTTCAAGGTCTGTCTTCACTGAGTCTCTCCTCATTCATGGTGTGTGTGTGTGTCTGTGTGTGTATGTGCACGTGTGTGTGTTTGTACGTGTGTGTGTGTGCTTCACAGAGTGTGCAGCCGGTCATTACGGGCCTGACTGTGAGAGGAAGTGCCAGTGTCTAAACGGGAGGGCCAGTGCTCTGCCTCCACTGGGTCGTGCGAGTGCCCGTCTGGATTCATCGGGGCACACTGCAACATCAGTGAGTTCACCTTCACCTCATCTGCTACCCAGCATCTCCAGCATTCTAACCTTCCAGACAGAGTTGGTGCCAACTAGTGCAGTGCCGGGTGATGGTGAACAGGGTTGTATTCATGTCTTGCGAGGTCCTTGGCTCCTTTGCTTAAAGCAGCTCAACATGGCAGTGGATGTATATATTTATGTTTATTTGTCGATGATTCAAACAATGTCACACAGAGTTGTTCTCGAGATACTGGAGCCACAGATAGACAGACACACACAGAAATTCCTGCCTCTTAAAGTAGGAAACCAGCGTCACAGCTAAGATGTCTTCAGAAAGTAGTCAGGCATCGCAATAACATTACTGCATTGAGTATGGTAAATGTTCAAACGTGTTTGTGTGTGTGTGTGTGTGTTGTGTGTGTGTGTTGTGTGTGTGTGCGCCAGCTTGCCCAGCGGGTCGTTATGGTCTGGACTGTGCCAGGGTGGCGCTGTGTGGGGAGGGCGCGCAGAATGACCCCGTCTCTGGCAGATGTGTGTGTTGCCCTGGGAGACGTGGAGAGGACTGTGGACATGGTAAGGTTTCAGTAGTCGGGTTGAATTGGAGTGATACTGATGAGAAGCACGTCTTAGTTTGCTGTCCCTTCAAAACATATAGTCGTCAATAATTAATGTATGTGTGTGTGTGTTTCTCTGTGTGTGTGTGTGTGTGTGTGTGTCCAGGCTGCGCCCCAGGCTGGTTCGGAGCAGACTGTCTCCAGCAGTGTAACTGCAGTAACGGGGGGGTGTGTGATGCTGTGTCTGGTAACTGTACCTGTGGCCTTGGCTGGACAGGACCTCGCTGTGACACAGGTGAGAGAGCAGAGCTACTCTGGATTTTGTTGTTTTGACTGTAGAATGTTTCTGTTTGTCTAACCTGTAAACTGCTGAAGAAGTTAACATTGTGTGGAATCTAGTTTTATCACTCATGACCAATTGAATCTCTGTGTGTGTGTGTGTGTCAGAATGCCCTTCTGGAAGGTTTGGTGCCAACTGCCAGCTGAGTTGTGAGTGTCAGAACAACAGCACCTGTGACAGAGTGACAGGAACCTGCCAGTGTGGTCCAGGGTACTACGGACGCCAGTGTGAGCATGGTGAGGCTTCAGTACACACACACACACACACACACATACACACATACACACACTCAGAAATGCTCACACACACATGCCCACTCAGACATACACACTCAGAAATGTTCACACAACCCACACACAGTCCAATCTACACACATAATGATCAAATACAAACACATCAGCATACACCAGCCGAAACAACCCCATCCAGTGTCCATTCAGGGTGGTGGCACCAGCCTAACGTAAGCTGTGCCCTTCCCTCTCCTCTGCAGAGTGTCCCCCAGGTCTCCACGGCCCGCTGTGCCAGCTCCAGTGTGACTGTGTGAACGCAGCGTCCTGCCAGCCCTCCTCTGGCCAGTGCATCTGCCCGCCTGGTTACCACGGAGCCCGCTGCCAGAGAGGTGAGCTGGACGTTCGTTTAGCCTAGCCTAGCTATCGAGGTGAGCAGGCCACTACAATTAGCCTAGCCTAGCCTAGCCACATAGATGAGCAGGCCACTAACATCCAGAGTTAGCCCAGCCTAGCCTGGCCTCGGATCAAACTGTTATGTTTTTGCAACATAACACCACAGGTTTATTAAATATTGTATCCAATAGTGTGCCCCTCCTTATCCATCTCTACCCCCTCCCCCTCCTCTCAGAGTGTGAGCAGGGCACGTTTGGGCGGGGGTTGTGCGGGAGTTTGTGACTGCGAGGAGGACGCGCCCTGCGACCCCTTGACTGGCAGGTGTCTGTGCTCCTCAGGGAAGACAGGTGCCAGGTGTGACATCGGTAAGACTGACCGGGTGCAGCGCCTCTTACCTCTCTACATAGTTAAACAGACTATAGTCTTACCACTCGTGTGGTCTGTGTGTGTGTGTGTGTGTGTGTGTTGGTGTGCGATCAGACTGCAAGGCAAACCGCTACGGGCCAGACTGCTCAGAGAGCTGTGAGTGTGACAACAGGGCCCAGTGTGACCAGCGCAACGGCCGGTGTACCTGTCTAAACGGCTGGATAGGACTCACCTGTCAGGAAGGTAATGTCACTCACACACAAGTCTTACAACAGGGGTTCTAGGTGACAGGCCAGGAGACACAGGCGCCAATACTGTGGGTGCTCCGGAGCTCGTGGCTACTTTTTTGGGGGGGCCATTTCACAACGACCCATCATTGTGGTGCGACAACTTTACCCGATACAAAAACAAATAAAAAGCATTTAAATGAAAATGCTTCACTTTATTTTTGTATGAGGTAAAGTAGTCGCAACACGTGGGGGGGTCACAATGACTGAAGGGTCACAATGATCCGAAGAGAACACAAAGGTTAAAGGGCGAGCACCCGTGAGCACCCACGGAGGAAAACATAAATGGGCACGGATGCCCGGAGAGACTGGAAGTGACCTGACAAAAATGCATACTCTGCAGATTTAAACACCTCCACTTTTTTTACCCATAAACGTTTTGCTGACACTGGGTTCGGTCGGGAAACTGGATTGAGCAGACATGATGACTCGACGCTTTTCCTCCACATATTCCTTCTCAGGAAGCTGTTCGTCTCTAATGAGTCTCTCCCATGGAGACCAGGGTCACATGGCTAGGAAATAAGCCTCAAACTTTACTATTACACTGAGTATGTCTGTAGGCACACAGACCATGAAGACCCACCTCCAGGCTGTGTTGAAACGATTTGGAGCCAGAATTCACTGTTCTTATTGAGTCAGCTGTGGACCTGTGTTGGGCTGACTGACACTGCTTCTCTCTAGACACTAATGTCTCAAGTGGCTTTCAGCTCTTTTTTCAGCCTGATTATATATATGGGGGGGGGGCTTGAAGCCATGGCATCTGGTGACGTTTATTTAACGACATCACCTCCAAAACAACTTTTTTAATTAATATAAAATGTCCATAATGTCCAAATATTTGGAGGAAGACAACCTTTTTCATGGGGTGAACATGTTCACGTACTAACGGTAAAGGACAAACACACAACTGTATTGCAGTATCTTAAAAAAGATTGATTTATTATTGATGCATAAAAGATCAGAAAGATTGCATAGATTCAATCAATTTATAAAAAAGTATACAACATACTTGTGGCTTCTTGTTTAAAGGTAAGGCTAAAGTCACTTTGCTTCCTACATAGATCGCTAAAAGGGGTGAAAGGGATTCAAACCCAAGCCCCTGCAGTGAGGCCTCAGCTAACATGATACACACACTTAACCAGTGAGCTGCCAGGGCCCCAATACGAAATACAAGAACAATCCAAATGTTTCTATATAAATACATATATAGTTTCGTTGTAATTAGTTCTACTTTCGTCTCCTCAGGTGGATCCCCACGCCTCACCAACAGAAGCAGGAGAGACGACCCACATCAAGACAATGTTTTATAGCGCCGACAGAATGGACAGAATGAAAGGAGAACATGGAGGACATTCAGACAGACTGGGCTGAGACCCAGCTGTGGACCAGGACCCTCTCATTGGCCAGTGGCTGCACGCCACGCCCACATGGAGAAGTTAGACTCTGCTGAGAAATGCACACACTCCGTGCTTGTTCTGATATGGGCACTGATTTGATATGTGTGTGTATGTGTTTGCGTGTGCTCTCTGAATCGTGCAGGGGCTAGTGCTTGTGCTCATGTATGTACAATACTGTCTCTCTGTGTGTGTGTGTGTGTGTGTGTGTGTGTGTGTATATGTGTGTGTTGTGGGCCAGAGGTCAAGACCAGGGGTGATGAGTCACGTTGTCGCGTAAGTGTCATGTTTCCTGTCCCTGGTGCTGTTCTGATGCTGGGCGGAGGAGGAGGAGGAGGGGGGGGGTTCTGAGAACCTTAGACACATCCAGAGTTCCTTTCAGATTTCGGAGATCTGCTTTGCTGAGGATCTGCTACATTTGTTCAGTAAACCATCTTATTCATTGTTTATGTTTGTGCCAATGTTTTGCAGTATATCCATTGTATAGAGATAAATTATAATGAAAGCCAGAGAGAGGTATTGCTGGATGTGATACCACAGTTTCATTAACCAAGCCAACAAACATTGCCCATGTTGCTATTATGACCTCACAAAAGTGCATTAATAATGAAAGTGTAGCTATGTACTGTACAGATGACCTCACAGATGTGCATTAATAACTAAAGTGTGGTTATGTATTACGACCTCACAGAAGTGCATTATTAACTCAAGTGTATTGTAAATGAATGCCATGAAGTTACGTTTGCACGTCAATGTATGAAGTGATATGCTATAAAATGTTGGTGCTACGGTTTCTATTTAACCCACTGTGCTGAGTGTTAGTGATGGGACAAGGCTGGCCTCATACCTGTCGCTATGGTAGAGGTAGTGCCTCTGCTCTATGCCTGTGTGGTGAAGGTAACTCTGACACCCGGCCCCTCAGAGACCCGTGTGGACGGCTTGTCTTCTTGAAGCGTTGATGTTGTCCCGTCTCCTGGTTTCCCCTCCTGATAAGATACCTTCCTGGTGTTCCAAAAGCGTGTCATGGTTATGTATCTAGAGCTGATGAAGGTGGCACGTCGGGTGTGAATGCCCATTGCACACACACACACACACACACACACACACACACACACACACACACACACACACACACACACACACACACACACACACACCATTACAACATGATCTGAGAAGACAGGAGCCTACCCAGGTCAAGGTCACCCCTCTTTCAGAACATCCTGTGTGTGAAGTGGGAGGGTAGATTTAGCTCGGTAGTAAAGACTGGAGATCGAGAGGTTCAAATCGCCCATTTCTGTACATCACTGAATAAAATCATCTACTTAATGAATACATAACATAACATTAAGTGTTCTATATTTAAATCCGATTAAGTCTATCATATGAAGATGAAAGCTATCATGGACCGTGGGTCATGATCAGGGATGCAAACACATGTATGGTTAAAAAAGAGAGAGGTAATTGAAGCCCTCGCCCCGCGGCAAATATCCATATACTTACATTGCCACAAACCCCCTGACACCCCTGGCCCACCCATATAGGCACATAGAGTAAAATGACATTCTGAAGATCAAAATACAGAGACACTAATTTGTAATATTCAATTTAATTTTTTATTCAGAGACATAAACTATTATTAAACTATCTAGCACTTCTTCTGGTTTTACTCCTTCTTCCTCTTCTTCCTGGCCACCTCTAAGGGCACTAAATGGCCTCTCACCACAGGATCAATGGAGGACAATGCCTGTAGGTTATTACTTTTGAGAGGTAGTTTGTTCTACTTGCCACAAGCTGTGTAAGATTTGGTCACCTTCCCAATAAAATCCATGACAGTAGGCGATTTCTTTAAGACTGCAAGGGCAGCTTGGCTTCCCCTAAAATGTCAAAAAACATTATACATAATGCATTTTCAACGAGTTCATATGTGCTTGTGTCCCTGATGGCTCAGTGGATAAGCACGTGTACCATGAGCGTTAAGGGTCTTGGGTTCAAATCCCATGGAAGGCTGTGTTGGTCAACTGTCTTTCCTGTTGGGACAGTCGGGTACTTACAAAGACAGTTGGAAGATCCCTGCTGGCAGTCGGGGAGTCTGGGGAGTGCGCTGCAGCCCTGTGCTTCATCTGAACCCAGCTCGTTGAGCAGCCCCCGACACCTTGGGGGCGACCTTAGAGCAAGCTCAGTCAAAGGATTTCTCTGGGTTTGGGTGGATTTGATCCTATGCCGTTGGGATTTGCTTGTCTGCATGCTTATCCATTAGGCCACTGGGGCCCCATATCTCCGGCATGTGAAGGTAGTATTTATCTTTTAAAGCTCGTAGAGCAAGCTCGTAGAGCAAGCTCGTAGAGCAAGCTCGTAGAGCAAGCTCGTAGAGCAAGCTCGTAGAGCAAGCTCGTAGAGCAAGCTCGTAGAGCAAGCTCGTAGAGCAAGCTCGTAGAGCAAGCTCGTAGAGCAAGCTCGTAGAGCAAGCTCGTAGAGCAAGCTCGTTAAGCTAGACATAATATGGAAGGCCAACTGAACGCACCTATAAATTATAATACAAGAGAAAAACAAGCTTCTACTACACTAAAAATGAACACACCACTAACTAGCTTAGCCGCTAGCCGGGCGGAACACCACATTAAACTAATACCCTCGTAGTTGTGCAGATAACTGGACATATAAAGTTTAAATCCCTTGTCCCGCTTGCTTGTTGGAGCAGGGGAACAAGCATTCACGATGCGATGGACGTCACTGACGCTTTATTTTAGGCAGGTCTTGGACACATCTACTAAAGACAGACATTTTCAGATCGCCTCCAGTACACCGGAAGCTAATTTGCCGAAAATCTCCTACAGCGGAAGTTCGTCAGTACGATTGTGCACAGAGTCTATACCGTCATCTAGTGGTTTAAAGTGTGAATTACAAGTACAGTTCTCACAGTAAACCATCAGATGGCGAATGGTAAAGGGCAGCCCTATGGAACAGGTTTTTAAACGTTGTCGAGTTACAGTAATGTAATGTTTTCCATTTGGGGGAGTGTGTCCTTGTATTTGGGGGGAGATGAGCAAGTCATCCTATTTCGGGGGAGTTGACTCGTATTTGGGGGTAGTGTTTTCATTTGGGGGATGCACTCCGTGTGTTTTGCACTTCAGGGCCACCGTACTGATGCCCCCTCTTATACCATCCTGTAGACTGTAGTCCTGTAGTAGACGTAGTCCTGTAGTAGACTTAGTCCTGTAGTAGACTGTAGTCCTGTAGTAGATTGTAGTCCTGTAGTAGACTGTAGTCCTGTTGTCCTGCAGTCCTGTAGACTGGTGATGAACAAATATGATGGCGGAGCGATGCACTGTTTCATGAACAAAAACAAGCATGGTTTGTGAATAAGATGGGTCTGATCCTATACGACCTCATGACCACCCTCCCTGTGAGACCCACCACCTCCCGTCCCTAACCCTTCAGTAGGGCCTACTCCATAACCTTCTCTTTACAGCCTCTCACCATGACAGCTCTCATCCACAACCTCATCAATAACATGACATAAAGATGTGATTGATATGAACGATACATAGCCTATGTTGAGGTCCTTCATTATTAGTCCCCATATACCCACTAAACACATCCAAGATTACTTTTTGGGGGGGTCATGTTTCTATAAAAGTAGGCAACACATGGGTTATAGTGGTTAATCAAGTAAGAAATTGCATCAAGCCAGAACGTCCGGGGTAATCATGACGACCCTAGTATTGTTTGCGTACGGCCTTTAACATGCTCTAATTTGGGATGTACACAATCCTTTTCTGGCATACTAAATAGTATGAGTTTTGAGACGAGACATAGGGGGAGATCTGCATTAGAGAGGAGTTGTTCCCAAAGAGAGGCACAGGCTTTCCTTCAGTTTTACCACTAGAGGGCAGCAAAACCAAATGACATTCAGCACATGCTATAAGTACATCCAATACATTTACATTGACTGGCTAAGAGTCTGCCACTACATCCACTGTGAGAAGGTAGACAGGTAGAAGGAAAGACACGGGGAGGTCGTCTGTGGATACCTAGTGCTCGTGAGAAGGTAGGCTTTCCCATCACCAACAATGATATCAGCAGCGAGGCCTGGTATCAAGATTTAACATAATGTCAGTTCACCCATCCTCTCCATGCCACCCCTTCCAATGCATCACTGCTCATCTGATAGTGGACATGTAAAATCATTGGGGGCACAGAGTGTATGCCTGGATATAAGACTACACCAAGGATGCTGTTTATTACCAAACCACTTACCTGATCTTGTGGGGTCTTTCATAAGAGACTGGTCCTCATCAAGTCAGCCCTACACACCACATCTGAACTGAGGGAAAAACCTCAAAGGCTCTTACGCTTTGACAAGATCCTGTTTGTATATGTTGTATTGTGGCCGTCAACAATGCATTTCACCCCTGAGGAACGACATTACTGTACTGTACTGTACTCGGGGCGCTGGGTGGTTTTAATGTATAATATACACCTCTTAACAAGTAACAAAAACACAGTCCAGGTTGCTGTAAGCACTACTGGATGGGAATGGTTGTGATTGTTGATGATAGGGTTCCATAATAGCTGCTCACTCACAAGTGTCTGCAATTCATTCATGTGCTCAATTCAAATGCTTGAAAACACCCCTTGCGAACACACGGCTCTGAAATGATGGGATGTCAAACAGGGCAACAGTGGGTTTCATCACTCCTGTGTTTTCAATCCTAAAGATAGAATCTCCTGAGATCATTCAGAGGTAGTCCTGAACAGAGCTCTTCCCCCTGCACTCTCCTGAACACACTCCTGTTACATTTCAAACATGTTGTTCAGTAAGGAAATGCTTTTACCCAAAGCAATGTGAACAGTCTTTAGAGATACCAGAAGTATGAAACCTCCCCATGTGAAGTGTTCTGCTCCTCTGTCCTTCCACACGAGCCCTGTGAAGCCCGACTCCTCCTGATCCTACACTAGGGCGAGAAGGTGTTACCACACAGCTTGTACATGTCAGGTGTTACCACACAGCTTGTACATGTCAGGTGTTACCACACAGCTTGTACATGTCAGGTGTTACCACACATCTTGTACATGTCAGGTGTTACCACACAGCTTGTACATGTCAGGTGTTACCACACAGCTTGTACATGTCAGGTGTTACCACACAGCTTGTACATGTCAGGTGTTACCACACAGCTTGTACATGTCAGGTGTTACCACACAGCTTGTACATGTCAGGTGTTACCACACAGCTTGTACATGTCAGGTGTTACCACACAGCTTGTACATGTCAGGTGTTACCACACAGCTTGTACATGTCAGGTGTTACCACACAGCTTGTACATGTCAGGTGTTACCACACATCTTGTACATGTCAGGTGTTACCACACAGCTTGTACATGTCAGGTGTTACCACACAGCTTGTACATGTCAGGTGTTACCACACAGCTTGTACATGTCAGGTGTTACCACACAGCTTGTACATGTCAGGTGTTACCACACAGCTTGTACATGTCAGGTGTTACCACACATCTTGTACATGTCAGGTGTTACCACACAGCTTGTACATGTCAGCTCCGCTAACACCACATGAGAACCCACACACTGCTGCACACATGCACCCCCCAGGTTGAACCGTGTTCTTTCTCGGTTTGGCACAAAGCTACAAATATGAAAAGAAAAGATTAAAACCATTCACCTGGCATCATATAAAAAAAAACATTAAAATAACAACCACTGCATTCTGTGTTTTTAAATACCTTTTTTGTCTTTAATGTATTTACAAGCTTTTAATTTGCTCTGTAGGTTTGAAGTATTACAAGCACTTCATGTTCAGCAACCCTGGCATTTTGCTTTTTTAACTTGCATTTTGCTCATTTCCATGTGAATGTATCTATTGTTCGTCGTCATTTGTGGTTTATTCATGTTCATTTAGAGTTCTTTAGTGGACTGATGTACATTGCTTCTTGAATACATACCTCTGCCTCCCTCTCTTTCACCTGAGGCGTATGTACATATCACGTAGAGCAAGCCAAAGCAGAGGAATGACTTCCTGTTTAGAGGGATCACTTCCTGGGGTTACACAATGATAACCTTTGACCTCCGACATCATCGAGTGACGTCTATTGTCCGAGTGCATCGTCCACTGATCTCTCTGCCTTCCCCTTCATTCCAAAAGAACTTTCGTTTTACCCTGTTTTTAACCAAACATCTTGGAATCAAGGGAGGCTATTTATTTCACAATTATTATTATTATTATTGTTATTATAATTAATAATATTGTTATTTCTATCGCCATCAATGTTCTCCTCACTGTGAGCATCTGCAAATGTTAAATAAACTTCCGTATTTGCAGTTCTTAAAAAAATAATAAATTAAAGAGTCCGGAACCTATGTATCTTTAAGTCTCTTCTTAAAAAGTAACAAAAGAAAAGTAAGTTAAAATTTAAAACAAAAATATTTTCTATGTATAATACATGTATTTAGTGCTTCCGCCATTGGAATTAAAACTCAAAATGGCGGCATTTCTCAGAACTGTACCGCAAGAAAAAATTCCAGCCGTAACCAAGCCGTTCTGCCCGCCGCGCACATTTTGAAACGGCCGTTTGTTCTGCTGTGAGGAAGAGGGTGCAGGTTATTCTACGTAGCGACAGCTGGCCTCGTGTCCTGGGTTCCCATTGGCTGTCTGCTCCCTTGTCAGTTGTCCTCCGACTCCTCCTCCGCCTCCCTCAGCCAGGTGAAGAAGGCGGTGACGGACTTGAGAGCCACGCCCTTGCCCAGCTGTTCTGCCGGGTCCTTGCTCGACTCCCACTTGTAGAACGCGTCCTCCGAGATCACGTCCTCGTCATACAGACAGTCGAAGAACATCCGGAGGAGGTCTGGAGGGAGACCGGGGAGAGAGGAGAGGGAGAGGAAGAGATAGGAGAGGGAGGAGAAGATAGGAGAGAGGGAGAGGAAGAGAGGGGGAGATGGGGAAAGAGAGAAGGAGGAAGGGGCAAGTAAGGAGAACTAAATTAGAGGTCAAGTCTCCTCCTTAGTGTGTGAATGACAGCAGTGAGGGGCTAGGGAGTCTAATGAAGAGCCTGTCAGTATGGGGAGGTCAGCGTCTTTGAGTGTGTGTGAGTGAGTGTGTGTGTGTGGGTGGTCTACTCACTGGGGGGCTGATCCAGGGTGACGATCAGAGCTTGAAGTGCATAAAGTGCTTGCAGCTGTCTCTCAGTGTCTGAGTTAAGGTACTTGAGTAACACAGGCAGTCTCCGACGAATGATGACCGTGTCCACTCGACAGGATGGGCTCTCATCTGCACAGGAAACCAGAGAGAGAGAGAGAGACAGAGAGAGAGAGAGGGGGAGAGAGAAGAGACAGGTGCAGAGAGAAAGAGACCGGATTAAATCCTTCCCTTCTACTAGAACAAACTGAAACCATCAGGTGGAGGAGATACAGAACCTCGCCCTAAAAAAGGGGTTCCGGATCATTCTTGCGTCTGCTCTGTCATTAGCAGAACTTGTGAACGTGGATGTGAAAAGCGGGACTCAGTTTGAGGGGGGGAGGGGGCATTGAGGTGGGGGTTTTCGTCCTGGTTAGAGAGAGATCTCACCTTTGACCGCTGCTTTGCACACAGCCGTCATGAGAGCCCTCAGGAATGGGGACGAACTCATCTGAGATTCATCCAGATTAGCCTGGAGAGAGAGGAACCAGAACAGACAGGAGGGAGACACGGGGGAGAGGGAGAGGAGAGAGTGACAGGGGAGAGAGGGAGAGGAGAGGACGGGGGAGAGGAGAGAGAGAGAGAGGAGGGAGAGACAGGATACCATATTAATCACTCAGGGATCACACAGTCATAACACCAACCACAACTCTCCAGCCTCAGCCACAGCCACAGCCACAGCCTCAGCCACAGCCTCAGCCACAGCCACAGCCTCAGCCACAGCCTCAGCCTCACCCTCACCCTCACCCTCACCCTCAGCCCCAGCCCGTACCTCTACCCAGTCGAAGATCTGCTCGTCACTGGCCATGTCCTCCAGCAGCAGTTTCTCCAGCTGACCCCTCAGCTCCTCAGGGCCCAGGGGCCTCTTACTCTGGCCTGCCTCTGGGGCCGAGCCCTCTGACACAGTGAACTGGAGCTTCTGGTGAGAGAAGGGGAGAGGTGGTGAGAGGAGGAGAGGTGGGAGGAGGAGGAGAGATGGTGAGGGAGGAGAGATGGGGGTAGGAGGGGAGAGAGGGGGGTAGGAGGAGGAGAGATGGGAGGAGGAGGAGAGATGGGAGAGAGGAGGAGAGATGGTGAGGAGAGGTGGGGGAGGAGAGATGGGGGTAGGAGGAGGAGAGATGGGGGTAGGAGGAGGAGAGATGGGGGTAGGAGGAGGAGAGATGGGGGTAGGAGGAGGAGAGATGGGGGTAGGAGGAGGAGAGATGGGTGTAGGAGGAGGAGAGATGGGGGTAGGAGGAGGAGAGATGGGGGTAGGAGGAGGAGAGATGGGGGTAGGAGGAGGAGAGATGGTGAAAGGAGAGGGGAGCACAAGAGAGATGGCGGGGGAGGAGGGGAGAGATGAGGAGAGGGGATGAGGAGAGAGGAAAGGGAGGTGAGCCTTGTAGTGTGTCTAGGTGTGTTCCTGTGACCCGGAGGTGACCCATGCCAGTCAACAGAGTGTGTGCACGTGTGTGTGTGTGTGTGTGTGACTGACCTGCTCTGAGATGAAGGTCTGGACGTCCTCGTCCTCAGGCAGGAAGTCGCTCCAGCTGAGGCCAGACTCCCTCCACAGCCCGCCCACCTTCCTATGGCTCTGGAGAGGACAGGGGCAGCCTGTCAGCACCCTCACAACCTGGACTGGCTGACTGATAGAACACTGACTGACTGATAGATGACTGACACACACATCTTTCATGCCTCCAGCCTTTCACTCAAGCTTTTACTTTGTTTATATCTGTGGTTAAGAGAATCCCACTTTCCCAGCCGAGTTCATCTCCCTTCACACATCTACCATCGAGTCCTCCATATGACAAACAAACCCAGCCACTTACCATTTGTTTGCATAGTATGTGCAGTATTTCAGAAAATAAGATCCCAGCTCTTCCCACAGGAAGCAAAGGTTTGCTTAATTCACTGTAGACAGAGAGAGATACAAACAGAGACTAAATAGACAGGCAAGATTAGTCAAGAATACTTATAGCCAGGCCTAGAGCACAGCCAGGTCTAGAGCCAGTCCTAGAGTCAGGCCTAGAGTCAGGCCTACAGCCAGGCGTACAGCCAGGCCTAGAGTCAGGCCTAGAGTCAGGCCTAGAGTCAGGCCTAGAGCCAGGCCTAGAGCCAGGCCTAGAGTCAGGCCAAGACCCAGGCCTAGAGCCAGGCCTAGAGTCAGGCCTAGAGTCAGGCCTAGAGTCAGGCCAAGAGTGGGGAGTCACCTTAAGAGCTCTCTCATAGAGAAGCCCCCGTCCCTCAGCAAGGGGCTGAGCAGCTCTGCCAGGTACAGCCAGATGTGGGGAATGTCTATGGCCATGTCATCAGCAATCTCCAGGGTGTCTGCGAACCTGGAGACACACACACACACACACACACACACACGATCAGATTGTTTTCGCAGCGAGCTGAAAACATACACACCCTCTCCTCTCAATGAATCTATTCTCCAACATGGATCACATCAAAATGAATCCATCTAGGCTGACTAAATCCTGGCCCCACAGGCTAGGAGGAGCCACACGCTGGGGGCTGGAGCCAGGGTCCTCCTGGTAAAGAGCTAGGAGGGTGAGGGGGGCGGGGGTTTGAGGGCAGGCGGTGACTGACCCCTGCAGGAGCTGGGCTTTGGGCAGCAGGCCCTGCTGGAGCAGCTGGGAGAGCAGCTGGCCCATGTGGTCCCGGGTGATCTGGCTGCGCTCCAGCGTGGACTCCACCCCCACACGCACAAACACATGGAGCTGGTCTGGCAGGTCCAGCTCGTCCACACACTGGATGGCTTCCTGTACAGGGGAGAGAGACAGAGGAATGAGGGGAGAGGGAGACAGAGAAAGAACATGAAAGGATAGAGAGTGAGGGGGGAGAGACAGAGAGGATAGAGAGTGAGGGGGGAGGGAGGAGAGAGAGAGGGAGATGGAGAAGGGTTAGAGAGACAAACCCAGAGAGGGGAGATCAAGAGAGACAAGAGAGGAACAGAGATCGAGGGAGAGAGAGAGACAAAAAGAATCATGTGATCAAACATCCCCCGGCAGAGCAAAGAGGACTCCCCAGGAGCATCCGGCCGCGTGCGTGCGGGAGGCTGGGGGTTGCCGTGGTGCCAGGCTGGGGGTTGCCTTGGTGCCGGAGCGTGGAGGTCTGCAGGCGTACCTTGAAATCGTTGATGTGAAGGTACTCTTCGATGATGGACTTGGACTTCCTCTCCACGTCCTCCTCAGAGAGAGCGGGTCTGTCTGGGCTCTGGGCCACCACCAGCTCTTCCATCACTGTGGACGCCACACACAGGTCAGGGTCACAGTGTGTGCTTGGAAGCAGGGAGGCCATGTGTGTTTGGTCTCCACTGTCCTGTAGCGTGCGTGTCAGTGTGTCTCCAGTGTGTGTGTGCGTGCGAGCTCCAGAGTATGTGTGAGCGTGCTCCTCCCTCACCAGGCTCCCTGGCTCTGCTGCGCTCGGTCTCCGTCTTGTCCTCGCTGACGCTGGGTCTCCGGGGGCCCTCGTCGTCCTCCCGCTCCCCGTCCCTGTGGGGCTCCTCTGGGGCGGTGCCCTCCAGCAGCTCCTTGGAGCTCCCTCTCCTCAGCAGGGCTGCGGGCCGCAGCACCAGGCCCGAGCTCACAGGCTTCTCGCTGCGCTCCCTGCCCCCGCTGCCGCGACTGTGGACGGAAACGCACACGTTAGCATTGCACACACACAGTCATGTTAAAATGCCCTGCGCACGCTCACACACACACAGACACTAACATACCATGCACATTCATACCACACACATAATATACCCCACACACACACACACACACACACAAATCGTGTAATTTGTAGTCCGTTCATCAATCATTCGATCATGGGTTATGGTTCTGTGGTCGTTCCCCCAGTCGGAGGTACTGGCGGTGGGTCTGAGGGGGGTGCAGGCTGTGAGCTCCTCACCTCCCCAGGGCTCTCCTGGCCTCGTACTCTGGGGCCTGGGCAGGGGGCGGGCCGGTCTGGCCAGCGGGGGGGGCTGGTCTGGGCAGCAGGGTTGGACTGGAGGGCAGAGTAGCGGTTCAGACTGCTGCCACCGGTCCTGGACAACTCTGAGAGGACAGGAAGGACAACACAGTCAGTACTGTACGCAATATGATGTGGGGGAGCAGAGACAGAGAGAGAGGGAGAGAAAGAGGCAGAGAGAGGGGGAGAGAGAGAGGAAGAGAAAGGGAAGGGACTGACGAACAAAAGACTGAAAAAAGAAAGAAAGGGAAAGGAAGAAAAAAAAGAAAAAGAGAAAAAGAAAGACGTAACGGAGAAAGCAAGAAGAGTGGGTGGTCACCTGAGTCGCTGGCCTTGGCTCCTCCACTGCTGCCCTTCATCCAGTTGAGCTGGGCTCTAGGACCCAGCTGGATCTTCTCATCCACCTGGGGCTGGGGACACAGCAGCCACCACAACCACGGTCACGATCAACAACCACCATTAACCCGGACTCTTGACAACAGAACATAGTTAACCCGTCAACGCAAGGAATGGAGGGAAGTGTTTTCCCCCCACTACCATGTTCAACCAGCAGAGGGAGTCTGTCTCCTGCCCTGCAGTGCTGCAGTACCCCCTGTGACCAGCAGGCTTTGTTTGTGTGTCTCTGCACTGAACTGGATAGCTGAGGACAAGGCTGTGTACACACATTCCAGTAATGAGTATGTATATCCAACCGTAGGATTCTGTGAGTGTGTCTGAACTCAGCACAGCTCGGGAATACGTAGCCAAACATAGCACAGTGTGTATAGAGCTTTAACACAGAGTAAACAGCCACAACAGAACCTGGGAGATGGTCGGAGGGGACACATCAGCCACTCAGACAACCTCTGGGTATGTCATCGGTCTGGCTTAGAGGAAGCCTGGAAAACATATTTGGCAGCCGATTTGTCTACAAGGAAGTTGTAGATCTCCGTTACTTTCGAACTGATGAGTCTACGTGGCTGGCTGGTGTGACGAGGAATGAGGACAGAGAAGGAAGAGATGTACGGAGGAGCAAGGAGGGGTACTTGGGAGACGTTAGAAGACATTAGGAGGGAGCTAGGAGATGTTAGAAGACAATAGCAGGTGCTAGGAGATGTTAGGAGGAGCTAGGAGATGTTAGGAGGTGCTAGTAGAAGTTTGAAGACCTTATGAGGTGTTAGGAGCAGTTAGAAGAGGAGCTGTTGGGAGGTATGTGGAGGTGTGATGAGGTGTTAGGAGGTATGTGGAGGTATGTGGAGGTATGTGGAGGTGTTAGGAGGTATATGGAGGTGTTAGGAGGTATGTGGAGGTGTGATGAGGTGTTAGGAGGTGTTAAAAGGTGTTGGAGGTATGTGGAGGTGTTAGGAGGTATGTGGAGGTGTTGGAGGTATATGGAGGTGTTAGGAGGTTGTGGACGGTGTTGGAGGTATGTGGTGGTGTTAGGAGGTATGTGGAGGTGTTAGGAGGTATGTGGTGGTGTTAGGAGGTATGTGGAGGTGTTAGGACGGTATGTGTGAGGTGTTGGAGGTATGTGGTGGTGTTAGGAGGTATGTGGAGGTATGTGGAGGTGTTAGGAGGTATGTGGAGGTGTTGGGTAATAGGAGGGATGTGGTTCAGTGTTGCTGACCTTGGAGATCTTGGGGATCTTGGTGGGGTCGATGGTTCTGCTGTTCTTGGTGACGGGCACAGTGTTCCAGGTCTCCTCCCTCTGCTGCACCCTCTGCTCTCTGGGCTCTGGAGGGGAGGGAGGGGGTCACCGGTCTGCCAGAAACCCTCAAAGCACACAGGACTGAAGTCGCTTCCATAATCACAAATGATAATCTATTCATTTAGTCACAGAGGGTGGGGATCTGATTCTGCGGCCTCGTGATCGGCAGTGAAACACGGCTAACTTAACAGCCCTTTTCTCACGGCTATTCTGCCACAGTTTCTGGTTTCCGGTTCAGCTGACTGGAATAGAGAAAGAGAAGAGGAGACGCTTTGTGTCCACTCTAAGCCACCGTAGCATCTCTGCAGGGTACTGGGCAGGGAGGAGAGGGAAGAGGAGGAGGGGGGTTGGGGGGGGCAGTCAGCGTGGAAAAAGGGAGGAGTTAGGCGAGGCAGGGTTGGAGAGTTAGAGGAACGGGGGGGATGGAGAGTCAAGGGTGGGGTGGGGGGAGGGGGAGAGTCAGAGGAAGGGGAGGCTGTAAGCCGTAAAGAGGATTTGGCCCGCGGGGCTGAGATTCTGACCTGGCCGCCTCTTGTTGTCCTTGGAGAGCATCTGCTGGTGCACCTTCCTCTGCTCCTCCTGCTCCTCGATCTTGGCCTCCTTGTGGATCTGCTCGATGGTCTTGGGACCCTGGTCGGCTCGTCTCGACACCCAGTTGTGCTGCGGGGGGGGAGATGAGCAGGGAAGCCCTCTTTAGACACTCTCATGGGCTCATGCACTGCACACGCAGGCTACTCCTGTGGGGACTCACAATTCAGTTGCTTTCAGAATCGTGTTTTCCCTCTCCCCTAACCCAAAACACCTAACCCGGAACCCTAACACCCTAGCCCCTAGAAATAGCACTTGAACTTGGACCAAGATAATGTCCTCAAGTGAAATGTCTCCTTAGTTGTGGTCCCAACAAGGATTGTTAAACATGCCGCACACACACACACACACACTCACCAATCGAAGGTCTACTATATCCTGCAGCATAAACCGTATCCTAGAAGATGTCTTCCGCTCTTTTACAATTTTCTCCATCTGATTGAAATACTGATCCATGCGGGGCTGTGGGAGAGACAGAGAAAAGAGAGAAAAGAGAGAAAAGAGAGAGAAAAGGCGCGGGGGGGGTTAGAGATAAACACAAAACGAGAACATTGTCAGTTCCCTGCTGTTCACTCTACCTTCAATTCAGATCAGTCCACTCAATACAGCAACTATGCACTTGTATTTCATGAGACAGAGAGAGAGAGAGAGGTTTCGTAGAGCCTAATACTGCTCACTAGTTCACTTCAAAGGGAGAACCTGAACTGAGATGTGGGGAGACTGAAAGGAACATCAGGGAGGGAACCTTCAGCAGCCCTTCGCCTGACCCCCTCAGGGACACAAACACAGTTCACTGACCCACTAACTGGGCTGAGTCACCTACAGACAGAGGTCAACCTCGTTCGTGTCTCTGGTCAAGCGTGGGCATTTAACATGTAAATCCTTCTGCCAACGCCTTTACCCAAAAGCGGAGCACAAAGTGGCGCGTAAAGAAACTACAGGTGAAGATCATGGATTAGGAGTGCGAAGCTCTAACGATATTCTGGAGGTCAGGATCAAAGGAGGGGCTATATTTACAAGCCACATCGTCAAGCTACCACATCCCAGAATACTACGGTGGATGTGAGCTACACACGAGCTGAGGTCACACACAGATGCAGTTCATCACCTGTGATAAACGGTCATCGCCTGTGATAAACTGTCATCGCCTGTGATAAACTGTCATCGCCTGTGATAAACTGTCATCGCCTGTGATAAACTGTCATCGCCTGTGATAAACTGTCATCACCTGTGATAAACAATCATCACCTGTGATAAACTGTCATCGCCTGTGATAAACTGTCACCTGTTTCTAACGCCTCAGGTCCATTGGTCAGTGGAACCCAGTGTGTGTTTATGTCTAGTGAGAAGGAGAGGAAACCCAAGGAGCGACCATCACACGTCATAACAAAGTTCAATCTGTTCCAGGGAGCTTTCAACCTGGGAAGGTTCAAACCGGTAAGGTTCCACCTAGGCCAGGGTTCTACACCTGAACGTTCCCCCCAAACGTTCCCCCCACCTTGGCCTTCTCGAAGTCCAGGTCCTTGCCGATGGTGGTGAGCAGCCTGCAGAGGCACTCCAGGGACTCCTGGTCGTGGTTCTTCAGCAGCTTGACCACGCAGTCGTGCATGATGGCCTCCGTCAGCATCTTCAGCTTGAACAGCTCCCCGATGAACTTGATGTTCCCGATGGAGCGCCGGCGGGCCTTGTCCTTGTCCTCCTTCAGCTCCTCCTGCAGACGCTCGCGCTCAGACTATAGGGGGAGGAATTAGGAGAGTGGGGGGAAGAAGGAGTAGAAGGTGGAGGACGGAGCAGTTGAAGGGATGAGGGGGGGAGGGGGGACAGGACATGGGGGGGTTAGTGACCTAGACCAGATGACACCTGGTCACTAATATACATCCTGGTGTAGTTGCACAGGGCACAGCTGCTTGGTAGTAGGAAGGGAGGAGTGGGGCAGACGAGTGTGTGAGACATCAGATATGGCGCGGGCACCCACAGATGTCAGCCACAAACCCAGACATCTATTCCTGGTTTAATTGCGGAGGGGGGGTGATGAGACAGTCAGATGGAGCCTCCTACAGCTCTACTGCTGGGATTCACTCCCAGTTTGTTTGTGTGAGAGCAGATACTAACGCACTGCGCATCAATAATTGGCATATGAGCCGCATCGCAGTACAGTTTGCCTGTGCCAACTTTTCGAGGTCCAGCTGTCATTAGAAACCAATGGGTCTATCAGTGACTCTGTGTGTTTGTATGAGTAGTGAGAAGGGAGAGGCAACCCAAGGAGCTATCATCACATGAAGTGAAGTTCAATCTGTTCCAGAGAGGTTCTACCGGGGGAGGGTCTACCAGGGGAGGTTCTACCAGGGAAGGTTCTACCAGGGAAGGTTCTACCAGGGGAGGTTCTACCAGGGGAGGTTCTACCAGGGGAGGGTCTACCAGGGGAGGCTCTACCAGGGGAGGTTCTACCAGGGAAGGTTCTACCAGGGGAAGGTTCTACCAGGGGAAGGTTCTACCAGGGAAGGTTCTACCAGGGGAGGTTCTACCAGGGAAGGTTCTACCAGGGGAGGTTCTACCAGGGAAGGTTCTACCAGGGGAGGTTCTACCAGGGGAAGTTCTACCAGGGGAGGCTCTACCCACCGATGCAGAAGAGTCCAGCTCCTTCTGCTTCCTCTCAAACACCACGTCGTCCACCTTGTCCCGCTCAAACTCCTTCTGACAGCGGTTCAGCAGCAGTTTGCGGAAGTTCACCGTGGTGCTGGGCTTGTCTGTCATGGGCACTTTGAGCTGCAGGGAGGGGAGGGAGAGGCAGGTAGAAAGGAAGGGAGGGAGAGAAAAGAGAGGGAGAGAGAAGAAAGGGAGAGAGTTAAAAGAGAGGGTAAATGCAGCATGAATAAAGAAAGAGAAGTCTGATGCAGTTGTTAGGAACTGACACAGGCCTCCTGGCATGTATACACCGCCTGCATCCTACACGTGTTCCCAAAAGCATTGAACTAAAACATGAAAACAAATATAACTGGGCCTAGTTACACAAGAAAAAAGCAATACTAGAGAAACCCGTAGAGAGGAGAGAGACGTGTAGGAGAGCGACGAAAAGCGAGCAAAAAAGGCAAGAGACAAAGCGAAACACAGCAAGACAAGAGAGACAGAGACAACTGGGAGACAATGGAGGAGCCACCGAGAGAGACAAGAGGAGAGACACAGAGACGCGAGGAGACCAAAACTCCAGCGGCAGCGTACCGTGGCCAGACAGCGGCACATGTTGCCATAGGCGACGGAGAAGCTGGGCTCGTCGATGGCCTTCTCGAAGACCAGGTCGATGACGCCCTTCAGTCTCTCCTCCGTGTCGATGGTCAGGTCGGTCACCTGCTTCATCAGCTGGTTGAACATCTGAGGGGTGAGCTTGTTGAGGATGCTCCGCACCTTCCTGAAGAGCTCCTGGGGGGTGGGGGAGAGGGGTGAGGAAGGGGCAGAGAGAGAGAGTGAGTTTTTTGGTCCTTGTGTTGGCAGGATGTTTCTGCTTGTGTGTGTGCTTTCATCACCAGTCTGTGTGCTTTCATCACCAGTCTGTGTGTTTTCATCACCAGTCTGTGTGCTTTCATCACCAGTCTGTGTGCTTTCATCACCAGTCTGTGTGCTTTCATCACCAGTCTGTGTGTTTTCATCACCAGTCTGTGTGTTTTCATCACCAGTCTGTGTGCTTTCATCACCAGTCTGTGTGCTTTCATCACCAGTCTGTGTGCTTTCATCACCAGTCTGTGTGCTTTCATCACCAGTCTGTGTGCTTTCATCACCAGTCTACCTGTGTACTGATGATCTCCGGATCGTCTGAAGGCCCCTCCCTCTTCATGCCGGGCTTCCAGGCGTGCTCGGCCTTCTTCAACTGGATCTCGTCGTTCACAGACACGTTCATGATGATCTTCCTGGGCGGGGGTCTCCGGGCTCCTCCTCCTCCTCCCTCCCTCATGTTCATCGACTGGGGGGAGAGACGGAGAGAGTAGGCGAGAGGGGAGGAGCGGGACAGAGAAGGAACAGAGAAAGAGGTAGAGACAGGGGGAAAAGGGGGAGGGGAAGTAGGATGGAGAGTAGGATGGAGAGAAGGAGAGGGAGAGCAGGAAAAGGAGTGAGGGGGGAAACAACAAGGGATAGATGAGATAAAATGATGTGTGTGTGTGAGAGAGAGCGGGTGTGTGTGTGTGTGTGTGAGAGCGTGTGTGTATGAGAGCGTGTGTGTGTGTGTATGAGCACGTGTGTGTGTATGAGAGCGTGAGCGTGTGTGTGTGTGTGTGTGTGTATGAGAGCGTGTGCGTGTGTGTATGCGTGTATGTGACTCACTGCAGAGCCGCGTCCCCCAGTCATCTGTCTGCCAAAGTCAGCGAAGGCGGGCGTGAAGTCAGGGCCTCTGGAGATCACCCTGGAGTCTGGAGCACGGCTAGGAGGCTTGTTCTGGTTGATCTGGGGGGAGGAGGGGGAGAGGAAAATTGGGGGAAAGAGAGTATGGGGGAGGGTAGAGAGAGAGGCGGGGAGGGGGAGGGGAGAAAGAAGGGCCCAAAAACATTATAAGGGAAGGCCACCAGCAGGGGGAGCAGTGGTTTCTGAACAATGAAGGCGTGTGGGAAGAGTAGTCCTGTAAT
This sequence comes from Mallotus villosus, assembly GCA_903064625.1. Classification (NCBI taxonomy): domain Eukaryota; kingdom Metazoa; phylum Chordata; class Actinopteri; order Osmeriformes; family Salangidae; genus Mallotus; species Mallotus villosus. The sequence continues at coordinate 160,582 of CAEFZP010005731.1, forward strand.
ACAAGAGCACTGATGTAGGCCTATCGCTAGACATGGTCACACCAGAGCAGCCAGACATGAGACAGTACTGGACTGGACAGCACTATTAGCCTCTCAGAGGGCTTGCCATATTCACATTACCTTATCCTACCTTATCCTACCTTATCCTAACCCTACCTTATCCTACCTTATCCTACCTTATCCTACCCTACCTTATCCTGTCCCAACTCGACCATGCCCTGCCTATACAGTTTGTTGTCGCATGTGTGTCAGCAGTGCTGGTGATCGATGATGTTCAACTGAACGGGTGAGTGCAGCCTGAAGCTCAGTCAAAACCAGATGTGGAACAGAGGGGGGAGAGAGAGAACAGACCAAGTAGAAAAAGGAGAATAGAGAGAAGAAAAAGCTGAAAAGGCTGAAAAAAGCAGATCCCGCTCTCTCTCTGAAGTCGTTGACTCGCCCTCGCCCCTCGCGCTCCCTGCTAAAAGTTCTGGGAGAGAAGGAACAGGAGCGTGTGGGCCTGGCTGTCTAGCACTGCCAGTGTAGCTCTGGGAACCATTAACACTGCCAAGAGTGACATAACAGCAATGTGATTTGAATCATAACAGGATCTCAGCGAGGGCCCTATGCTCCAGCTGGGTGTGTGGGATCAACTGGACACCATACCTCGAGATGCCGACTACAGAAGTTACAGTTGAATAGTTACTACTAAAAAACAAAAAGAGTTGCTTAGTTACTGACTAAAAGTGGAAAACAAGCTGATTAATTACGGCGTACACACACAAAAAAGCGGAAAGTTTACCGACAAACTGCAGTCCCAGGATCTGTTCTAAACAACCAGAGAGAGAAGCACTATGTTCTACATCCTCATGTGGGGTTTGGGATCTCAGACACGGGGCCGAGATCAAGGACGGAAGGTCCAAGTTCAAGGAAGTTTCATGTAGCAGTGTGAGGTCTGAGCATGGTTGGTGGTAGACAGCTAGTTCCCCAGGTGTGGTGTGGTAGACAGCTAGTTCCCCAGGTGTGGGGTGGTAGACAGCTAGTTCCCCAGGTGTGGGGTGGTAGACAGCTAGTTCCCCAGGTGTGGTGTGGTAGACAGCTAGTTCCCCAGGTGTGGGGTGGTAGACAGCTAGTTCCCCAGGTGTGGGGTGGTAGACAGCTAGTTCCCCAGGTGTGGTGTGGTAGACAACGAGTTCCCCAGGTGTGGGGTGGTAGACAGCTAGTTCCCCAGGTGTGGTGTGGTAGACAGCGAGTTCCCCAGGTGTGGGGTGGTAGACAGCTAGTTCCCCAGGTGTGGTGTGGTAGACAGCTAGTTCCCCAGGTGTGGGGTGGTAGACAGCTAGTTCCCCAGGTGTTGGGTGGTAGACAGCTAGTTCCCCAGGTGTGGGTGTGGTAGACAGCGAGTTCCCCAGGTGTGGTGTGGTAGACAGCTAGTTCCCCAGGTGTGGTGTGGTAGACAACGAGTTCCCCAGGTGTGGGGTGGTAGACAGCTAGTTCCCCAGGTGTGGGTGTGGTAGACAGCTAGTTCCCCAGGTGTGGTGTGGTAGACAGCTAGTTCCCCAGGTGTGGGTGTGGTAGACAGCTAGTTCCCCAGGTGTGGTGTGGTAGACAGCGAGTTCCCCAGGTGTGGGGTGGTAGACAGCTAGTTCCCCAGGTGTGGCCCTGGGCCTGGTCTTACCTTGTCCAGCACCACGTCACTGATGGGAGGGAGACCCTCTGGCTTCAGCACACATGCAGGCTTGAACTGGAAACCCAGCAGGAAGTCACGGTTATACTGGCGCTTCCCGTTAGCCTCCAGATCTGATGATGTCACACCCAGACCGGGTGGGGGATGGAGAGAGAGGGGCACAGTAGAGAAGAGGAGAAAAAAAAGTTGAAAAAGGTGAGATTTTCTTTTAAAATCACTATTAATTCATTCCATGTCATTCCATCCCGTACTAAACGATCCATAACCCATGATGGCAATCAAACCCGCGCCCTCCTCCTCACCCTCCTGGAAGAGTTCCGTGCTCCCCCCCCAAGGGCCCCTCCTTGTCCCCTGGGCTCCCCCCCGAGGGCCCCTCCTTGTCCCCCGGGGTCGCCCCGCTGTCGCTGCTCTCCGTCTCCGAGGTGTGGCCCGCTCCGTTCCTCAGGGGCTCCAGCTCCTCGCCGTTCTCCTCGGGGTCGCAGGCCAGCTCCTCCTCCTCCGCCTCCAGGGCAGGGGCCGGGGCCGGGGCCAGGGCCGGCTCCGAGGCTGGGGATGAGGCTGGCGCCGGGGCCGCTGGGGGCAGAGGGCTGCTGCTCTGAGGGGCTGGCTGCAGAGCCTGGTCTCCTGGCTGCAGAGCCTCGTCTCCGGCCGCCAGCTCCACCGGCGTGGCCTCCTCCTGGAGGGAGGAAGGAGAAGGCTGGCAAGTTAGGGGTGGGTGCTGGCTGGGTAGAAAGGGTGGGGGTCGCTGGTGGCCTTGCTGGCTGACTGACTGACAGGCTGGCTGACTGGGGGAATCCTAATCGTGATGGTCCTGGACCAGAGTAACAGTAAGTCATTACTGCCTGAGCTCCACTGCAGCACATGTGGAAACGGTTTCCATCTGAACTATCGCCCACATCACGTTATCCCTGTCCTCCCTCACTCCAATCCCTGAGTGACTCTCTCTAGACTCCATTTTCCCTCTCTCCCTTCCCCCCTCCTGTCTTACTATGAGTCCCCCCCCCTGCCTACCTCAACCCTCCCCTGGCTGGGGTTTTCCCCTTCTTTTTTCTTTTCCCCTTTTCCCATTCTCTTCACCCCTCCTCCTCCTTTTCCTCCTCCTCCTCCTCCTCTCTGTCCCTACCAGACCTCCAACAGTCCTACTCCTCCTCTCCTCCACCAGTCCTCATCCACCTCCTCCTTCTCTCCTCCAGCAGTCCTCCCCCCCCCTCCCCCCCTCCCCCCTTCCCTCCTACCTCTCGCTCGATCGGGGGCGTCTCTCCTTCAGAGCTCCCTTCATTTGGCTTCGTCCAGGTCTTTGGTGCAGCAGGAGGTATCGGAGATCCTGCACGACACAAACGCACACCGACAACAGTCAGCACACGTTGCCAAAACTGCCATTCGCCAAATGGTTTACTGCTCAACAGTAACAGCGCCCTTCTCGCCACGGCAACCTTGACCTCCGGCTAGTGGAGTTGGACGAAAGCGCTGTGCTGAACTCAGCACTGAGGCCCATTCTTTCCGCCGCTGGGTCTCATAGCGACCATCCCTCATCAGAACTGAACGGGCCTTTAGCAGAGCGCCCGTGACGAGAAGACCCAAGACCCAATCTGATCAAACGCGGCGCTGGCTGAGCTTGCGCCAGAACAATCCGCGGCTTTGATCATTGAATCTTCAATCTTCATCAAGTCTTCACAACACTGATTAGCCTCATAACACTTTAGTTGAATCACAATATCTCAAATATCCATATGAAGCACGATGCTTACGTGCTCTATACAAACAGACGCTGAGGGGGTGGAGTTACCTGATGTGGGACTCTTCCTAGCGAGGCCCTGTATCTGGGGCTCCGCTCTGCTCTCGGCTGGGGCGTCTGTCCCCGGCCCAGCTTTCTGGGGGGGGGTCTTTAGTGTCAGAGGGCTGGCTGGCCTCCACTGGAGCCTGCACGAGGGGGGGGAGGCCTGGGGGAGGGGCCGGGACCACAGGGGCGGGGCCGGAGGTGGGAGCGACCGCTACGACCGCCACTGGTACGACAGGAGGCGTGGCAACGGGGGACCATCTCTGCCCTGACCTCGGCAGGCCTGGGCCTGCTCTCGGTGGAGTTCTCTCTGGAGGCCTGAGATGAGGCCTGGGGCTGGAGTAGGGATTGGGTCCTGGGGCGAGGACTCCCGGGCTGGGGTGTCCAGCTCGGCGCCATTGTCTACCAGGCCATTCAAGGCCTTGGGGGCCAGGCTTGGGGCTGGAGCTGGGGAAGCAGCCAGCGTGCGCTGGGCCTCGGGGAGAGGCTTGTCTGTGCTAAAAGGCTGGGCCTGGGCGGGGGCCTGGAGCTTGGGCTCCACCACGGAGGGAGAGGGGGATGCCACGGGCTCGACAGCCGGGGGAAGCTCACTGGGGCTGGTGGTGGGGAGGGGGGAAGGGCTGAGGACCTCCGTCGGAGGGGCAGGGCGGGGAAGCACGGGCTCTGCGGGGGGAGGGAGGTCTGGGACGGGGGGCTCCCGTCTCTCTGGTGAGGGTTCTGGCACGGCAGAGGAAGACGTCAGGGCGGAGGGCTCCTCTCGGGGCTTCTCATCTGCAGGGAGAGACAGGAAGAGACGTCAGAGCAGGAACAGAGACGGGTCATGGGGTCACCAGGGCGACACACACTGGGGATGCTGGGAGTCTCTGAGCTTGTCAGAGTCCGTCCTGTATAGCAGCTTCCCCCTCGGGGCTCTGGGAGCTGTACTGAGCGCTGACGGGACAGGGGTGGGCTAGACAGGGTGAGGGGTGGGGGTGGGTCCAGGGGGTGGGGTTAGACGGGCTGTGGGTGGGGGCTTGGTGAGGGCTAGAAGGGGTAAAGGCTAGACAGGGTGAGGGTTGGAGAAGATAGAGGGGGTTGTATGGAGCTAGTTCAGTGCCAGCACAAATCTGAATGGAATAGTCTTGAATTTGAAATGTCCAAACTGATTGCATACCAAATTTAAAATTGCACTTGCAAACTTTGAAATTGAATCTAATGGTTTGAAATCAAATCGAACTCTTACTGCTTTCACCATGTGCTGGCACTTCATTCCATAGGGTGGGGGTTAGGTGGGGTGGGCTTGGAGGGTCGGGGGTGGGGCGTTGGAGAGGGTGGGGGTTAGACAGGGTCAGAGTGGGGGTTCAAAGTGCGAGGAGGACAGGGGCTGGAGGATACAGACGGTCTAGTCGAGGGTGAAGGATGAAGGCTGGGGGAGGTGGAGCGGAAGGGGTGGAGGTCAGACCTGGCCCAGGCTTGATGATGTCTACAGCCCCCGGGGTGAGCTGCTGCTGCTGCTGCTGCGGCTGTAGAGGCTGGGTCTGAGGCTGGGGCTGAGTCTGAGGCGGGGGCTCCAGGCTGTAGGCCGCCGGGTGGACCAGACCCTGGCCCTGTTCTGGAGTCTGCCTGCTACTGCTGCTCCCGCTGCCAGCATGCTGCGATTTGAGGTAGAAAATGTGAGGATAATGAGGGTGCGGCCATAAAAACTAGCAGCACAGAAACAGCCACGCCGGACAGACAGGTGTACAGAGGGAGGGACAGACAGGTGTACAGAGGGAGGGACAGACAGGTGTACAGAGGGAGGGACAGACAGGTGTACAGAGAGAGGGACAGACAGGTGTACAGAGGGAGGGACAGACAGGTGTACAGAGGGAGGGACAGACAGAGAGAGGGACAGACAGACAGGTGTACAGAGGGAGGGACAGACAGGTGTACAGAGGGAGGGACAGACAGGTGTACAGAGGGAGGGACAGACAGGTGTACAGAGGGAAGGGACAGACAGGTGTACAGAGGGAGGGACAGACAGACAGGTGTACAGAGGAAGGGACAGACAGAGGGGACACACAGACAAGCACACACAAAAACAAATGAGCCCAAACGAACAGAGAATAAAGCCGAAAGAGGGATACCAGCGGGATATGGTCAGGGAGAGAGAGAGCAGAAGCAGGGGAGACCAGGACAAAATGAGAGGGGAAGAACGAGAAGAAGAAACAAGTCAATGAGGCAGGAGGAAGAGGAGAAACAGATGAAGAGATAGGGGTGGGGGAGTGCGTGGATGAGGGGTGCGTGGAGGGAGAAAAGGAAGAGAGGGCCAGATGAGGTGGGAGCAGGAAAAAGAAAAGACGTGTAAAAAGAGTAGAAACGGACACGAGACAGAGAAAGAGAGAAAGAGAGAGAGAGGAAAGACACACTGTTAACATCCCAGGAGACAGCAGGGGGAACGTGTCACACCAAAAGCCTTCCCTCTACAGAATCCAGACGGCTCTGAGAGCAGCCCCCCCGATGCCGGACTGAACCCAGCACTCCTCCAGGACCTCGGGAGCCTTTGCTCTACCACAACCAGGCAGCCAATCAAGCTGCGAGCACGGACACATGACATCACCTAACTCCCAGGAACTGCACTGATGCAGAGGATTGTACGAAACCTCAGTTTCGACCGGAGGGATTCCGCCGGCCGAGTCGATAAGGTGTCGTGTGTTAGGACAACGAACAGCAGAGAGACTACCTGGTTTTCTGGATTGTGTGGAGGGAGAGGAGGAGGAGTGGAAGAAAACAGCCCAGAGACAGACAGACAGGCAGACACGGGCAGTGCTACACACAGACATGCACGCGTGACAGACAGCACAAGTGAAGCGTCCATTATTCAACATGGCCTCAGGGTGAGATGCCCAGGCGAGCGTCTGTGGCCGGGGGCTGGTGTGTTTTCTACTGAAAGCTGCCTGGTGGCTGTGTACCAGGCCCAGGTGCAACGCGGTGTGTGTATATCTGTGTGTGTGTAGTTCTTTGTGTGTGTGTGTGTGTCATGGCATGGTGCTGGGCAGGTGAGGATCAGAGCTAAGCACCTCCTCCTCCACTTCCCAGCACAATGCACACAGTCCTCTGTACTGGTGGCAAGGAGCCAGCGTGCTCTCCAGCCTGACCAACACACTGCAGGTAGGCTAACACACTGCAGGTAGGCTAACACACTGCAGGTAGGCTAATACACTGCAGGTAGGCTAACACATTGCAGGTAGGCTAACACATTGCAGGTAAGCTAACACACTGCAGGTAGGCTAACATACTGCAGGTAGGCTAACACACGGCAGATGGGCTAACACACTGCAGGTAGGCTAACACACTGCAGGTAGGCTAACACACTGCAGGTAGGCTAACACACTGCAGGTAGGCTAACACATTGCAGGTAGGCTAACACACTGCAGGTAGGCTAACACACTGCAGGTAGGCTAACACACTGCAGGTAGACTAACACATTGCAGGTAAGCTAACACACTGCAGGTAGGCTAACATACTGCAGGTAGGCTAACACACGGCAGATGGGCTAACACACTGCAGGTAGGCTAACACACTGCAGGTAGGCTAACACACTGCAGGTAGGCTAATACACTGCAGGTAGGCTAACACACTGCAGGTAGGCTAACACACTGCAGGTAGGCTAACACACTGCAGGTAGGCTAACACATTGCAGGTAGGCTAACACACTGCAGGTAGGCTAACACACTGCAGGTAGGCTAACACACTGCAGGTAGACTAACACATTGCAGGTAAGCTAACACACTGCAGGTAGGCTAACATACTGCAGGTAGGCTAACACACGGCAGATGGGCTAACACACTGCAGGTAGGCTAACACACTGCAGGTAGGCTAACACACTGCAGGTAGGCTAATACACTGCAGGTAGGCTAACACACTGCAGATAGGCTAACACACTGCAAGTAGGCTAACACGCTGCAGGTAGGCTAACACACTGCAGGTAGGCTAACACACTGCAGGTAGGCTAACACACTGCAGGTAGGCTAACACACTGCAGATAGGCTAACACTGCAGGTAGGCTAGGATTGGTAGGCTAACACACTGCAGGTAGGCTAACACACTGCAGGTAGGCTAACACACTGCAGGTAAGCTAACACACTGCAGGTAGGCTAACACACTGCAGGTAGGCTAAAACACTGCAGGTAGGCGAACACACTGCAGGTAGGCTAAAACACTGCAGGTAGGCTAACACACTGCAGGTAGGCTAACACACTGCAGGTAGGCTAACACACTGCAGGTAGGCTAACACACGGCAGATGGGCTAACACACTGCAGGTAGGCTAACACGCTGCAGGTAGGCTAACACACTGCAGGTAGGCTAACACACTGCAGGTAGATTAACACACTACAGGTAGGCTAACACACTGCAGGTAGGCTAACACACTGCAGGTGGCTAACACACTGCAGGTAGGCTAACACACTGCAGGTAGGCTAACACACTGCAGGTAGGCTAACACACTGCAGGTAGGCTAACACACTGCAGGTAGGCTAACACACTGCAGGTAGGCTAACACACTGCAGGTAGGCTAACACACTGCAGGTAGGCTAACACACTGCAGATAGGCTAACACACTGCAGGTAGGCTAGGATTGGTAGGCTAACACACTGCAGGTAGGCTAACACACTGCAGGTAGGCTAACACACTGCAGGTAAGCTAACACACTGCAGGTAGGCTAACACACTGCGGGTAGGTTAAAACACTGCGGGTAGGCTAACACACTGCAGGTAGGCTAACACACTACATGTAGGCTAGGATTGGTAGGCTAACACACTGCAGGTAGGCTAACACAGCAGGTAAGCTAACACACTGCAGGTACGTTAGTGTGTGTGTGTGACCTAGTATGTGTACAGTGTCAGTGATACCTGTGAAGAGCATGGGATGATAGCATGTCAGTCCAAAGCAGACAGGGAGGCAGAGAAAGAAATACAGAGAAGGAGTGAGAGAGAAATATTGTACAGAGAAGAAAAGAGAGAGAAGATGAGAGAGTAAAAAGAGAAAAAAAAGAGACAGAGAAAAGTACGGAGACGGAGTGAGCGAGACAGGCGGGGGTAGGGGGTGTCTTACCTGTGGTGGGGTGGGGGTGGAGGAGGGCCGTCCGACAGGGGGCGTTGGATTCCTGCTCCCTGACCCCCCTGACATGATCTCCTCCGTGATGTCCCTGCCGCCCTGGTTGGGGTCTCGGATACGGATCTGGGAGGACAACGTCACCAAAACAAACAGCAATCACTAAAGCGCCAGACTCCCAGAGCAACCAGCACACACACACTCACCTCAGGGGCAGGGTGTATGTGTGTGTGTGTGTGTATGTGAGTGAGGGAGTAGGAGAGAGACAGTGAAAGATGGAAACGGAGCGAGAGAGGGGGACATAAGGGGGAGAGAGAGACAGAGAGAGAGGCCAGGGTATGTCTGTGTGTGTGTCGTCAGTGAGGTAGACCGGACAGGAGACAGGTCAGTGTGTGTGTGTGTGTGTGTGTGTGTGTGTGCAACATGTGGGTCAGCATGTTCAGGTACTCACTGCTTTCTTCTCCCTCTTGGCTGGTGGAGGTTGCTGTGGTGTAGGCACTATGATGGGGGGCGAGGGAGGGTATACCGACTGCCCTGGGTAGTATGGGGGGGCAGCTAGGGAAGGGGGCAGAGACAGCGTGAGCCACACACACTCTGAGGGATTGATCCAATAATCATTGATATGCAGTTCACACACACGCTGTATATATATCAATACAACCCTGGTTCCTCAGCCTGATGGGAAAACAACATATGTGGCGTCTGGCGTGTGTGAAGGTGTAAATATGCGTGTGAGACGTGTGTGTATCAGCTGGGAGCACGTATGAGTGAAGTGTGTGTGTGTGTGTGTGTGTGTGCGTGCCCTCACGGTAGGGTGTGGGGTACTCCCCAGGACCAGGGCTCTGGTAGAATCCAGATCCCGGAGGCTGGACTGAGTACTGTTGGGGGGGGCCCACGTAGGGAGCACTGTGGCGGTACTGCAGGAGGAGACAACAATGGGTCAGACAGGCATGGGGGGTCAGATAGGCATGGGGGGTCAGACAGGTCTGGGGGGGGGGTCAGACAGGCCTGGGGGGGGTCAGACAGGTCTGGGGGAGGGGGTCAGACAGGCCTGGGGGGTCTCCACGAACCCCATTGAGCTAGCCAATAAGTCATCCATCCACCCATCCGTCTTGTCAGTCAGGTCAGTCACTCAGCCAGCCAGTCAGTCAACCAGCAAACAAGCCAGTCAACCATCCAGCCAGTCGTCTATCCAGTCCCCCAGCCTTACCTGTGGGATGTAGTACTGGGCGGCCTGTGGGGAGGGGAAGGGCATGGGGGCCATGGTCATCATGATGGGCTGGCTGGGGGAGTAGACGGCAGCAGTCGGGGTCTGGGAGCCCGGCCGCAGGGACTGTGTGTTGGTGGGGATGGGGGGCCGCGCTGGCTGCATCTGGGCCCTCTGGAAAAACTGGGAGATGGAGGGAGAGAGGACAGGGGGAGGGAGGGAAGAGAGAATACAGGAGAGAAAGGGGATATAGACGAGAAAGAGAGAGGGGGAAAGAGATGGGGGGAGAGATGGAGGGAGGAAAATAAAGAGGGGGGGGAGAGAGAGAGACAGGTTACACGTGAGAGAATCCAATCCCTGAGTAGAGTGGATCCACACCGGACACTCCAGCAGTGGTCTCCTCCTCTCCAGAGGGGCTTCCAGGAGGGGCAGGCCACCCCCCGCCCTCTGCCCAGGGGGGTACACACAAACTGGGGCTGTCTGCCAGGGCACTGCGGGGGCGGCACTAAGTGGCTCCTGTAGCCTCCCCAGAAACACGACAGCAGAGAGAGCCGTGCTGCGGCCTCTTCCTGCTCCGCGGTACGCCGACGCTGCAGTCTGGCCGAAGGCATGCGCTCTGACACAAACCCAACGCACCTCGGCCAGATGGCATTTAGAGTGCAGCCCGAGCCCCATTCACAACTGTCCTGTTAATATGTAGCCAAGTGCTCTGTAAACGGGAGTGATTCACAGTCTCCTCATGATTTTCTGCTGCGGGAAACAATCCCAGGGCCGATACATCTCAGAGAAGTGATGATGATGCGCTGTTAGCGTTTCCTGAGTGCTTGTTTTGTGTGTGTGTGTGTGTGTGTGTATGTGTGGTGGTGTTCATATGTGTTGTGGGGCGATAGGTCTTGGTCTGCACACGTGTGCGTGTGCTGTATTGTGTATACAGTGTGCGCACGGTGGTGTGTGTTTACGTACGCGTGCGTGGTGTATGCGGTATGTGTGTGGCTCTATGTATGCGGCGGTGTGCGTGTGTGTATATGCGTGTGTGGTTTACACCCCACAGAGCACCGGGGGGGGGGTGTCCTAGCGACGGCAGGATCACAGCAGACGGAGACTAAGTGTGACAACAGGACGCCCAGTGTGGCCAGGGTTTAAAGAAAGAAAATGTTCCTCCGCAATCAATGTGCATCGCTCGGGGTGAGATGAAAGGCTGCTGACAACAGCTGGGACTCGACTTCCTCCCGCACGCACGCACACACACCCACAGTTGTGGAATAAATGAAGAAAGTAACACTGCTTCCTAAGAAACAGAAACTAAATGGTCTCCTTGGCACAGCTGTGGCGCAAGAGTCTTCTGGTGACTTGGCGTCCTGGGGATGTGGGAAATTGTTGTTTACACAACCGTTTCTAGAGAATCATGTGTTCAGATTTTTTCTTATTTCGGGAGAACTTCACAGCTAATAAGCAAAGTCTTCAAACAGAGAGCACAGCAACTAAGCCAGCTTCTACTGCTGGCTCCTACCCCCCCTGACTGGCTCCTACCTCCCTGACCGGCTCCTACCCCCTGACTGGCTCCTACCCCCCCAGACTGGCTCCTACCCCCCTGACTGGCTCCTACTCCCCTGACTGGCTCCTACTCCCCAGACTGGCTCCTACTCCCCTGACTGGCTCCTACCCCCCTTGACTGGCTCCTACTCCCCAGACTGGCTCCTACTCCCCAGACTGGCTCCTACTCCCCAGACTGGCTCCTACCCCCCCAGACTGGCTCCTACCCCCCTGACTGGCTCCTACTCCCCTGACTGGCTCCTACCTCCCCTGACTGGCTCCTACTCCCCAGACTGGCTCCTACTCCCCAGACTGGCTCCTACCCCCCCAGACTGGCTCCTACTCCCCAGACTGGCTCCTACTCCCCAGACTGGCTCCTACTCCCCAGACTGGCTCCTACTCCCCAGACTGGCTCCTACCCCCCAGACTGGCTCCTACCCCCCTGACTGGCTCCTACTCCCCTGACTGGCTCCTACTCCCCTGACTGGCTCCTACCCCCCTGACTGGCTCCTACTCCCCAGACTGGCTCCTACTCCCCTGACTGGCTCCTACTCCCCTGACTGGCTCCTACTCCCCTGACTGGCTCCTACTCCCCTGACTGGCTCCTACTCCCCTGACTGGCTCCTACTCCCCTGACTGGCTCCTACTCCCCTGACTGGCTCCTACTCCCCTGACTGGCTCCTACTCCCCAGACTGGCTCCTACTCCCCTGACTGGCTCCTACTCCCCTGACTGGCTCCTACTCCCCTGACTGGCTCCTACTCCCCTGACTGGCTCCTACTCCCCAGACTGGCTCCTACTCCCCTGACTGGCTCCTACTCCCCTGACTGGCTCCTACTCCCCTGACTGGCTCCTACTCCCCTGACTGGCTCCTACTCCCCTGACTGGCTCCTACTCCCCTGACTGGCTCCTACTCCCCTGACTGGCTCCTACTCCCCTGACTGGCTCCTACTCCCCTGACTGGCTCCTACCCCCCTGACTGGCTCCTACTCCCCAGACTGGCTCCTACTCCCCTGACTGGCTCCTACCCCCCTGACTGGCTCCTACTCCCCTGACTGGCTCCTACTCCCCTGACTGGCTCCTACCCCCCCAGACTGGCTCCTACTCCCCAGACTGGCTCCTACTCCCCTGACTGGCTCCTACTCCCCTGACTGGCTCCTACTCCCCAGACTGGCTCCTACTCCCCTGACTGGCTCCTACCCCCCTGACTGGCTCCTACTCCCCAGACTGGCTCCTACTCCCCTGACTGGCTCCTACCCCCCCTGACTGGCTCCTACTCCCCAGACTGGCTCCTACTCCCCTGACTGGCTCCTACTCCCCTGACTGGCTCCTACTCCCCTGACTGGCTCCTACCCCCCAGACTGGCTCCTACCCCCCTGACTGGCTCCTACTCCCCAGACTGGCTCTTACCCCCACACAGCGGCACCAGCTGCTCTAGAACCTTCCACTCACGACAGGGGTGGGATTATTGTGACCAAAACCAACTGAATTTTGTGACCACAATTACCGTAATTGTTTTTTAAAAACAGAGCTTAAGTGAAGAGCACCTTTGCTACTTTGGCTTCTGCTACAGCTTGGAGGTCAGATCTAAACAGCAGCCCGTGGATGGGACTAATAACCTCGTGGGTTTTGATGCTTCTAAGGAAACGATGTAGTCCGCCATTGTTGTTGGGGTGCCCGAGGTCGGCGCTAGCGTCGCTGGGAATGCGGAGCCGCGCCCTGACGACACAGTGACGTCATGACGTGGCTCTCTAGTCCGTGGAAAAGCAAACCGGTTCTTAGAAGGTTTCGCAAGTTGAACCAACTGGGAAGCGGCACTAGCAGCAGCCCAGAAGCAGAACTAGAACACGTGGTACGGAGAGAGGGAGCAGCTGGGACGGGTCAGACCACTGCTCCTGAACCCATGTCGCTGTCATTCCATAGCGACAAGCACAAGCACACAGCATTCATTGATGAACTCATTTAAGTCTCCTATCGAGCCCCAAAGGAACCTCACTGTGACTTGTATAAACCAGAATACCATTTCTGTGCTCGATTTCTCCCTACACAAGAAAACGAAATCGTTTAAACAAACGAAACCAAAATCGTTTAAACAAAGAGAGAGACAGACAGACAGAATAGAGACAATCCACATTTTCAGGGAAGGGGGGGTTGGGGTGACAGTTCTAGGGCTCAGCATGCTCTTCCTCTAGTCTAGGCAAACAGAACCTGAATGAGATGAACGAGCAGGAAAACTAAGAAAGAAAGATTCAAATGGCGCACAATAAAGACAGCCGGGGAAAACATCTCCATTCAGATAGCAGGGGTTATGCGAGGATGAGGATGAGCCGTCAGCGTGTTAGTTGTGATTGGAGCGAGGACGGAAAGGGGGCGTGTCCTGAGCATACAGCAGGGGAGATGACGACCTCCGGAGGTCGAGGAGGGGCTCAGGGGTTAGAGGGTCAGGGTGAGGACCGGTCAGGGTGGTCCGCGTGTCATGCATGTATACAATACAGGAAGTGTTGAGTAAGGGGTTGGGTAATATTACCTGGATGGGTCTGAATCCTCCCTTGAGATTGGAAGCAGGAAAGAGAGAAGAGCCAATGGGAGACTGAGCTGGTGAGTGGGGTGCCCAGACGGAACACACAGCGAGCAAGCCGCAACACACACACACACACACACACACACACACAGCGTAGCCCACTCTCTCGTGTACGCACGCACACACTCTAAAACAGAAAGAACACATCATAAGGCTTTTCCGCCTGCTGCATGTGCAGCTTGTCGCTCGGTGCTCTTTGCCAACTCGGCGGTTTCCAGGCTCAGTGTGAGGCTGGCTGTCTCCCACGGCGATGACTTAGCAACACTGGCAGGGTGTGGAGGGCTGCAGGCCAGGGCTGAAGCCAGACTGGGGGCTGGGGTGGGGCCAGGACTGAGGCCAGGCTGGGGGCTGGGGTGGGGCCAGGACTGAGGCCAGGCTGGGGGCTGGGGTGGGGCCAGGACTGAGGCCAGGACCAGGCTGGGGCCAGGAGTCACTGAGGCCAGGACCAGCATGGGGACCATTCTCTATAGCTGGACTCTGGTGCTGTCTACAGCTGTAGGAAGGACCAACCTCTCTTTACCTCAGGTATAGGAGTGAGTGTACAGGGCCAGGATCTGAACCAAGGCCAGACCAGGACCTGGCCTCCTGATGTCATGTTTCCTGCCAGCCAGCCAGGCTCCTCCCACACACTCTCTGTTACAGGGTGTGGAGGAGAAGACTAGGGCCCACAGTGTTGCTGCATGGGACCAGCCAGCAACATGGGGGAGGGAGGGGGTCTGTGGGAGTGTGTGTGGGAGTGTGTGTGGGAGTGGGAGAGTGTGTGTGTACGTGCATAATTGAGTTAGTCAGTTAGTGGCCTGAAACCTATTCTCTTTTCTGCTTGTGTTGCTGTTTGACGACTGTTCATTAGCTAATATTGCTAACGCCAACAATACTGGATCTAATAGCCAACCAGTCACTGGTCACACAAAGACCTATACTGTACAATAAGCTTCATAGGCAGAGACAGTGGAGCGAGATATACAGTAGAGAGAGAGAGAGAGACAGAGAGCAAAAGAGAGACAGAGAAAGCTGAATGATGTCATTGGTTTTAGGGTTAGGGCAGATGAATGAATCTCTCGGCCCCCTGTACCACTCATGGTGTGGGGCTTGGCCGCTCAGGCCAGACAAGGCCTGCTTCTCTGACCGGCAGAAAAGCTCATTGTTCTTCCTCATCTGTTCCGGCACTGCACTTCCGCAGCGACGCAACAGAGAGATAGAAACACAGAGCGGGAGAGAGGGAGGGAGAGACAGAGAGAGAAGGAGGGAGAGACAGAGAGAGGGAGGGAGAGAGCGAGAGACAGGGAGAGAGCAGGTGAGAGAAAAAGAGAGAAAGTGAAAGTTAGAGAGGAAGGGAGAGACAGAGAGACACAGAAAGTGACAGAAAGAGAAAAAGTGACAGGGTGAAAGAGCGAGACAGAGAGTGACGGAGGAGAGAGAGAGAGCGAGAGAGAAAACAAAAGAGTAAAGAATGGAAAGACCAGAGCGGGAGCCCCAGAGAGCCAGTGACAGGCTAGCGAGGGCACGTGTCACCGTCCAGTAGGACCGGAGCACAGGCCAGACACCCTAAGGCTCTCTGGCTATTTATAGCTTGTTGTCAAAACGCTCCAGACAGAATCATCTAGAAGGTGGGAATGTTTACACGTTGAGACACTAGCAGGGGGATTCCCAGACAGCCAGAAAAAGCAGCTGTTCTTAACGGATGCCGGTAAACGGATAAGCTACCAGCAGAACCTGCCTGCTGAGTGTTGCTCCGTCACGGACCAGGATCATGTCACGTTTACACACACACACACACACACCCTGACACACACATGCTCACACACACACCATGATATGTGATACCCATAGAGCTTTGGCAAAAGAGGGAGAGGGTCGGAGGGTTGTGTGAGCGCTCGCGTGTGTGAAATTGTGTCCGAGTGTGTGTGTGCGTGATGCGGTTTTTACCTGATGGTGTGTTGGTCGAGGGCCCGTGGCAAACTGGCGAGGGAGGGGTGTGTGATGCGTGTCCAGCAAGAAGAGAAGCAGTGATGCCGAAGCAGACATACAGAGAGAGAGAGAGAGAAAGGAGAGAAAGGAGAGAAAGGCGGGACAAACAAAAACACAGAAGAACCAATGAGAGGCAGAAAGCAAGGTCATTTCCATCAGCAGGATGGTCATTTATCTAAGCCGGTCAGCTCCACTCCTCTCTCCAGCGCAGGCTAGCATCTTACAGGCCTCGTCTCTCACTTCCTTTATGTTAGTAGTAGTATGTACTTCCTGTAGTTCGCTGGTACTAGTGTGTACTAGTGTGTAGGGTCAGACCAGCATCCCTGGTGTTCGGTCCCAGGTAGTGTGTGTTGTTGTTGGTGAGTGGAAGTGTGGAGGGGTGGGACGCAGGAAGTGACACCAAAACAGGAAAGCAGGGCACTTACCGGGCGACTCTGTGGCTGTGCATTCATTGGCTGCGGCTGGGGAGAGTACACTAGAGGTGCGGAGCCAGCATTCTGTCCAGTGGTGTATGGGGACTGGAAGGAAGGGATTTAGGGATGTATGAAGTTATAATGGGGGAGAGGAAAAGTGAAGGGTGCAAAAAGGAGGGGAGGGGGAGAAAGGGAGGAAAGACAAAAGTTGAGTACCAACGGATAGAGTTGGAATGCATACAAACTCCATACAGAACCAAATCATACACATACACGTTCAAGTTTATTAAACGTTGAGGATTCAACTACGCCTGATAAAGGTATCCTTTCATTATGGATGGCATAGAGCAGAGTGATAATGGAGGGGCAGACAGCAGTGATCAGGGTAAGGCAGGCAGAGAGGAGAGTTCAGGGTGAGGCAGACGTGGAGAGCAGAGTGATCAGGGTGAGGCAAAGAGGCAGAGAGTAGAGTGATCAGGGTGAGGCAGAGAGCAGAGATATCAGGGTGACGCAGAGAGTAGAGTGATCAGGGTGAGGCAGAGAGGCAGAGAGTAGAGTGATCAGGGTGAAGCAGAGAGCAGAGAGATCAGGGAGAGGCAGACAGCAGAGAGATCAGGGAGAGGCAGAGAGGCAGAGAGTAGTGATCAGGGTGAGGCAGAGAGCAGAGTGATCAGGGAGAGGCAGAGAGTAGAGTGATCAGGGAGAGGCAGAGAGTAGAGTGATCAGGGAGAGGCAGAGAGCAGAGTGATCAGGGTGAGGCAGAGAGTAGAGTGATCAGGGTGAGGCAGAGAGTAGAGTGATCAGGGTGAGGCAGAGAGCAGAGAGATCAGGGAGAGGCAGAGAGTAGAGTGATCAGGGTGAGGCAGAGAGGCAGAGAGTAGAGTGATCAGGGTGAGGCAGAGAGCAGAGAGATCAGGGAGAGGCAGAGAGCAGAGTGATCAGGCTGAGGCAGAGAGCAGAGAGATCAGGGAGAGGCAGAGAGCAGAGAGAGGCAGAGAGTAGAGTGATCAGGGTGAGGCAGAGAGTAGAGTGATCAGGGTGAGGCAGAGAGCAGAGAGATCAGGGAG
This sequence comes from Mallotus villosus, assembly GCA_903064625.1. Lineage (NCBI taxonomy): Eukaryota > Metazoa > Chordata > Actinopteri > Osmeriformes > Salangidae > Mallotus > Mallotus villosus. The sequence goes on from CAEFZP010005731.1 coordinate 177,864, forward strand.
AGGCAGAGAGCAGAGTGATCAGGCTGAGGCAGAGAGCATAGAGTTCAGGGAGAGGCAGAGAGTAGAGTGATCAGGGTGAGGCAGAGAGGCAGAGAGCAGAGATATCAGGGTGACGCAGAGAGTAGAGTGATCAGGGTGAGGCAGAGAGGCAGAGAGTAGAGTGATCAGGGGTGAAGCAGAGAGCAGAGAGATCAGGGAGAGGCAGACAGCAGAGAGATCAGGGAGAGGCAGAGAGGCAGAGAGTAGTGATCAGGGTGAGGCAGAGAGCAGAGTGATCAGGGAGAGGCAGAGAGTAGAGTGATCAGGGAGAGGCAGAGAGCAGAGTGATCAGGGTGAGGCAGAGAGTAGAGTGATCAGGGTGAGGCAGAGAGTAGAGTGATCAGGGTGAGGCAGAGAGCAGAGAGATCAGGGAGAGGCAGAGAGTAGAGTGATCAGGGTGAGGCAGAGAGGCAGAGAGTAGAGTGATCAGGGTGAGGCAGAGAGCAGAGAGATCAGGGAGAGGCAGAGAGCAGAGTGATCAGGCTGAGGCAGAGAGCAGAGAGATCAGGGAGAGGCAGAGAGCAGAGAGAGGCAGAGAGTAGAGTGATCAGGGTGAGGCAGAGAGTAGAGTGATCAGGGTGAGGCAGAGAGCAGAGAGATCAGGGAGAGGCAGAGAGCAGAGTGATCAGGCTGAGGCAGAGAGCATAGAGTTCAGGGAGAGGCAGAGAGCAGAGAGATCAGGGAGAGGCAGAGAGCAAAGAGATCAGGGAGAGGCAGAGAGCAGAGTGATCAGGCTGAGGCAGAGATATCAGGGAGAGGCAGAGATCAGGGAGAGGCAGAGAGGCAGAGAGTAGAGTGATCAGGGTGAGGCAGAGAGCAGAGAGATCAGGGAGAGGCAGAGAGCAGAGTGATCAGGCTGAGGCAGAGAGCAGAGAGATCAGGGAGAGGCAGATATCAGGGAGAGGCAGAGAGGCAGAGAGTAGAGTGATCAGGGTGAGGCAGAGAGCAGAGTGATCAGGGAGAGGCAGAGAGTAGAGTGATCAGGGAGAGGCAGAGAGCAGAGTGATCAGGCTGAGGCAGGGCCATATGGACAGCACGGACTGTTGCTCCAGTACAGCTGAGTCATTCTGAAATCCCTTCCCTCGCACCAGCGTACACAAGTGTGTGTTTTTGTGTGCACACGCAGCAAGACAATCCGAGAAACTGGCATCACAGCAGCAGTGTAATTGACTTGCTGTCACGGTAACTCATTGATTAACCCTTGAGTGGCCGAGCGGCCGGCAGCAATTTCCAAGCCCATGACGTGGTGCCGAACGTGGCTCATTAAGACTAATGTCCTTCTCTAGCAGCGCAGACAGACCCAAAAAGGATTCGCTAATAAGTTCTGATTAATAACACACAGGCATCGAGACCGAAAACACAAATGGCATGCTGTAACACGAGCTTAAAGGACACAGGGGGAGGGAGGGGAAGACAGATAAAGACACAGACAGATGTCTTGGAAGACGCAGAGAGAAAGAGAGAGAGACACATCTTGCGAAACAGTCATATCTTGTAAAAGAAAGAAAAAAGAATCCCAAGGCAGCCACAGACATAAAGCATGCGGTGGGACGGTCAGGCGGACGCAGGGTGACGACGGCGGCGACTCGCACAAACTCACCCCTCCGCCTGTCTCCCAGCCCTTAGGGTAGCGATACTGGGGAGCTGTGGGGATGGATACCTGAGAGAGCGCCGGCGAGTGGGCGTGGCCAGGGGGCGTGCCCGCCAAGTTGGGGTGTCCCTTGGTGATGTCGTGTGTGGCGTAGGGAGGCCCGGCGTGCCTTTGTACCTGCAGCGGAGACATGGAGAGAGACGGAGGTCACGAGAGAGATGGAGAGAGAGGGGGGGGAGCGAGGGCGAGATGGAGAGGGCGAGAGCGAGAGCAAGAGATGGATAGAAACAGACGGAGGGAAAGACAGAGAGGGAGATGAGGGAGGGAAATAGAGAGGGGAAACGAGAGAGAGAGAGAGAGAGAGAGAGAGAGAGAGGAGAGAGAGAGAGAGAGAGAGAGAGAGAGAAAGGGAAAGAGAGGCTTAGAGGAACACTGACTTTGCATTATTTTAATGTTCAGAAAGCCTCAGGATCAACCAGGGAGTGTTTAACTCCAACCCTCACAGACACACACACACATGTAGCAGGATCGATTGTGTGAACGGGAGAGAAGAGAGGAGGAGAAGACCCCTGTGCTGGGTTCTCTCAGACCGGGCATTGCTAGCAGGCTGGACTGGACTGTGCCAAGCTAAGCTACAGATGGCTCTGTACCAGGCTGGGAGGTTGAGCTGTGGCTAGCTATGTTCCAGGTTGAGCTGTAGCTAGCTATGTTCCAGGTTAAGCTGCAGCTAGCTATGTTCCAGGTTGAGCTATAGCTAGCTCTGTATGAGGTTGAGCTATAGCTAGCTCTGTATGAGGTTGAGCTAGATAGCTATGTCCCAGGTTGATTGTATTTAGCTCTGTATGAGGTTGAGCTGTCGCTAGCTCTGTATGAGGTTGAACTGTAGATAGCTCTGTATGAGGTTGAGCTGTAGCTAGCTCTGTCCCAGGTTGAGCTGTAGCTAGCTCTGTATGAGGTTGAGCTATAGCTAGCTATGTATAAGGTTGAGCTGTAGCTAGCTCTGTCCCAGGTTGAGCTGTAGCTAGCTCTGTATGAGGTTGAGCTATAGCTAGCTATGTATAAGGTTGAGCTGTAGCTCGCTCTGTTCCAGATTAATCTGTAGCTAGCTATGTATGAGGTTGAGCTGTAGCTAGCTATGTATGAGGTTGAGCTGTAGCTAGCTCTGTATCAGACTGTGCTGCCGTGTCACGCTCTGGGCAGGAAACGCTCCGGGTGGGCACAGGGCACCCACACACTGCAGCTGCGGCAGCCTGGCACAAACTGGACATACACACAGCAGATTTGAGGCACTGCAGGAATGCCGCCTGTCAGGGCCAACACTGATATACTGGAAAGCAGAGACGGCACACACATCGATGCACACACACACATCATATTGTTGCTGTCTCTAAACAACACAAAGCACTTGTTCCACATTCATCACTAGCAATGATTCTCTAAACTGCTCTCCCTCTAAACCCTTCCATCTCTATATCCATCCATCCATCCCTCCCCCTCTCTCACTCTCTCCATCCCTCCCTTGGCGTGGCCCAGTTTCCTGCCTGACCTGGGATAAGGCAGCTAATCTGGCTACTGTTGTCAGGGGAGGAGCCAGACCATAGGCCTGACAATCCCATTGGCTGAGGGGCACAGCAGGGGGAGGGGTAGAGGGCCTGCACAGTGCCTGCACAGAGTCAAGTGTATAAACAGCCTGTCAGGCTAGCTAAATCCAACCCGCCTGCCAGGAACCCTGCGTTCTACTGATGTCATTTGTGTTCACAAGGATTGGGTATTGCTCACTTTGAACCAATACATACCGGAAGCTGTATACAAAGTGCCTTTTTCGGTACAGTACTTTACAAACTGTAATTCAAATTAAAAGAAATCCCCCCCCAAATAAAAAATATCAAAACTTCTTCATTTCGACATTGATATTTATTAATTAATTTACAACATTTTTATGTATTCGTTTTTTCTATCCTTCGGTGCTGGCTGCAGGCATTTAGTGAGCGTAATCAGAGTCTAGGTCAGGGAGTGCTTTTGGCTCGTGATTGCTCCCTGACTGTGTTGAACACTGATCAAGCTGCAGGGATGACATGATCTCACTGTCGAAGTCTTGCTCTCTCCCTTTCTCTTCACTCATATATTTGCAGAAATATATAAACACACACTTACTGTGTATAGACACACACACACACACACACACACACACACACACACACAGGGAACAGTGGGGCCTGGGGACTGTGCTGATGAGGAGCAGTGTTTCTCTGAGCTGACATCATCGTTTTCCCAGAAGGCCATTTGAGGTCAGGTTAGTATGTGTGCCCTGACACAGCCCTGACAACCCATATCTCTCTTCATCACTGCAGTTACACACACGCATGCACGGACACACACGCATGCACGGACACACACACAGACACACTCTTGTATGAACTGTGTACCAAAACAAGTGCCCACAGAGAGCATGTGTGTTCTTTGGGTGAGAATGTGTTCAGACTCAGTGTATGGAAGTGTATGTGTGTGGTCACTCTGTACATGGTGGAAACATCAAGCTATCCGTGTGTGTGTGTGTGTGTGTGTGTGTGTGTCTGTGTGTGTGTGTGCAGGTACAGTAACTGTGTATGTTTCTGCATGTACGGGTGAGTACTAAGGTTGTAACGGCTCACAAAACCAATTGTTCGGTTCGCATGCGTACCGAAACAAAAGCCATGACTAAACGCTTCAATATGATTACATATATCATTACATCCCTAGTGACGTTTTCATGTGTTTGGATGCATGTATGCGTTTTGTGTGTGTGTTGTGTGCAGTTAGTGTGTGTGTGTGTGTGTATGTGTGCAGGTAGAGTGTGTGTGTGTGTGTATGTATGCAGGTATTGTGTGTGTGTGTGTGTGTGTGTGTGTGTGTGTGTGTGTGTGTGTGTGTGTGTACTCACGCTGTAGACGGCAGCGACGCCAGGCTGTGTGGGGAAGATCCTGTCGTCCAGGGAGGGCTGCACGCGCGAGAGCCTGGGGCGCGTCATGTTAAGGAAAATTCTGGAAGGGGTTCAACTTAAGGTCAAAACAGGTCAAAGGTGGGAGGGAGGGGGGCATGGTGACATCATCAACAGTAGCAACAGACAGTAGGACAGAACAGTCCCACTCCGAAAGGATTCAACAGACCCCGGGACACATCCCGCCATTGCATGAAACTAGATTCACAAACCAAATCTAGATGCTCTAGACTTTAAGCACATTTTATTTTCCTTTTTCTTAGGGGTTCGCTACTTCAGAAATTATAGCTTGTAAAAATGTTTTGCTACACTTAGAACTTCACAATAGGCTAGCCTAAACTTGCTATCAGCCCCCCTCCCCCACCTCTTCAAATGCCCAATCTGCAGAGTACACTTTGTACCTTCACCACACTGCACACGTGTACAGGGGAAAACCAGACATGGACTTCCTGGATTCTCTAAACCTCCCACACAAAGCTGGGAACGACAGGGGGAAGGAGAGGGAGGGAGAAGGGTAAAGTAAGAGGTAGGGAGGGGGGAGAAGGAGGGAGGGAGGCAGAAGGAGAACGAGAGGGGCAGTTGGGGGAAGGGGAGAAAGAGAGAGAAAGAGAGAGGGAACTGGACTAAACTCAGCAAAACTCAACAATGAAGTCAAATTCAATCTACAGTGGCCGACTGCTGAATTTATTCAGGAACCAAGTGGATAGAAAGGCTACTGACCAGTCCTTCAAACTTCAGCCCATTCTTTAACAGCCATGGTGCAGAATGTGGCATATTTCACATACTCGACTATATAGTATAGTATACTATAGTAAACAACAACTGTCAATAAACAAACCTGGAGCTAGCAAAGAACTACTGTTAGAAAGCAAACCTACCATTAGCGAACAAGGTTACTCATGGTAAACTAACCTTTGATGAATAAACAAACCTACTGTTAGTGAACAAGGCTGATTAGAGACAGATACATCTATAGGGTGCCTTTGCATGTCAGGAGTTTTCAAGAACATGTGACATGGAGAGGGCTAGGGGAGGTGAGAGAGTGAGGACTCTACAGACTATGGACTCATTTCACCTCCAAGGAGTATCCGGACACAGACTGCTTTACCACTACAACTAATCTTTATGGAGTCTGACAGAGAAAGAGAGAGAGAAAGAGAGACAGATGTAACGAGAGAGAAAGAGAGAAAGACAGAGGGAGAAAGAGGAGAGGTGGGGTAGAGGAAGGAGATAGGGAGAGAGAAAGACAGAGGGAGAAAGAGGAGAGGTGGGGTAGAGAAGGGAGATAGAGAGAGAGAAAGAGGGGAGAGAGAAAGCAACAGGGGGAGAGATAACTTGTAACCTGCTCAGGCAGTTCTCTTGGAAACTAAGGACAGGCATACAAATACAGGTCACATGATTTCAGGGAAACTCTGTCCCGCACTCCCCTCATGAGTTTCCTCCTCAGAGAGTGAGAGAGAGAGAAAGAGAGAGAGAATGCGGAAAACAGAAAAGTGAGAGGGCTTACTATGAGGAGAGGACACTAAAACAAGAAATACAAAAATTTGATCTAGATCTCTCAACACAGATAAAAGAAGTGAAGTGCCATCTTGTCAGTGTGTGACGTGTGTATGTGGAGAAAGAGAAACATGTGGGGAAAGGGAAACATTGGAGCCGTGTGGAGCCGGAATGCCGGGGGGGCAACAAGTACGTTTCCAGTCTGGGGTCAAAGTTCAACTCCATCCGTATGACACTGGTAACTAGGGAAATCAATCAGGTGAGACGAGAAACTGACACCCCTGAAACTTGGCAGAAGAGACCCTGTAACTGAGTGGAAATCCCATCTGATGCAACTGCTGCCCTATGCTCTGGAAAAGCATAGGAAATGCCTTTGCATCTACAATGGACACAGTTAAAACATGATGAGCCTCATTCATGAACAAGTACGAGTCCATCGATGCATTTATAAACGTAAAACTTAAACGAGGACAGACATAGACTCACATTCTGCTCAGCAGAACAGCTTGAGGTTTAAGAACGTTTTTACACAGTTCCATAGCACAAATAGTTTCCTAGATTCTACAGGTCACTAGGACATGAAAGCCCTGACGGTCCTGTCTTGTCACAGCTGTTGTATATGAACCTGACCTACTTCTGGGAGACGCAAACCCCTGGCTAATGCTAACCCTTTGCTCCAGAGTCAGGAGATGCTAACTCCTTGCTACAGGATCGGGAAATGCAACCACTTGCTAATGCTATCACCTTGCTCCAGGCTCGGGAGATGCTAACCCCTTTGCTATAATGCTATCACCTTGCTCCAGGCTCGGGAGATGCTAACCCCTTTGCTATAATGCTATCACCTTGCTCCAGGCTCGGGAGATGCTAACCCCTTTGCTATAATGCTATCACCTTGCTCCAGGCTCGGGAGATGCTAACCCCTTGCTCCAGGCTCTGGAGGACAGTTCACTCATCCGGGAGCACAGGGCTAACCAATGCTGACAGCCAGGGGGGGGGGCAGGCCTTACTAATTAGTCATTAGCCTAAAAGGGAGAGTGAGAAAGAGAGAAGGGGGGAGGGGGAAGTGTGTGTGTGTGAGAGACAAAAAGGGAGGAGGCGGTTGTCATTAAGAGACTTAATTACACACAATTCACACACAATAATAAGGATTTCTGGAATCCGGACAACACTGCGGAGAAGTCAACAGAGCTGAGAGACACATTTAAAAGACAGGTAGAAGGTAGAAGAAGAGAGGTAGAAGAGAGGAGAGGTTGAAGAGAGGAGAGGCAGCAGAAAAGACAAGAAATGGTGCCAGAACTCTGCGCTGTGAAGGGTGAACAAGGGCAGTGCCCTGCCCGGAGAGGTTTATTCTGCCAGGTTGGCCGTGATGCCGAGCGAGGCCAGAGAGAAGCCCACGGCTCTGACTCACTCAGGCAGGCACCTCCAGGGATACCCCGGTCCGGGGTGGATGACGTGCCCCCATAAACACTCACAACTCTGGCCTCAGCCCTGTCTACACACAGCCTGCTCCACACCAGTCTCACTCACTCACTTTCTGAGGCCAAACACTGGGTTACCCACACCCCCCTCCTTATATTAGCTTAGTCGGCAGACTTCACGTTTCCCCGGTGACCACTCCCTAGCGACAGTAGCTATGCACCCCCCCCCCTTCCTTGTCACAGCAACAGAGGGGGAAAAGCATGTCATGTCTCAGCCTTGTCCTTAGCTTACTGCAAAGCCACTTAAGTGCTAAGTGTGTGTGAGAGGGAGAACGACAGAGAGAAAGAAAGAGAGACATCTGAAAATATACAGGACAGCAGGTCAAAGTCAAGCTGAATTTTCTGCAGAGTCGTCAAGATGTTTCCCTGAAATCCCAATTTCCTTAACAGTCTGACCCAATGAAAATAAACAACATGTTGTTGTGAACGGTCAAATTGGAACAACTGCCTGCAGTAAAGAAAATGACTCGAGACTAGGCGATTATTATAAATACTAATTGCCATACCAACAATTAGACACTTCCCTTCCCAGTCAAACTATAGTTTCTCTTACCTCTGTAGTTTATTATCTCAAAACAATTGTTGACAATTTTTGTATCTCCAATTTCTAGTCTATTAACTATCCTTCTCTATAACCTATAGGTTACTTATCTCTCTTCGCTCCAGAGTTCAGTCTAGTCTCTTCTCTATAACCTAGTCTCTCTCTTCTCCATAATCTATACCATCTCTGTCTTCTCGACAACCTAGTGAGTCCTTTCTCCATAGTCTATAGTCTCTCTCTCTCTCTTCTCTATGATCTATAGTCTTCCTCCCCTCGGTCTCTTCTCTCCAGACTTGCCTCTAGGCCCCAATAGAGCCATCCTGCAGCCTACCTGAGTTCACTGGGTTCAGACGGGAGGTACAGGAAGTGAGTGGAGACAGGCCATATGGTGCAGACACAAAACCCCCTTCTCTCCCTCTCCCTACCTCCATCTCCCCCTCTTTCTCTACCCTTCAGGGCTCACACAGCGCTGGGTAAACAGGCAGACCAGCCAAGAGGCAGCCATGACAGCAGGCAGGCAGGCATGCAAGGAGGCTAGGAACTAGGCAGCCATGACAGCAGGCAGGCTGGAGGACAGCATGCAGTATAGAGGCACAGACAGACAGTTATGCTGAGATGGCGCTTTCACTGCAGCACTTGTCAAAGGCCTGGTAAGCTGATGCATTCAAATCCCCCAGTGGATCTCCTTCGAGTCCGTTTACGCTACATCTCCTTCTTGTCTGTTTATGCTACATCTCTTTCATGTCTGTTTATGCTACATCTCCTTCTTGTCTGTTTATGCTACATCTCCTTCATGTCTGTTTATGCTACATCTCCTTCATGTCTGTTTATGCTACATCTCCTTCTTGTCTGTTTATGCTACATCTCCTTCTTGTCTGTTTATGCTACATCTCCTTCTTGTCCGTTTATGCTACATCTTCGAAAGTCTGCCAAAGGTTTGTTGGGATGTCCTGGCTTCCACACAGACAACAGAAGCTAACCTCATCATAAAGCCACCACGATAGGCTCCATCTTGCACGTTATCCTTCAGGGCCCGAAAGCACCACGCTCGCCACACATCAGCTGACTGCATGAAATATTAATCGCAGTGATATCACGGCTGTCAATCCATCCAGACGGAGCTCTGCCAACCCTCCCCACGCCCCCCAAAAAAACTAAACAAACAAACAGCCAGAACAGGGTTGAATGGAGACAAGTCCCTGGCTGTTTCTCCCTGCAGTAAGCAAACCTGTGCTGGCTGCCTGTCTGACTGGCTGCCAACTCAGCAGTGTATTTATAACCCAAACAGTGAGTGTGCTTATGAGAACATCTCACCATATAGCCCGGCCTGGTCTAGCTAGCACGCAGCTGTCCTCCCCAGCAGGGCCGTGTAGCGCTATGTGACCCTCCAGCTTGCTACATACCGTGTTATCTAACGACCCAGCACTTCAGGTCACCTACAGTCCTATGACTGTCTTCCCTCCTCACGGCAGGCAGTGTGGACACAAACAGGGCAGGTGTTAGGCTTGCTAGACCCTGGGCTGTTAGGGTGCATTTTCAAAACAAGCTCTGTTTAATGGCCTACAGGTTTGCTATTAAAAAGGTGGTCAAAAGAGAGGGATGGGAAACAAGGTGACGAGACATTTGGAAACGGGAGAACTCGAATAGAGAACGGTTCAGAGAACTCTGCTCAATCAACCAGCCACACATACCTGCCATCCAGTCAATCATCCATCCAGCCATCCAGTCATCCCCAACCAGTCATCCATCTAGCCAACCAGTCATCCATCCATCTAGCCAACCAGTCATCCATCCATCTAGCCAACCAGTCATCCAGCCAGCCAGCCAACCATCCATCTAGCCAACCAGTCCTCCATCCATCCAGCCAAGCAGGCAGCAGGGTGAGTGGGGGTGAGGGGTAGGGATGAAGAAGGGGGGTAAGGCTGGGTGACCTGGGTCTTTGTTAGCAGGCGGTGGGAAGCGCTGCCTTGGCCCCCTGGCTCTGAATGCTGAGCAGCCCTGCCATTGTCAGTGTGTAGGAGCAGCAGCAGCCATGGTCGCATGCGCCCACTGTCTCTCAGGCAACCAAGGGAAGCAATGAACCCAACACCCTCCTCACACACACTTTCTCTCAGTCTCCATAGCTCAACACACATACAGCCATCGATTACAGACACACACACACACAGCCTTCCGTCTCTCACACACATACACTCTCTTTGACGTGGGCACACACTGGGAATTCCCATCCCGTGGAAGCAGTAGGCAGATGGAGCATAACACACTCCCACATCCTTGACATCAGCTAATGAGTGAGGCCGACAGAAAGCAGACAATATAACACTCTTATGTGTGGATGCTGCATCATCTGACGTACACGTCTGGTAGGTCACATGACAGGAACAAAAACCACGGCCGTACTGTACAATGTAATAAATTAAGTGATATTCCATGTGCAACAGCGCATGTGTAGTGGTCTTAAAAATCGTTCTCTCATGGGAGTAAAAGGAACTGTAGTGCTGTTGGTGCACAGTAGTGACAACACAGCAATGGGCCAATGACTAATGACATCCTGTATATAACCCTCTTCTCCTCACATTCTTTGAAAGACTGACACAGCAATTTCGTAATAACCATAACTAGAAAACCCTGTGTTATGCCGTTTAGCCCTGAAAGGCATCCTAGCAAACAGCTGCAAACAATCTGTCACCCGGATGGGACCCGGTCTGAGCGTGTGCCCCCTGTCATCACAACGCCGTGAGGGGGAAGGATCCGTCGACTTGTGAAGCGGCTTCACCATCGCACAAGCAGCTTGATCCCAGGTCAATCAGGACTGAGGGACTATGACTCGGGGGTGGGGGGTGCAGGGGTCAGAGCCAAATAAACACACACTCAGGTAGCCTCACAGATGTCTGTCACAAGCATGGGCAAACACTGGAACACGTCCAGATCCAGAACTAGCTTCCACAGAAACAGGCCCAGCTTTCCAAGCACACACACACACACACGTACGCACTCACACCTTCTCACAGGCTGCCATCAACAGAAGCAGGAAACTAAATCAACTTAATCCTCTCACACAACGGCCAACCTAGCCCTGCTGTAAATAAAACAGGAGATGACATAACTATGCCCTCACAGACTAACTGGCATCTAACCAGAGAAGAGGAGCATCGTGCCATGCCATCAATCACATTATTATATAACCTGTTATAAATATATACTGTTTATACAATTATCACATAAGGATGCTGTGTAACACAGAGCATTAACGTATGGCTACTAATCCAGACACACAACTACACCTACTATATTGTCACAATATCTGGGAGGAGGAGCGAATAGGCCTTACATATGTATTGAAACCATATTCATCATAAAAAGCTGCAGATTGACATAATCCCATGATTCACACAGACAGCCAGTGGGTGATATTGTATTGTTGGCTAACAAATACAAACCGTTACAGCAAACAAACTAAGGCATGGTTCAGACCAGATCATGTCCTAAAAAGATATTATTTCAACTTAACATCCTATAGGTCCTATACAATAGTTATAGTGTAGGAGAATGGTTGACTCTCATTCACCTGTATTGCTATGGAAAGGCAGACTTCTGCTTCCCTGCCCACCCCACCCCCACCCATAGTAACACTACCCCCAAGGCATTAGCCTCACTTGCAACCGGCTAATGGCTGATCTAATTATCCAGGCTTTAGAGCTGATCAAAAATGTGTGTAGTAGTTAATGTAATGGTAACAATTACTTGACGCTTGTTGAAGTAGTAGCATCATAGTCGTTTTTATGCACTAATTCCATACTATTGTACCTATGCACTAATTCCATACCAGGAGCCGAAGCATTGAGTTTGTGAATAGCTATCAGAGCAGGAGAGAGAGATAGTTATCTTATAAAGTATGTTGGTAGTGGATAAAATAATGATTGCTGGCTGAACTACTTACTAAAGATTTAAACTATCTCACGTATAAAGCAAATATGAAGCAACCATTGAACTCTTATCAGTATAATTATTTAGGCAAACATTATTAAGATAGCAAAGGCGGTCAAATTGTATTTAAATAAATCTGTTTTAAAAAAGGCGTTTCTAAAGAGAAAAACACTTCCCTTATTGTACCTACATAATATTTCAATGTGACGTTAAATCATAACATGATCGTAATGACTGGTTGGTGTCAAGCGCCATGTACTGTGCCGCTGTCAAAACCACGGGCTTGAAAATGCCGGTGCTTCACCGGCTGTCATCTTGTATGCTGGCTATCTAAGGCCTAATCTTAGCAGGTGTCTCGGTGCAATACAACTTGTGATCTACAAAAAATCAAGACATGCATGCGTGAAAAATCAAGACATGACATTTCCCTTGGGTTGTTAGTTAAATATTTGATTTCAATGGGACAACACGGGGCTCATGTCGCAAGCTATGACACCCCGACAAAACTTGCTTATGCTTTGCTGCTGATTGCGACGTGACTATCGCTAGTCGCGAGAAATACGAACAAGATCTAAGCTACTGACTAGCACTAGCGTTAGCTAGTAGATCTAAAAACCGGCAGCGAACAAAGCCGTGGCTAGTAGCTAGCGGTGCTAATGACCCATTCCATTAGGACATAATCAGTCTCGTCGAACTTGATAAATTGTCATATACAATTAGATATTACAAGCAAAGTAGGTCTATGTCTATGTAACCTAAAATGATCTCAAAATCGGATGTGATTTAATAAAAGCTATGTCGATAACTAAGCTGCCGGGTAAATCTAAAGCTAACCAATGAAGCTAACTTAGTGGTCGCTAGCTGCTACCATTAGCCATTGTCCCCTCCCTGCTGACTATGAAACATCACTCGCATCACCCACAATCCAACCCCCAAATACTCCCAAAATGTGTTAAATAATTCCGTCACAATCCGACAATTAACTTGACATGATTTGGGTGAAAAGGGCATCATTGTCCATGAAGGATACTGAGGAGGCGGCACAGCGGTCGGCTGAGGAGCAGTCGGGGCTCCCGGCGGTAAAGACACGGAGGTTAGGGTACCCCGCAGTTGGCTCGACGGAGACGGGCCGGTTCCAGTTCCACTTACTGCGACAGTGGCGGATTTTGGGATTACTTTCGGCGGCAAACTCATTGCAAAACAATAAACAAAAGAAAAGAATACACTAATAAATACTGATGCAAACAAAGTCTAGCTTGCATACATATAGCAAGCGTTTGGAAATGTTGAAGCAGGCCGCAACCCCCTTTGCCGAACTGGGATAGCTTGCTAGCTCGTATAGCAGCAGAAATGCCTTTTTCATGGAAAGTCGCCGTTCGGATCTGTGGTGCTATTCATGGTGGGAGGTTTGCCTCCCTTGCCCGTCCGGGACCTCCGCGGATCCGGTTCGGTTCAGATCTTCAAATGAATATTGCCGGTATCTTGCCTCCTTCAGTTATTTAACATTTGCGCTCAGCAAAAGATATTTCTATAATAATTTTCCTAACGGAGTGGGGAGACTTCATCAACATGGCGATGCGGCCGCTTCCAGCAGTCCGGCAGGACAGACTATTCGGTAATTCTCGGCCAATTACGGATAGGCTCGGCTTACCAAAGGCTACGCTACCTCATTATTTTCCATGAACGTGCATTGCTTCACTTTAATGTCAAAAGTGACGTGAAGAATTAACATTCCACTTACTTCACAACAAACGAAACCGATAGTATCACCAGACATTCTCTGGTATCACCATTTATCATTGAGAAACAATACTGTCGTAATGCAAACACCACCACATCCTGCACTTCCCTTCAATGCTGCTTTCAATCATACAGTAATTTACAAAAATGCAGTGTAAAATGCCTTATCGTAATATTTTACTGGAAAATCTATGCTATTTAATTTAATTCGATAAACAAAACTCGCCATAAATGTGTGACAACCTATATTATATGGTATTAGACGTTATCTGGTCAAATCAGATCACAAGTTTTGTATCTAAATGTATGCAGCGATCCCTTGTGTCCAACCCAGCACATTACACCCCCTATTTAGAACCCTCGACAAAATGACACGTTAGTAAAAGCCTTACTTAAAAAACGAAAACTCGTTCAGATTACACACTTTATTGGACTAAAAGATGTATTGCACAATAAATCAGTGCTAACATTATGCATGTGCATGACCGAACAACTAAAGTGTTTAAACAACACTGGAATTGCTTAAAAATATGTATCATTCAATAGTCTTGATAGACTTGACACCATGCTGCCAATGAATGCATATATATTCATGCTTGTATGAATATATAAACACACTAACACAGTGGTTGGTCTACAGTAGGTTAACTGTAGACTATGTGTAAAGGACTAACAGTCTACTTTTTCTTCCTAGGATCTCACTTTTCTGACATTATCTTTTGTGTGCTTAGACATTAGCCTTAATAGCTGAATAATTATTGAAGAGTGCCAGAAGAATTATATGGCTTTGAAGGATTTCAGGTGTTCCTTTTCTAACCCAAAGATTGAACGTTTATTTACCACAGTTTACAGGATGTTATTATTGGTGGACTAAACCACTTGCAGATTATACTCCGGGAACATGGTTTCAGACAGACAGGGCTGCAATAGTATGTATAGCTTAATGATCATTTGTCATAAAAACGGATGATGATGGAATATAATAGAATTCACGAAAATGTACGATAGCCCAAAAAAACAAACAAAAAATACAGAAAATAAATATCACTTTCCGTAAGAAAATATAAGCATATCAAGCTAAATCTTTTGTCGCAAAATATTATTGAACAAAATACAAAACATATTTCCCTTTTGTTCTTTTACAACCATTCTTTTGGTTTCCAGTGTCAAAATCATCCCTCCCTCGTTTGATCCTATAGAAACATGTCCTCCACTCCTGTTAAGTAACAAAGGCTGTTTGTCACAGTGACGGGAGTTAGGGTGAGTGTCCAACTTCAGTCCACACAAGGCACATGGTGTTGTGGTTTGGAACCTGAGAGGGATGGGTTTGTGTTTCAGTGGTTTGGAGACCAGAGCTCTCCTTTCTCCTGATCCTACGCCAGGTCTAACTTCCACGCTAACTTTCCTATGCCCGTGCATAAAAGGTCCATATACTGAAGGTCCCAATCTACCACCCAGCAGACCAGTCAGTCCAGCTAGGAGCAGGGCATCACCAGAGCTCACACTTGTGTTGGGGGTTCATGGGGGTGTTGGCTTTGCAGCCGAAATGCTTGGAGAACTCGTGCGAATTGGAGACGGTGCCGATGACCCGGAACCTGGACGGACTGTGTGGATCTGTGATGACCCCCTCGTGGGAACTCTCCGGAGTGCGGACGGAGCACCACACCTGCACAAACCAGGCAGAAGCAGACCAGGTGACTACCAGAAGACAGGTCACAGCAGGGTGTTCAGACAAGCAGGCATCAGAACAGTGAAAATGGTGAAGTTGGTCAGTCAGAAAAGGGCATATTAATCCGCTGAGGCCGCCAGGGGCTACGAACCTGAGCAAACCCGATGAAGAAAAGCTGATGGTTGGTCATCCCCAGAGCTGGCAGCGTGGGCTCCTCACCATTCTTCTCAATCCAGTTCACGTAAGCCTTCACAGTGACAGAGCCTCTCGTTACACACCCCATCATCATCATCCTCCTCTCTCTCTCCTCCCCCGCCCCTCTCCTCACGGAGCTCCTCCCCCGCCCCTCTCCTCACGGAGCTCCTCCCCCCGCCCCTCTCCTCACGGAGCTCCTCCCCCGCCCCTCTCCTCACGGAGCTCCTCCCCCGCCCCTCTCCTCACGGAGCTCCTCCCCCGCCCCTCTCCTCACGAAGCTCCTCCCCCCGCCCCTCTCCTCACGGAGCTGAGAGCACGCAGCTAAACAAAACAACCCAGACGAGCCTCTCTCTTCACCCTCTCTGTCTCCCTCTCTGTCTCCTTCTCTCCCCCGTCCAACACCCAGGGTTCACCCAGGTCCCCTTCCTCCCCACATACTCTGCTCATCTGCTCCGTGACCTGTGACTTTTCATTCGACGGAAAGAATGTGTGAGCTGCCACACGGCGGACGAGGCTGACGGGCCCCCTCGCTGACGGGCCCCCCCGCTGACACCTGTTGCGTTTCCAGAGAGGTAGGCCCGCCTCCTTTTTCCACTGAAGATTCCAGGCGTGACCCACCATAACCCGAACCCAGGGCATGGGAAACAAGCAGCGACAAGCAGATGGAGAAACACGGGTTCACCTCAGGTGGGGGCTAATCCATCGAAAGAACACTGTGTCTATCTGCTTACCTTCAGGGGGCTTGTCAATACGTTCGGGGAAAACATTTCACACCGTGAATGGCATGAACTCCGCATGAACGCAGCACAGAGTGTGCTAGACACACCCTATGGACCTGCATTAAGTGGCTGGGAAGTATTCTGTCTTATATAAGCTAAATGGGGGGTTTGTTTGTGTTTGTGCAGCGTTCAGCTGCAGATCAAAAGGCCGCAGGTTCAAATCACACCCCGTGCTGTGTATCCCTGTGGATGGAAGTCCAAATGAATGCATTTTTATATAAATAACAGTTGGTTGGGTGGGACTGGCACGGACCTTATAGGCAGCCTTCAGCCCTCCGTTGTCTGCGATGTTTTCCCCCAGGGTGTGTTTGCCGTTGAGCGCTTCCTTGTTGATGCTGTAGTTGCTGTACTGCTCCACCATGCACTGCGTCTGCTGCTTGAAGGCCTCCACAGACGAGTTCTTCCACCAGGAGCGCAGGTTGCCGTCCTTGTCGTACTCCCTCCCTGTCACATCCAACAGAGGGTCATCTCTCATCTGCAACACCTATACTAGGGGTAGGGGATGTGGGGTAGGGGTGCTGGGGGGGAGGATGTGGGGTAGGGGTGCTGGGGGGGAGGATGTTGTGCTGGGCAGAGAGACGCTCAAATCACCTCAGCTACTCAAGACAGTTTGAAATGAGGTTATTGTCCCCCGCCAGAATAGCTGCATGTCTCTTCTTATGTCTTTTGTATCGAACAAATCCAGAATATTTACCTTGGTCGTCAAACGCGTGGGTGAGCTCGTGACCCATGACAACGCCAATCCCCCCGAAGTTCAGGGCTCTGGGGGACAAGATTTAAGGGGGAACATTTCAGCTATGAAGTCGTTTCTGAACAAATGCTAAATGTCTAGATAACGACACCAGTTAACTACCAGTTGTGCTTGCACAGCTGTTGTGTTGGGTCTTGTCTTTGCACTCAACTTTTTCTGCCACTGGCAACATTAGAGTGTTGGGATGCTGGTATATGTCAGGGCAGTGGAGGAGGGGAGGAGGGGACGTACTTGGGCCACGCACGGCTGTAGAAGGGCGCCTGGAGGATCCCCGCAGGCAGAACCATCTCATTCTTGGTGGGGTTGTAGTAAGCGTTCACCGTGGGCGGGGTCATGCTCCACCTGCACGACAGGAAGTCAACAAGGGATATCAGGGGTCAGGAAGGGCAGGGAGGTCAGAAGGAGAACCCGGGGGAGAGGAGGACAAGGGCTGTTCTCCAGTCCATTCAGACACACAGGAGAACCTAGAACAGAACATTCCCCAGTCCAGTCAGACACACGGAGAACCCTGACTAGAACATATCCCTGGCTAAGCCCAGAGAGAAACAAGGAGCAATTCAAACGGGGGAAGTGGGCTGCTGGGGAACGGTCCAGCATGCCAGCAGAGTTTCGTTGAGTCAGTAACAATCCTCATCAACGCAGCTGAAGTTTTCTCCAGAGAGAGAGAGAGAGAGAGAGAAAGAGAGATAATGGAACAGAGGGAGGGATGGAAGGAGGGAGGGAGTTGTGGAAAAAGCGGGAAGGAGGAAGGGGGGGAAGGAATTAGGGAGGCTGAGAGAGAGGAAGGGATGGATGGACAGAGGCAGGGGAGGGTTTCAGTAACTCACTGGTCTCTGTTGGGAGTTTTCCTTAGCTGGTCAGCTGTCACTCTGGCTGAGAAGTTGTAGTACTGCATGACATTCTGGAAATAAAGATCCGACACCACCTCGAACTGAGGGAGAGAGACGCGAAGACAGTGAGAGGGGTCTGATGACAGCTCACTGCAGAGGCACACATTTTCAACAACAGGTTATCCACCTCATTTACCTACATCATTGAACACTTTGTCCAGCTCCTTGGCGTCCATTATGAACTTTGGGTATCCGACCATGTTGTAAATGGCATCAGCCTGTGAGGGAACACAAGAGGTGGAAGGGAACAGAACTGTCATTTCCAACACCAGGTGGCACTATAGGGTCACAGCAAATGAACCGGTCGGCTATTTCCTGTACTTGACAACCTCTTCTGAAATATTTGACATTTCTACACCCTAATTACATTCCCTACGCTATTAACATGCATTCATTCTCATGACACCGGGGGACATGTTTATATAGTACAAATGTCATTGTTTTGAGAAGATAGCTTGGATGATATTGTATATAATTTGTATCAATCTTGTATCAACAGGATTAATGTAGCAGAGCCAGACCGTAATGAGATCTGACGTCCCAGGAACTGTGGGCTATTGAGATGAACCACAGCCATGTAAACAGTTGGAGGACATGGCATTCATAGCAAGTCTCTCACCTTCTCTTTGGCTGCTTTTTTAGTCTCCGGGTCCATCCAGCTGACGTACTTCAGACTGTCCTCAAACGCCCACTTGATTTCTGAGACCATGTTTTCTGCCTGACACACACACACGCACACGCACACACACACGCACACGCACACGCACACGCACGCACGCACGCACGCACACACACACGCACAAAGGACACACACGGGCTTATCAGTACCATTCACACCCAGGGGAATGTTATACAAATAGAAAAGACAGTTCTATCATAGTATATCTGTGGGTGAAGACCCCGCCAAGGATTTGCCAATGTATGTGTGTGTATAAGTAAGAATATATGAGTGTGTACTTCAAGGCACTTACAATGGCCTTGCTGTCCTCTGCGAAGGTGGATTTGACAAACAAGGCCCCCAGAGCGAAGCCCAGAGCACTGTCGGTATCACTGACACACAGCTTCCAGCGAGGGGTGCAGCTCTGCAACACACACACACACATTAGGAACTTGTGGGGAAAATGCGTCTCTTCAACAACCACACCATCAACAACAACACACTAGGAACTGTGGATTAGAACTAGAGATTGAACTGTAGAACTAGGAACTGTGGAGATTGAAATCCTGCTTCTCCTCCCACTGAGAGGTGAGAGAACTCTACTGACAGATCCTATCACTACACAGAGTCTGAGAAATAGGAGCCTGAGAAGTGGAAGTATACGGAGCCAGAGGAAGGACCGCAGAGAGGGAAGGAAATGAACCATACGGCGTCAGAGAAACCAGCAGACAAGAGAGGGTCGTGGCTTTGCAAAGTCTCTCTGAGGCATGAAGGTCAGATCATTCCATTCTATTGAAAGAAAGAAAGGGAGGGAAGGAGAGAGCGTGAGAGAGAGAGAGAGAGAGAGAGAGAGGAACACTGCATTATATTTCATGTGGCACAAAGTCAGCTAGGTGACCCCTTAGTGCTCTGAGGAAGACAGGCAGTAGATACAGGACTGACCTTACGACCCCTAGCCAGCCCCTCACCTTGGGTCTGAGCTCACAGCACGTGATGCCGTTTCAGAGGTAGTTTAGATCAGCAGTAACAATGCAAAATGATTGCAGTAAAAAACATCATATTCCAGAACCATCATTAGAACAGCTTTTAGAACCACCAAACCACCATTAGGAATATCATCCAAACTACTTTTAGAACCCCTATTAACCCACCATGAGAACCTCCATTAATCATGAGCACCCTTAGCCAGTGAGGCTGTGTGACAGGGTAGCTGCAGGGAAGGACAGTCTGCAGCATGAATGTCATGGTGTGAACGTTCATCTTATTCTCCCAAACCTGTAGGACACCCTGTTCGTTTTGACGTTTGGAAAATCAGCATGAAAACTCTGCCCCTGCTCATCTGTTCTCTTCTGTTTGTCTTTAAGAAACCCATGACCTCCTGACTCTGCCTCGGAGACACAGATGCTCTTTCGTCTCGGTGTGTGTGTGTGTGTGTCTGTGCGTGTCAGTGTTCATGTCTGTGTGATGTGTGCGTGTGTGTGCGTCAGGAGAGATTGTGTTCCTTTCCAAAGGGCTGACTGTTGTTTTTGTGAGACTCCCAGAGATGGCCAACAACATGACTCCTCTCCCACCCACCCACCCTCTCGCTTTCACAGGCCCTCTTTCCCAACTGTGGAGATCCAGTCTCCATGCTGGGGGAGGGAGGGAGGGGGGCAGACGCCAGAGGGAGTGGGTTGAAGACAGGATGGGGCGGGGGGAGGGGAGGGGGGGGGCAGAGAGGAAGCAGGGACAGATAAAGAAAAGACAACAGAGATGGACGGGTACTGGATGTGGAAGCTGGAGAACACACGCACACACACACATACACACAACCAAACATACATGCACACACACACACACACACACACACACACACACACACACGGGCTATCCAAGCCACAGCTCCTTCCTTGGTATGTTATTCCAGTTTGACCTCAGTGAAAAACAAGACAGAGAACAGGATCCTGCTCAGATAAGAGCTTGGATCAGCACAGCAGCCAGACGCTGCTCTCTTTAACACCAGCCTAGTGGTGGTAGTGGGCCTGGCTATCAGTGTCTTCACTGTCAGATCTGTCTCATTCACCCTCCATGCCCTGGACTACACAGCACACAAGCAACGTTTTGACAACTTGACATTGCACTCTGCAGTCACTTTGAGTGTAAAGTACGGGCGCTAATGACCTTTTATCAGCGTTATATGCAAATCCACCGTCGGTTAAATGACGGTCGTAGAAGCAGGAGGAGCGTCTACTCCCCTTATGGAAATGATCTGTGAAGCACCCCTGCTTGTATCTTATTGGTCCCGCTGCTAGTTTGGCCTGATTACGATTGGACGGGACGGCGACCTCATTGTCTCACCTTCTTGGTGCCGTACATGACCTCAAAGAAGCGCTGCTCGGCATCCTGGAAGCGCTGGTCCAAGATGGACACCATCTTCCTCACCACCTTCATCATCATGTAGTTGTTGAGGAGGCTGCACAGGGAGAAGGGTCAGGTGAAAATACCGCCTGACAACTTCAAACATTTTAGATGCAAGACAAATGAATACACAAAACACAATATGTTGTTAAGGAGTGATTACTCAGTCGGTAACACAAGTTCACACTGTATCAATAAAACATAGGTAAAACACAATATGAGGTTAAAGAGTTGCTACACGCCCCAATTTCAGCCTCGGCCGATCCCACGACATATTTTTCCAGAAAATGCTTCCTCGTGAAATGTTGTGGTTAGGGGATTTTTAAACTTTAGCCAAATTCTCCAAGTGAAACATGAATCACCCACAGCCCCTCCCTGAGACGTTGTCCCCAAAAGGTCCTACGTCACAAAAAGATTCAAATATTTTAAACCACAAGCGGCCAAAAGATCCAGCCTACCACAAAATGATCCAAAATGAGTTGGAATCAAGACCAGGATTGCTTAACGTATCTGCGCATGAGTACTACCCATACGCATTTAACTCCCAAAAGAGTCTTTTGGCCTATTTTCAACATAATCTGAATTGTGATCATTTTCAGTATCTCTCTGTCACTGACTGGGAGGGTGAGACCCTCGGTTGTCATGGGGATAGTTGCTGGGGAGGACTGGAGCGTCGTGAGAGTCTGACCTCTTGTTGGTGCTGATGATGAGGTCGGACACCTTCTGGAGGTACTCCCTGGCGTACACCACCACGGGCTCCGAGTCGTTGAGGACCACGGGGGAAAACACGTCTGACAGGTAGGGCATCCAGTCCACCGCGGGGGCCAGAGTCTGAACACACACGCACGCACACACACACAAACACACACGCCAACAAACGACATACACAGCCGTGTATGACATGCGGCACACACAGCCACACCAGATGTGAGCTTGATCAGAGAGTTGAACCTGTTGTGTATGAGACAGTCGTAACTGACTAGATATGTACTGTAGCTAGTAATCTGTATATATGTCAAACAGACCAGCCAGCCTGCTAACCTGCTAGCCAGCCAGTCGGCCAACAGGCCAGTCATCCAGCCAGCCAGCAAACAGGCCGGCCAGTCAGCCATCCTCCTGATCCCGCTTACCGCCAGCTCCTTGGCCTGCATCTTGTGGTAGATGAGCTCTTCATCCCTCCTCTCCTCCTGAGGAACAGTGATGTTCGCCAGGCTGGTCTCAAAGTCCACAATCTCCTGCATCAACGACCGGGACGTCTCCTCAGAGCCCCCCAGAAGGACCCCCAGCTCTACCAGGAAGTCCAGGTAGGCACTCAGATACTGCAGAGACCAGCCAGCCATCCAGGCAACCAGCCAGGAAGGCAGAGAAGGAACACGCAGAGTTCAATTAGACAAACAATACTGTGTGTGCTTGGAAAATACTAAGCGCTACAGTACACAAACAGTTTCAGCCACAGGGTCTAGCCGTGTGCTATATAGATATTATTTCTTAATTTTCTGGCCAAGTGGGGGTTTGTTGTTAAGCGCCCCTGGATATTTCTAGTCTCTAAACGAAACAAAGAACCGCTCAGGGTTTCGTTGTGTCCACAGCACGCCGTTTAATACTCTCATTTGATGTTCTATCCCGGAGCCTTGGGCCTGGGTCTGGCCAAACCTCATCGTCCAATCCGTGCAAGCCAAAGCTGCAGCAGCCTCAGTGTCCTACCTTTTGATTAGCCGTCTTGTTGAGATAGTAGTCCCTGGAAGGTAGCCCCAGCCCAGACTGATCCACCTGGCGTTGAGAGGAACACATGACCACCAGTTCACACCCTGCTAAAATGGCTCTACACACTAACATTTCCAATCCAATCGAGTGTTATTTACATAGCCCTTTTCTAAAGCATTGTCACAGTGGGGTTCACATATGCCTATAGAACTGAACCTAAACCAAACTGAAACCCTCAAAGAAGACAAGGAAAAACTCCCCGGAAAACTCCTGGGAGGAGGAGACATTCAGTGAGACGTCCCCTCCTCCAGAGACTGAGAGGTACATACATGTATACATGGGATTCATTTAGCAGGAGTTTTTATCCAAAGCGATGCACAGTCAAATAGCACAGCAGGAAAGTACAGCAGATGGTGTCTTCTCATTGGTAGATTCAAATCACATGATGACACCTTATAAAGAAACAAGGTGCTGTGAAAACCAATTCTGACCTGAATGATGTTGCTGTTGGAGCTCTTGGAGTCGGTACTGACGAAGACTGTGAAGAAGGGCGAGGTGCGGTAGTTTGCGGACACCTTCCGGAGAACCTCCTGGAAGTTATCCTTGTTCCATTGACTGGTCAGGGCCCAGCCACCTGTCTGGGGGGAACACCAGGGGGTCACACGGTTACCGATGAAGAGAACACTCTGGAGTATTCTATTCCGCCACTTATAACATTACTTCTCTATCACTCCCTCACCCTCCCTCCATCTCTCCTTCACCCCTATTTCCATCTCTATCTGCCTCCATCACTCTCCCTCAATCTCTATTCGCCTCCCTCCGTATCTATTAGCCTCCTCCCTGCCTCACCCTCCCTCCATCTCTACCCCCCCCCACACCCCACCTCCACTCCATACCGAGAATGCTAAGAATATCCCAGCTAGGTGTCTACGACTAGCCGTCTCCCAGCCGGCTGTGGAGCTGAGCCCACCTGATTGATGAGGTCCTGTAGAGGCTCGCCACCCAGCGACTCGATCCTAGCCTCGCTCATACAGGCCTGGTAGTAGCGCTGGGCCTTCTCCTCCGCTGTGCTCAGACCCTTCACCGTGGTGTTCTCTGGAGGAACAAGGCACACGCATGCTGATGACTCCCCAAAAACACAGGCAGCAAACGGCGGCTATTAAAAAGTGCAGCTTACAGTATGTTGCAGTGTTCATCCCAATTTGTCAGACTGACAGTCTGCTAGTCAGCCAGCCAGTCAACCAGCAAACCAGTCAGCCAGCCAGTCAGCTAGTTAACCAGCCAGCCAGCTAGTCAACCGGCAAACCAGTCAGCCAGCCAGCTAGTTAACCAGCCAGCCAGCTAGTCAACCAGCCAGCCAGTCGACCCTCCAGCAAAGCCCATCTCTTAAGCCCAGTGTTAAGGTGTGGCCTAGCGACAGCTGCCTCACCCAGTAGATGCTTCATGACAGCCATGTTGTGCTCCCACAGGTTGCTGAAGGGCCCCCAGCGAGACTTCCCCTCAGGCAGCGGGTTGTTCTTCACCCAGCCCCCGCACGCAAAGTTGTAGAAGTCCTGACAGGGGTCCACGGAGCGGTCCAGCGCCCCCATGACAGTACTCGCCACCATCACGCATGGCTCCGTTAGACACAGGCCAGGGTGAGCTGCAGGTACAGACACAGGGGGTCAAGGGTCAAGTTAGGAAAGGAAGGGACAGGGTTCATCTCAAGCAGTGGTTCTCAAACTGTGGGGAACTATCTTCAGTGTCAAGGGCTATGGTTAGAGATAGATACAGAGATAAGTATACTCTATTTACTAATAAACTCTATACTCATCTAGAGCTAGTATATTATGTAAACTTTATCGGCTTATAATGTGGATGGGGCAGTTACATTTTCCATTTCTGTTTCTTAAGGGAGGTCTGACTGGTCCAAAGGTCAACAGGAAGCTAACATTGCATGACTACTCTCCTCATGGCCTGACTACAACACACACACACTGTACAATATAAACACATCAAACACGGCATCTCTCCACCACAGAACCTCACATAAACCTAGGTTTCCATAACTGGCCTTCATACCAGCCTCAACATTTAGTCTCTCGCTTATCACAGGAGACGTTTCAGCGCAAACACAATTAATAACCCACAAGTATGTTTG
Organism: Mallotus villosus; assembly: GCA_903064625.1. Lineage (NCBI taxonomy): Eukaryota > Metazoa > Chordata > Actinopteri > Osmeriformes > Salangidae > Mallotus > Mallotus villosus. The sequence continues at coordinate 202,837 of CAEFZP010005731.1, forward strand.
CACAGGACATTCAAACACCTGCAGGTGGTTTTCCAGTGCCTGGAACGCATCAATCTCTGAAGGTACGGCCAGAGTAATACCTCAGAGGGAGATCATTCCTAAATCTCATTCCTAAATGATTTCCAGATATAGTCTAGTTCAAGAAAAATAGCAGGCCCTGAGCAGGCCCATTTGGCTAGTCTCTCAGTTTTTTTTGTGAGCAGATTCAGCCAGAAACTCATGTCCCGAAGGTCCTTCTGGAACGTTCTCCTTCTAGTTCTGTGTGAGTGTTCCTGGGTGGTAATGGCAGCATGTGTCGGGGGTAAGTGGAGGGATGTCAGTTCAAGTGCCAAACTTTGGAAATCTCCACAAGGAGAGGAGGCTTCAACGCGGGAGTGGGTCAGAGAAGAGCTGTGAAGAGCAACAGGGTCTGGTCTGGTCAGGGTATTCAAATACAACTCGATTTGGAAAATGACAAGCCAAAACATTTTAATTACCTGAGGATTTGTTGATATTACCCACCCAGACAAGCATACACTGACAAGACTTGCAAATTAAAACAAAATCTTAAGAAAATGTGTGTCCTCTACCCAGCTCAAGGGCAACAAACAACAGATGAGAAGTTTGGCGCGATCGCTGGAGACTAGCATGGAAGAAACAGTTGACAAGAAAGCTAATTCTTGCAAAGCATGACGCAGTGTCACGAGGGCCTGCAGACTAACAAAGCTGAATGGCAGGAAGTGGCATTTTGTTTCCCTCTGCAAATGAATCAAGGAAATGAACACAGACAGAGAAACGCTGGAGGGAAGAGTCTGGGTCCATGATCTCCGTGTTCCCATGTATGAGTCTCTCTGACCTAACCTCCTCTTTTATATAACCAGGAGCAGAGGATCAAATGTAACTCAACACCAGCTTTATGTAATGGTCCCGTAGCGTAGAAGCTCATTCCTCAAGGTGATAATGGCCTAGTGTTGGACCCGTTTCTTCACGACTGAGGTTAGAATCACGGTCAGAATGGTAAGGCCGTGGCATGGTTGTTTTGCGAGGCCTCGTAGAGGGGATGTTAATGTTGCTTTACTGTGACTGGTAAAGAGCAACCATTCCATGATGCCTACTGCTGTAATACTGTCACAACTGTGCCCTTTCGGGGCTTGATTGTCTGCTGTTCTCACTAGACACTATGTGTGCGTGACTATGGAACGAAGCCTCCGTTCAATGACTACGTGTAAATGCAGTGATGGAAGAACAGACAGACTCAAACATAGGCGAGTTCTCTGAGGTGTGTCGAGGGAAGGCTGGGCTCTCGCTACACAGCTAGAGTCGAGCAACCATGGCGTTGTGATGCGGCGGGGTCAAAGTTCAAAGGGTCCCGACTCACTCTGTTTGTAGAAGACCCCCGCGGTGATGAGGGAGGAGAACAGGGCCACGGAGAGGGCACACACCAGCACCAGCAACATCTTCTCTGTCCTGCGCTTTTCCAACCCAACAGGTAGGGCCACGGCCATGCCTCAAGCTTACCTGAAGAGAGACAGAGGGAGAGAGAGCCAGAGAGAGAGAGAGAGAAAGAGAGAGAGATAAAGACAAAGAGAGATAAAGACACAGAAAGATAAAGACACAGAGTCAGAGAGTGAGAGTGTGAGAGAAAAGGGGAGAGTCAGAGAGAAACACAGAATGGGAGAGAGTCGGAGACAAAGACAAACAGAGAGACAGAGAGACAGAGAGAGAGAGAGAGAGAAAGGCAGAGAGACAGAGAGATACCTTTGATTATAAAAAACACACTTTTAGTGCACAGCCAGAGCATGTAAATCCACCCCTTTGTATCCTTCTCTGTGGGTGCTGATATGTGATTCAAGCTACATATCAAGTGTGCCGAGGTCGTCCTGATAATAGTGAAACAGACACACAATAGGTTTGTACCCGGATTTGGTTACAGTTGATAAAGGCCTTTTGAAGCTCCATGTCCATAGAGGCCATACATTGTCTCCCAGCTCACCATAGGTAACCTTTAGACAACGCCACGAAGCTGCCATAACACTATTGTGTCTCTGACCCAGATAAGAGTCACAGGCAAACCCAAATGGCCGTTCGGTGTGGCCCATCCACACACTTGAACAGCATTACTGAGCTGGCAGGCAGGGACAGATAAGGTTAGGTGGAACAGAGCCAGTCACTTGGAGAGCATGTCCACAGGGGAGGTAACTCTAATATACAAAGTTCTGGTCTGTTCTGAGATGTGCCTGATGTGGCCCACTGTTGAATCGTAGAACACTGGCACTTAAATGTCCCAAAAGTATCCAACAATGTGACTGAGCTTTGTAATATGGATTTACCCCACCCTCCCACCTCCCGATGTGATTTTAACTAAACCATTTGGAAGCCTTTTCGCCCAGAATCCCATTAAGTCATTTAGCTAAGCTGAGAGGTGTGAAGTTAAACAGTGTGAGCCTGGGCGTCTCTCGTGCCAGGGCTCTGCCCACATCCTAATCCGAGAAAACTCAGATGGGTTAGCTGTTTGGAATTCATCTGTGATTCTCCAGCAGAACTGAGCGCTTCACTTCTGCCAAGTCTCCACAGACCAAAAACCACAGAACAATGATGGTCGGTTCGAAATGAGAATTCAGAATTTTAAGACTTCTGGAACCTTCAGTTAGATTGTTGGCCAAACTATCTAAAGAATGAGGTGGAGAGAGAGGAACGGCATTCTCAGGTTGAGCAGAGGTGGGCCATGGAAACACTGATGTCTACAGTAATGCATCTGTTCTGTGCAGGACTAATAATTACACGCGTATTGTATTGGATAAAAGTGTCTAAATTGCATCTATTATGTCGATCGATAGAGTTAATAGAGTAAACACATCTGCTAAAACAGACATGGATCTGTAAACAATCTGTGAGGAACTGTTAAATAAATACACTTAGCCTATCTAACAGAACACATTAAACTTCAGAACCCATAATTATAGGGTTCCAGTAGTAAGGGGTAAGGGGGAGTATTGGGATTGGCCCTTAGTCTCTGATCACAACAGCTTGTCTGCTCTTCTCTGCATATTAAAGACAGACACTGTCACCAAAACGATCCGTTTCCCAGGACAAGCTCTGCTTCTGATTACCCCGCTTGAAGCAGCCAGACATTTGTGTCTCTCTAAAAAGCCATCCTGCATTCTTTCATGAACATTCAGATACATCTGTTTCCAAAAGCTAGCCTGCTTTGTTTCATGAAACATTTAGATAATGTTTCAGAAAGCTAGCCTGCTTTGCTTCACAAAACTTTCAAACAAATATGTTTCAGAAAGCTAGCCTGGTTTGTGTCATGAAACATTCCAATAATTGTGTCAGAAAGCTAGATGGAATGGAACAATAGAATCCCGATATTGTTCTAACTGTTTGACCATTAACGATGTAGTTAACAGAAACGGATGTTATCTTTAAAATAATTGTGTTTGGGGTATGAAATAATGATCAGCAGTCTGAAGTTTTGTAACTACATGGCCGAGTGTATTACAACAGCATACACTGTAAACATTTAAGACTGGCAGTCAAATGGGCGTGTGACAGTTTGTATGTTCTCTCAGACGTGACGTGTGTGTGTGCGTGACAGAGGAGTGTATGTGAGCCAAAGAAGGTGTGTGTGTACCTGCATGGGCGCGGACGGGTAGATCTCATCGGTGGTGGAGTCCACTAACTCCTCCTCGTCCAACGTAGCTCTCTTATACGTAGACATCTGAAAGGTTAAATGGAGAAAAGACTCTCTCAATGCTTCCATGCTCCCTCGGAGAGGCCGCCGCGAGTGTGTGTGTGTGCGTGCTCCTCAGCAGTCTTTGAGAGTCCTGGAAAGGATTCCCACAGTGCGATCCATCAATAACAGCCTCTCCAACTCCACTCTCTCACAGTCTGTCTTTTTCAGACCAGTAGTTGAGCTCCAAACCAGTGTTTCTTCACCCCCCCCCCTCCACGCACCTTCTCTCCCAGGCCAACTGCCCTCCAGCCCCTCTCACCAACCCCCCATCGCCTCCTCCTGCTTCCCCCGTGTGGCGTTAAATCCCTCCCTGGAGAAGTCCTTGTGAGGTGATTTTTTTTTCTCTCCCTTCTCCAGAGGGCTTCCCCTCGTCGTGAGTAGCACTTCTCAAGGAAACGTATCGCTGGATCTCACAGCCAATCCACTCGTTTCACACAGAGGATAAAACAAGAAGAAGAACTTGCAAAAAAACAGGAAGTAGCAAATACTGGATCAACTAATGTGAATTTCAGAGTAAGGCTGTGTGAGAGTGTGTGTGTATGTGTGTGTGAGTAAGTGTACATTCCAGAGTGGTTTCATTTAGACGTAGGGAGGGAACCTCATTTGGTTGGTTGACGCCCAACCTCCCTGCCATTGGCCAGACTAGAACCGAGGGCGGAGCTTTGGAAACAAACCCCACCCACCCTGCATGCTTTCAGTTGTTGCCTGGGTTACGGTCACCCGATAGGCATGACAGTCAATTGTTTCTTGCTCTGTCTAACCTCTCACCCAGAGGCACTTTGTGAAATGATCTCCATGGTCACTGGAAACTGAAACAAGACATTACCTATGCTAACGGTATGAGTTAAGAACTATGACTTGTTTTGGCTAGGCATGTCTAAATCTGTTAAAGGCATTGAGGCTCTTAAAACTCAGAAAAGAATCCAAATAAATATACCAATAATCCCTCACTCCCTTAACATCCACCCCCCCCCCGCCTCTCTTCTTTCTCTCCCTCTCTTCTCTATCGGCCTCTGAACCTCTACAGAAGGTCTGTCTGGGTCTTCACTGCACAGCCAGACCACAGGCTCCTCCACAACCAGGCTCCGCCAAACCCAACTGGTAGCTCGGAGTCTGCTGGCTCTTTAACTCCACAGGACCCTTCATTAACACAGACAGCATCCACACCACTCGACACTGATACAATATAGCAAACAGAGAAAAAGAGAGAGTCATAGACAAAGAGAAACAGAGAGGAATACAGATACAAAGCAATAATATAGCTGCAAGCAGCAATGGGGTGGCCAAGCAGGTCAGATGACCTAGAAGAAACTTTCGACATCCTCAGAAGAGGGTTCCGAGTACACGCAGCAAGTTTGGTGTGAATCCATCAAAGACGTGCTGACATACGACACACCTTTTCTGTTTGGCGGCTCTGCTGCTGTTTTCGATTGGCTGTACCGGACAAACGGTTTCGAAAATCAAAAATCATTTTGATAGAGTGAGATGAAGTTTGATAGTGTAAACATATAACCAGCGACATGACAAGCTTGCTGGCTTTGGCTGGATTCAAACCTCTTACGTTGCTCTTGCCAGGACACCAACTTCTCCTAGTGAGCTATACTCAGTGGTGGAAATTACTGTATTCAGTTACTAGGTAAACATTTAAGCAGTTTTTCGTGTGGCAAGCGGTTGTCAGATTTGATATGATCTCACTTCCTGTTTTGGCGACTTCATCTCCGACTTTGATCAGCTTCACCGCAAAAACAGTTTTGAAAATCAAAAACCACGTGAAAATGTTTGTGAAGCTTGATCTGAAGATAATTGGTGACAAATGTGTGCTTATTGCAGCGCCACCTAGAGGTGAAATGGCATGACCTATTTTGGACCTCTTTAGAACAGGGTTCCTAGTCCCTATACCACATTTGGTGTCAATTAAGTAAAGAGGTGCTGAGATATGACCTCACTTCTTTTATGGTGGCTTGGTCGACGACTTTGATTGGCTGTTCCAGTCTAAAGGTTTAGAAAATCAAAAAAACATGTGATGTCTTTTGTGAGGCTTGGTATGAAGATGACCTGTGCCAAATTTGGTGAAGATTGGACAACATTATAGGAGAGGTAGCGAAAAAACTTTACATTCACTGATTCAAAATGCCGGCCACATCAATTTGATTGGATGTAACTAACAAACGGTTGCGAAAATCAAAATTCCAATCGTCAACTATTGTAAGGCTTTGTCTGAAGATCATTTGTGGCATTTCTTAAGAAGATTGGACAAGAATTGTAGGAGGAGTAGCGAAAAAAACGCTTTTCCTTAACATTCAAAATGGCGGAGAATCTATATAACTGGGTATGATGTCATAGAGTGCGTTGAACTCGTCTTGATCCAGGGAATCCAATGATACCTCATTTTGGAAAATGCGGCACACGGTTCAAAAGTATCGTGTGTAAACACACCTTCAAGTTTGACCCATTGGTGGCGCTAGACAGTTGGACTGGGAGACATGAGACTTGGTGAAACTGATGAGGGGTACTGGTCCCAAAGTGTGCCAAATTTCACAACTTCTGAGCCTGTGGTTCTAGGGGCTGCCATAGACTCCCATGGCAGAAGAAGATGTATAATAATAAGAAGAAAAGGTACAAACACTCCAGGTGGCTTCGCCGCTTCGCGGCTTGGCCACCAACAAGTGGACAGACACAGAGAAGAACAGACAGAGAGAAACAGTGAGAGAGAGAGACAAAGAAGGACATAGAGATAATGAGAGGGAAAAAGAGAAATGGTGAGAGAGCTAATGAGTCAGTGGATGAGTAAGTGAAATAGAAAGAAGGAGACAGTGAATGAGAGTGAGAGAAAAAGAACACAGACACACACCTGGCTTGCTGCAGATATAAAGCTTAGCGCAAGTTCAGTCAGGCAAGACCGACCCCTGCACTCGGGCATACTCGATAATGTTTCACTACTTACTCCCCCCGCTAAACCCTCTACTTTCCTTCTTCCTATGATGGGCTGTCATCTGGGTTTCAGGTCGATTAGCGCACCCGTCTATCAATGAACGCTGTCAAATCTTCCTCAATGATGTCAGCCTATCACAATGATCCCGTGCCATTAAATACGATTCTCTCCCTGTGTAGTTTGTCCAGGCTATCAAGTGTGCGACCCTCCACCTCCCCATCGCCCCCTGGTGCCTTGTCTCTGTTCTGCGACTCCTTGACTGGGTCGTCGGCTGCCACCAGTGTCTGGACTTCGTGGGGGATCCTTCTTCGGATGTTGGGCAGGCGCCCTTTGATCATGAATTCCCCATGGGGTCTAAGCTCCAAACATTGTAGTACATGTATCCTGTAATAAACATCCCTTTACTCATCCCAGGTCTCTCCTGATTGAAATGCCTTGGAGTTTGTTCAGACCTCTCGCCCTGTATGGTTGCTGCCCGGACACATCTACACCACCTTCACGCTGCTGAGCTGCTGGTGACTAACGTAAACCAGGCTAGTCAACAACCGTGACTCACACCAGTGGCGGAGACATGCCTGGAACCTGCCTCCCAATGGGGCCCCAGCACGACCAGCCGTGAGAGGAGCAGCTTTGGTTGGGGCTGGAATCCAGCATGTGAGGTCATAAAATGGGCATTCCACAACATCCCATCTGTGATTTCAAACCCTGGATGGCTGCCATCACTCTTTCTGCCATCCTGCCTTCAGGGCCTTCCTGGAAGCCTGGAAGAATACACTACAGGGTGTCTAACTCAGGGTCCTCGCCCGTGCTCTACAGCCAGGGCCAGGGAGGTCTGTCCTGGGGCTGCTCACGGCTGCTGGCTCCCTGCTGGCTCGCTGCTGGAGGTCAGGATTCCTGGCTCCCTGGACCCCACTGACACTGTGGCCTCTGTGCCAGGCTGGAAACCACAAGCATGCATCAGTAATTTGTTACTGATCCTTCGAACCAGACGATTATTTGCGGCCCGGAGGCATTCCATAAGCGTGTGTGTGTGTGTGTGTGTGTGTGTGTGTGTGTGTGTGTGTGTGTGTGTGTGTGTGTGTGTGAGTGTGAGTGTGTGTCTGGGTTATTTGTTTCCTTTATGTTTTGTATTTGTTGTTTCTTCTCGCAACTGAATGAAAATCAGGGAGAAGTGAAACAAAAACAACAGAGAGAGACAGATGGAAAGAGAGAGAGACAGAAAGAGAGCGAGAGTGAGTGAGAAAGAGAGAGAGTGAGATAAAGAGCCAGACTTCAGCTTCACAAAATCCCGCTGAGACCAAAACATGTAGGGCAAAATAAGATAAGAGACAAGTTGGCCCACTGGCTGAAACTCTCTATTTCTCTCTCACTCTCTGTCTTATTTGCACTTTGCTTCTGACTCATGTTCATGTCCTATTGTAAACAAAGATGTCCCTGGTTGTTTCTGCTTTTTTTTTGTGTGTGTTTTCTAACTTGAAATTTTCAACAGGAACAGATATTACAAGTCTCTTAGTCCAGTTAACCCTTTGATGACTCACAATGCAATTCAGCAATGCAGCACCTCTGGAATGATCTAAAGGTCCCTCTCAAGAGCAACTATAAGGTCTATGGGGGCCTAAAGAGTTCTATTGCCTTCCTCTTCTACCTATCCTGATGACCACTTCCTATCCAGCGTCATGGGTCTGCCAACCCTATTAACCCTTCAGTCCACCTGGCAGAGAGACATACCATCCACCTGGACACATTCCTTAGATTCCGGGGCTGACTAACACAAACAGAGCCATGCTAACACTGCCTGAGAGACAAGGGGATTAGGCCTAGTCTTCACAACCAGCCGGTCAGTCAGCCCCGTCACACAAAACACTAGTTTCACACTGACTGTAGACCTCAATCCCTCCCCTCCCTCGCCTCCCCAGCACCAGCCCCTCTCCCACACTGCTTGAGGGTCACGGACCTCGAAGCCATGACCGATGACGTTGAAAGGGCTGTGGTAATAATGCCGTCCTCTTGACGCTTCCTTCAGAACAACACTCTGATATTGACTTAGGGCCGGGCTGTTGCACAGGAGACAAGTGTTGAGCAACACTCTGGTTTCCTCCCTGGTTTCTCATGGTGACAACACATGGACCAGACAGAACAAACATGCTGAACTATCAGGCTAACAATGGTTGAATTAGTTATATATATATATATATATAATTAGAGGTATAATATGGTTATCATCCAACAATGAAGTTGTTTGACTTGCTTCTGTGGCTTTGTGATGTCATTCTCCTATGTTGAACTGGCATATTTGACTGATTTGAGATTAAATCCTGCTTTAGGACTGCAGGGTTTCTGAGGGCGCATTAGGTTAACTTTTGGATTTTGTGTGTTTTGTGTGTTGACGATTAGAAAGGTATGATTGAGCTAAGCTTATTCCTATTGAATTATTCCAGCTACACTAAAGACCTACAATTATTCAAGTTTGTCACAGACACCAAACCCTCATCTGGCTCTTAAAGGTCTTAAATGGGTGCAGTATGCTGACATCCAAAACAACAACGTATCATTGTCAGCCATTAGCTACCTATTATTGGCTAAACGTAATAGTACCTCACACTCATCAACCTCAACAAACATCTATACAATGAATAAGGCATCGTGTTCCTCCGCTAGCAAACGTGGGAACCTGATAGGACTGTTTTCACCTGTAGCCTATGCTATGACAATAGGGTTAAAGAGTGTCAGGAAACGTGTTTACATCTGTGCGTATGTAGCCATAGCTGATGTTGCTGCTTAACCCGCTTCAACACGGATCTGGACAATGAATAACTCTTGTGCAAACTACGATCTGATACAAGGCTCAATAAACGTAACCGGTCAAATAGCTTCTCAAAACAGCATTACATATCCTAAACGTGTGGAAATGTGTCTATATTAAATAAATAAGAACTTTTGACATTGTGAATGTGATATAAGCCTACTTAGCCTAATCATTAGAAAAACACCGGATGGAAATTATGTAAAGTTAACCCACAGTCTCTTACAGTCTGGGTACATCGCTTGTCATTAAAAAAAAACTAATGTTAATACACAGCCTAAGAATACGTTTACTCACATGACATCGTGGATTCAACTAACTTTGAGGAGTAAATAGTAAACTATAGTTAAGTGTATTTACACTTCTTACCATGTTGTCAGCAATGTCCGTTTGTAAACTGTCCAGTGCCGTTAGGGGACAGCTGGTTTGCGTTACAGATGAGTGTCATGTAACTCTTCACTCGCTCAGTGTGGCCATACAACGTGAAAACGTCACTGTAAATATTGAATTTCCAAGAAGATATATTAAAACGAGTTCGGACCAATTGCAGGACGACAGGGGAGGGTTCCTTACTGTGCTAGCCAATCGGAATAGAGGAATGGGTGTATTCACCAAAAAATCATTAAAGAAAAGTTGCAACGGGATTTATAGACTGTAGGGGAGGCGTCAAGGCCCCACTTTATCACATGGCTGAGCGGTTAGGGAGTCGGGCTGTTAATCTCAAAGTCGCCGGTTCGTTTCCTGGTCGTGCGATATAACTTTTGTCCTTGGGCAAGGCACTTCACCCTACTTGCCTCGAGTCGGAGAGAATGCTAAAAATTACTAAAAGTAACTAGCCTATCACAAAAGTTGATAGTTTACAAAATGTCATTCGTTTCAGATCAAAAGTTATATTAAAGTTCTAGGCTATATGCATGCATCAACCATTTGCAAAAGACTAGCCTATGTTAAAAATTAAACGTGGGTCACAGGATTTGTTCTAAGAAAGCCCGGCTTCTAGTGACATCTGCAGGATAAAGAAGAAAAAAGTTTCATAAATTAGATGAAGTTTGGTGGCAAATCAATGACCAACCTTCAATTGCATAGCCCAACTACTAAGCAGTCTGTGATTATTGTTTATATACAATAAAGAGATTGGCATTCTAACGAATAGACTGTGTAAGCTGTTATAGGCCTAATAGGCCTACAAATACGCCTACCTGTAGCCTAATAACAATTCTCGCTCAGTAACATCATTGTGACTATATGCTGATACGTAGCCTACAATATCGCTGATACATTTGTGAAGAGCGGGGATTCGTTGTTTCTGTTAAATTTCAACTGGTGAAATGTGTGAAGTCGCTGTCGGCTGGACCGAAAGGCGGCGCTCACGAACTAGACAAGCCGGTTATAGCGGCATCATTATTTATAGGCTTCTCTCCGTTCTAGGAGGCAGACCGCTATTCTCAACCCTAGTGGCTGGACAACAGTTGTGTTATAAAAAGGATTTGCAAAGGAGTGTCAGAAACACATTGATGAAAAGGTACACGTGAGAATCCCGGACCGGATTGTTTGCCGCAGACGCTTACGTTCGGTAGAGTAAGTATTTTTGGACATTTTAACTTTAAATAGCCTACAAGTGCGGAGTCTTGCTATGTTGGTTATGGAAATGAGAAGCTATGTTACCCGAGCATCCCGCTGAACATTTAAATTGCCTAATTGAAACAGTTAGGCTACAGTTTCACGCATCAGACACAGACAGAGCCCAATATGCTCCCTGTCGCCAATCGCACGTTACATTTGTCTTTGAAGGCGATCCTATTTAAAGTTTTTAAGGTAACAGATCCGCATTGAAAACCTCGGACACAATTAAACTCACAAAGCAATCGTGTTTTCTCTTATGTAGGCCCACCATAATGTTGGTTTTCCGTTGTCTTTTTCCAAGAAAAGCTTTTCCAATTATTATTTTCATACATTGGAGGCTACAGACTATAGGCTACTGAGCTATCTCGTGTTGACGTGAGACTAACTGAGGGGTGAAAAGCCAAATTCATTCATGAGTCATTGATAGTACTGGAAGAGGCTTATGGCATAATACATGTTTCCAAATTGTGAGTGTTGGGCTATGACCAGCCTGTCAGTAGGCTACACACCTCCCTGAAAATCCCTTTACAATTACATGGAAAACACATGGATTGGTCCGTAAATGAGTTGTCGTGTTTAGATTCGGGTTATTCATTTATTAGTCTAATCATAACCCCCCTCTTTATAGCTCCCATTCCGTTATGTTTTTGGTCTTTTGACGTTCATTAAAATTGTTTATAAGAACTTGCACTAGCCTAGGGGAAACCATTCCCATAACAGTGCCGTGCAACTCCAGCACAAAGGCTGATCGGCAGATGTTTGAATCAGGTTATGAAGTCGGTACCCAATTAAATAACTCCATTTTCAGTTCCTTTTTAAATGGGGATCAGATTTCTTTGCAGGTAAATTGCCAATCACGGTTTTGCATTTGAATTCATTATAATTCGTTTTCACGGAATTCATAAATGGAAAAACATTTTAACAGCATCCACCAACTTCAGTTAAAGTTTGAATCACGGCTTGAAGGCATAAAAACATTCATTAACATTAACATTCAAGTAGGCTACACAATGAGACAAAACAGAGACTGTGAGGGTATCAAAATATCTGCAATAGGAATGTGTTTTGGGAGGATCTATGTGAATGAGGTCAGTGGGTGTTTTCCCTGGATGGAGAAGCCTCTCTCTGGGCCCTGTGTTGACCCATGCTAAGCCTAATCCTGAGAGGGCGGTGTGTCCGAGCGAATCCTCTCCACTCACCTCCACACTCCCAGAGAGGAGTAACACAAACCACTAGCTCCTATCACAAACTTTGGCACAGCTGCCAGAAACGCCAGAGAACGGGCCTCTCCGTGGATCTGGGGATTTAACCATTACAGCTCCGACCTCGTCTACCAACCTTCTGACTTCGAGGGCTCTGCAGCGCGAGCAGGCGGGTCCTGTTTTGGGACGTGTGACTCTGGGGTCCTGAAGACCTCAGCTCTGGGGGAGAGGATGAGTCGAGAGGGCCTCCATGTGGTTGTGACCACCCTGCTTTCGGGGCTGGTTCTGGTGGGGGTCCTGGCGCTGCTCTGCTACTTCACATGCAGGCTGGCCCCCAGGGTGCTCCCCCTGGGGGGGCCCATGCACTTCTGATAGCCGCTCAAATACAGCCCACGCACAGGCCGGTGGACCGGGTCTGACGCACGGTAAAAACGTAGCTCTGTGAGACGGGGTGATACCTATGTTACAAGCTAGCTCCATAGCATTGGGTTTTCTGGGTTACAGGCTTGCTCCATAGCAGTGAGACAGGTGATACCTAACTATGTGCAGTGAGACAGGTAAGATTTTGGGATAAGCCTTACCTGCTTCTCTTTGTACAATATGTCAAAGGAGAGGATACATGATTTGTTTTGGCAAGTAGATTAGCAGTTTAAATGGCATTGGTCATGGAGATTATAATTCTAGGGATACTTAGGTTACAAGCTAGCTCCATGTAGAGTGAGACAGGGTGATACCCAGCTCCATGTAGGGTGAGACAGGGTGATACCCAGCGACATGTAGAGTGAGACAGGGTGATACCCAGCGACATGTAGAGTGAGACAGGGTGATACCCAGCGACATGTAGAGTGAGACAGGGTGATACCCAGCTCCATGTAGAGTGAGACAGGGTGAAACCAAGCTTAATGTGAAGTGAGACAGGGTGATACCCAGCTCTATGTTTAGTGAGACAGGGTGGTACCCTAGCTCCATGTAGAGTGATGCATAGATTCTTTATGTATAGTGAGACAGGTGATGCATAGATGCTTCATGTAGAGTGAGACAGGTGATGCATAGATGCTTCATGTATAGTGAGACAGGTGATGCATAGATGCTTCATGTAGAGTGAGACAGGTGATGCATAGATGCTTCATGTAGAGTGAGACAGGTGATGCATAGATGCTTTATGTAGAGTGAGACAGGTGATGCATAGATGCTTCATGTATAGTGAGACAGGTGATGCATAGATGCTTCATGTAGAGTGAGACAGGTGATGCATAGATGCTTCATGTAGAGTGAGACAGGTGATGCATAGATGCTTCATGTAGAGTGAGACAGGTGATGCATAGATGCTTCATGTATAGTGAGACAGGTGATGCATAGATGCTTCATGTAGAGTGAGACAGGTGATGCATAGATGCTTCATGTAGAGTGAGACAGGTGATGCATAGATGCTTCATGTAGAGTGAGACAGGTGATGCATAGATGCTTCATGTAGAGTGAGACAGGTGATGCATAGATGCTTCATGTAGAGTGAGACAGGTGATGCATAGATGCTTCATGTATAGTGAGACAGGTGATGCATAGATGCTTCACATAGAGTGAGACAGGTGATGCATAGATGCTTCATGTAGAGTGAGACAGGTGATGCATAGATGCTTCATGTAGAGTGAGAGGTGATGCATAGATGCTTCATGTAGAGTGAGACAGGTGATGCATAGATGCTTCACCTAGAGTGAGACAGGTGATGCATAGATGCTTCATGTAGAGTGAGACAGGTGATGCATAGATGCTTCACGTAGAGTGTGATAGGGTGATACCCAGCACTTTATACACTAAAAAGACTGGAGGGGTAAACTTTGTAGATGAGCTTTGTTTTTTATTGCATCATTCATGGAGAATAGAGGTCGTGTGTGTGTACCCCTGGGTGTAGTTTGAATCTCCTTTAAAAGAAATGGTTCTGAAATGTAACAACGTTTTTTTTTCAAATCAATGAGAGATAAACCCCTGATCCTATCCATGTGGTTTCCACCATCATGGTACAATGCACAACCAAGCATCAAGGCTGAGGCCTTTCTATCCTTAAGGCCTAGCAAGTTTTGGTCCATTTTTAAGGACAGAACTTTCTCTCTACTTGTGGATGGAGGCGTCTTTCCAGTCAATCATTTGGTGTTAATCGGCTTTGCTATGGTCATTAAACCTCTCACTACCATGTCACACAATCCCATTAAAGCGACCTTGACTATACCCCGGGGGGAGGGGGGGAGGAAGGGGATGTAATTATAGATGAAAGCATGGCTGCCGAGCACCCACAGGAGCCTGTTGAGACTGCTTAAATTCACCGTGGGGGCCTGAGTTGACCCCCACCAGGTCTCTGCTCGGACCTCTGTTTAGAAGGGAAATGGCAGAGTGGTTTGGCTGGCTTCCACACCCGGGCCAAACGCTTTATTACTTTCCTTCAGTAGTAGGAATGAGTTTGGGGGGGGATCATTTAGTTTTTGCTTCATTTCACTGTAATGTGGTCTGTTCCCAGGATGGTTTGTCTCTCGTGTTTGATATCAAACCGTTCTTTCCTTTATTGAGAAACTACTCTGTAGACGGCCCCCGCGTGCTTTTATTTTCTTTCATCAGCTCTGTTTTGATCAGTTCTTGCTTTCTGTCTTGTACATTTCATCAACATGACATTTCATAAAAGTCATGGTGTTGTTTTGAATAAACGTGTGTGTGTGTTACAGTGTAACTCATGGGAATCACAATACAATCAAGTCAAACGGCAACGTCTCCCGTGTCAATATGAAAGATTATTTTATCTGTAATATTCCTCCTCTCTTCTCATCCTCTCTCCAGCGGATTAACACTTTGAGACGTTTTTCCTCGAACTCGGAGCGTGGCAGGTGACGGTTACCCTGGGTAACACTGATGACACACAGACACAACGCGATGAAGGTGAATGTCTGGCTTCTCTTCTGCTGTGGCCTAGTCTGTGGAGGCCCGATCAAGCCAAAGTTCCCTGGTAGGTCTCACTCAAATCCAGTCAAATCCATGTTTTGTGTTTTTTCAAGCAAAGCGCTTCACAAATGCCCACAGATCACTACCTATAACCCACCTGAACCTTCAAGGGCACACCTGTCAATCAATCTCTGCTTTTTCCTAAATGTTCCAATCACCAACCTGAAATCCACCCAGTTACTCCTCTCCAGACTAGTTTGAGTCTTCTTGGTATAGTCTTATCAAGGAAGTGTCTTTATCTCTAGTTTCAGTGTCCGGCTATTACCACTGAGCAAGGCAGAGCCAGCACCCTCAGAGTAGGGCAGACGATAGGGCCTCCTCAGCAAGGTTCTCCTCCGACAGAACCGTAGCCTGTTTCTCCTCACAAACACCCACAACTACAAAGCTTGGGGGAATTACGTTTTGTTCTTCTTTTAAGTGGATCCAGGTTGTTGATGCTGTGGTTTGGAGCTGTTATCTGAGGAAGAACACATGGGAGGACAAACAATAATAAAGGTGTTGCCAGGTCTTTGAAATTGACCTTTCACCCCAGAGCTCATATTACATCATTCGTTCATGTTTGGTCCGAATTGTACATTTCTTAGCTTAAATCCTAATCCTACAAGATGTGTAGATATATGCTATGCATTTTATATGTTTCATCGTATGCACCTTCCTGCCAAAGTAAAGTCCATGTTTGTGTAAACTTACGTGTTGAATAAAGCTGATTCTGAGATCTGGGTCTATTTGATAAATATATGTTTATTTTGACAGCAGAACCCCTGTGTTTAATAGTATTTGTTACAGTAACTGATTTGGTGGCTATTCTGAACGGAATGTCATACATCTACTGTGGAAGCCTGGATATAGTCAGAACATGTGATACTCTTAAGAAGCTTATGTTCTGGAGATGTCACAATTACTTTGGTTCAAAGAGTAGCATAGCGTCATTACAGAAATGTATCTGAGACTGTACGTATGTGGAGATGTTTCTGTGTGTGCTTGTGTGTGTGTCTTTGTGTAGGTATGTGTGTGTGTTTGTAAAGGTGTGTGTGTGTGTAGAGGTGTGTGTAGAGATGATCATGTGGTTGGTCCCGAGATTCCCATGCTACTTTTGTCCATGCTCTCATATTCAGAATGTGGACCTGGACCAGAAATAGGTAACAACTTAACTGTTGTTCAGACCTCTGGTGATTGATCACCAGTGTCATGGCCAGCAATGACCAAACCTCAAGAAGGTTGTTCAGAGAATAAAGAAAATAATTAAGCTACAATGATTAGTGTCAGCATTTTCTGCAATTTTGAGTCCCTATAACACATTAACAATTGATTTTCTCTGTATGGACATGTAATTCATTTACAATGTGTTTTTTTAGGGCAGTGCACTGACATGTCTCCTAAAAATGTAAAGATAAGATTTTGTAAACAACTACTCATCAGTCTTTTAAAAAACCTTTCCTCGGAAATGTACTTTTGTTTTCCCCCCTTCGATGGTCATCATGGTAGTAGACTTGATCCCAATGCTGACCCCAATTCCCTCCCTGTGACACAGACCAGGAGAAAGATCCAGTCTTCTGGAACAACTGGGCTCAGAAAACCCTCAAGAATGCCCTCAACCTACAGACGCTCAACCAGCAAATGGCAAAGAACCTCATCCTCTTCCTCGGCGATGGTAAATTCTGAGTTTTTGACCCATCCGAAAACATCTTGAATGTCAGTAATATTGGCATTATGTAATGCACTAGAGGGTTCTGAGTACAATGTGCAGATCGCTTTGCATGCTTTTTACAGATTATCTATCTTGGTTGTTGTCAGCCAGTGTTTTCATGATGAGCGCATGCCTCTGTGACCAAAGCTTGTCAATCTTCTGCCAGGTCTTTGTCCCTCATGGGAGGGGAGATTATGTATAATTCAGAGACTAAGAATCATTTAATCCAGGCAGAACATTGACTAAAGTGGATTAATGTAATCTGGTTACACTTCTATAAGATCTTATCTAATTCTACACGGGTGAACGGACGGTGAAACCGAGTTCTTGACATATCAATGATAAACCAGTCTGGTGATCTATTAGAAAACAAACAAAAACACCATTGTATGGAATGAGCTTCTCGAAAGCTTTAAAAGAAAGGAACTTCGACGACAACAACTATCTCAACTGCTGTACAGGATATCTGTACAGCAAAAGTACAGCAAATCAACGTCGCTACAACTGTATCATAATACTCTCTACTGCATCGGTAGAGTTCAAATATTACAGGTCAGTCAGCCGTTCGGCTGAAGCATAATGGACCTCAAGTCTGTGTGTGTCTGCGCAGGCTTCCAGAGTTAGAAGCATGTGAGGAGGGCAGAGCTCAGTGGTTAGAGCACGGTTAGCTGCGGTTTGGAGCAGTGTGAGACGGAGACGAGGGTGCAGGCGAGGTTGAGGTTGGACCCCTTTAGAGGCTCGTGGAGTCGCTCCTCCACACAGATCAGTCTGGCTGCGGTCGGTGGACTGACGGCTGTGGTTGTGTGAGGCCTGCTGGGGTGAACGCTGAGAGGCCGTGGGGAGGGGGGGGCGGGGGGACGGGGGGGAGGGGGGGAGGGGGCAGCCGCCTGGCACTCTGCCAGCACAGCACGTGACTTTGAACAAAGGGGAAAACAAAAGGAGGCGCTAATGAACGAGATGTTTGTCATCTCTCTCTGTCCCCCCTGCCTTAAGGAAAACACAGTTGTCACATGTGATGGCATTTTTGGTTTTCTGAAAAAATATCCACTCTATATTGCCAAAAGTATTCACTCGTTTGCCTTCACACGCATATGAACGTGAGTGACATCCCATTCTTAAACCATAGGATTTAATATGATATAACAGCTTCAACTCTTCTAGAAGGCTTTCCACAAAGTTTAGGAGTGTGTTTATGGGAATATTTGGCCGTTCTTTCAGAAGTGCATTTGTGAGGTCAGACAGTTGTTGGACGAGACGGCCTGGCTTTCAGTCTCCGCTCTAATCCATCCCAAAGGTGTTCTATCAGGTTTGAGGTCAGGACTCTGTCCAGGCCAGTCAAGTCCTTCCACACCAAACTCGCTCATCCATGTCTTTATGGCCCTTGCTTTGTTCACCTGAATTCAATGATTTGGATAGCTGAGTGAATACTTTTGGCAATATAGTGTATATATTATATATTTTTACAATGGTTAATAATGCTATCTGAAAACATAACTAGTTTCACTAGTGTAAATGGAACATTTGTGTGTGAGATGGAATTGTTGAAATCATGCATGTAAAGTTGAGGCGGGCCATCCAAACATGTTATCTTTACGGTCTGATGTTTTTTTAATCTCGGGTTGTAGGAATGGGCGTTGCCACGGTAACAGCAGCGAGGATCCTGAAGGGCCAGTTGAGTGGGAAGAGTGGAGAGGAGAGCCAGCTGGAGATGGATAAGTTCCCCTACGTGGCCCTGTCCAAGGTGCTTCACCTCCACCTTCTCCTCCTCACCTCCTTTTTGCTTCTTCAATCTTCAGTAATAACTTCCTCTCAGTCGATCTTTACCTTTGAAGGGTAACCCCCTCCTCTTCTTCCTATTGCCCCCGGCCTCAGTGCCCTTGTTAGATGTATGCCTTCGATGTTGCTACTTTACTTGGAACATACAACGTGTCGTCATGACTTCACTGGGAATGTAGGATGTTATTAGTTTACTGGGAACATCAACAGTTCTCCTATACTTAATGGAGACAGATCGTGTTGATCGTAGGTCTCAACGAGTTGTCGTGGTGATTTATCTTATCAACCTTGAACTGCCTGGTCTATAACCCAGTCATGTCCGGGGTCTCCTGTTTATCTAGCTCTGGGTATGGAGATCGCCCGTCTTGGTTTCCCTAGTACCTCCTTGTAAATAAGGATTGTTTTCTTCTCCTTTTTACCTTTTGAATAATACGACACCAAACCTACTACTACAGTAACCAAAGGTCTGTTCCCTTCTCCTTCTGGATTTAAACAATACTATACCTAAACGGGAGTAGTCTGAACAGTTTTTATACAGTGAATCTTAACCCTTCACACGT
Source organism: Mallotus villosus (assembly GCA_903064625.1). NCBI lineage: Eukaryota > Metazoa > Chordata > Actinopteri > Osmeriformes > Salangidae > Mallotus > Mallotus villosus. The sequence goes on from CAEFZP010005731.1 coordinate 222,120, forward strand.
AAATACACCAGGTAGACACGTTGCTATACAGTTTATATCTCCGTTATGTAGTACCTTATTTCCCCGTTATGGATTGGTTATATTTAATTAAAGAACAATACAAGTTATATCTCCGTTAAGTGGAGCTTAATATTTCCCCGTTAAGGCGTACCTTACCTGTTAAGGGGTACCTTTTATACTATTCTTTCTAAGTTCTTAAAACTAGATTATTCCCCTTTGTATGAGGTATGCTTCTAAATTCTCTGTATCCGATTGAATAGAGCAAGCTAAGAGAGTGTGCGAGAGTGCTGCTCTAACATTGACACACACATCATATTCATATGCTTCATACTGCTTGATGTAACGGATATGACTCGTCTCCTAATTTGAGTCATGCCGGGCACCTGTTCCTGTGCACAGGAAACCTAGACACGTTTCTCTTCATCTGGGTAAAGGATATGACACGTGTATCTGGCTGCCACGTGTACTTCTATGCAAGCAGTTACTAACACATCCTGTCTTAACACACATTCTATTTCCTAAGTATTTCCAATCATTATTTCTTCAAGGTTCATTCCAACGAAGGCTTCTTAAGAAACCTTCGACAATAGTAAACAGAGCACACTCTCCAGTACCAGTCAGATTCCAGTATGCTTACTGTAACTCCCTGACCTTTTGACCCCTCCAGACATACAACACCAATGCCCAGGTGCCGGACAGTGCGGGCACGGCCACAGCATACCTGTGTGGGGTGAAGGCCAACGAGGGCACGGTGGGGGTGAGCGCAGCAGCGGTGAGGGCTCAGTGCAACACCACCCAGGGCAACGAGGTCACCTCCATCCTCCGCTGGGCCAAGGACGCAGGTGAGGAGTTGTGCTGTCGCACACCTGTAATCTGCTATCCCCCCCTGCCACCTGTATCTGCTATCCCCCCCCCTGCTCTCCTGCTGTCTTCCTCTTCCCTGCTCCCCTCCTCTCCTGCTCCCCTCCTCTCCTCCTCCCATGCTCTATGTATGCCTGCTGCAGCCCCCGATCCAGTGAAAATAAAATCACTCAAAGGATCGTATTTCAGTGTGCAGGAATTCATTACATATGACCTCAGTCCACCTTCCCATGCCTGGCTTCTATAGCTTTCTGTAGATAACTTATCTCTGGTCCACAGACCCAGCCTTGGGTTCAGTTGAATCAATACTGGGTAGTGAGTAGAGGGCTTTTGATGCATCTCTCAAGGTCAGGTGTGAGCTGTGTTTCATGGCTCGCCTACCGACTCAGAGACATGGGAGGAATGAGAAGGACTTCGTCTACGGGGTCATTAGGTCACAGATAACAAGGGAGAAGGGGGACAATCGCTCCTCACAGACCACAGCAGACAAGCCTTGACCCCCCGACCCACAGTCCTCATACATACTTACGCATATACACACACACACTTCTGACCCCAGCCCTCACGCACACACTCTCTCTCACGCACACACTTCTGACCCCAGCCCTCACACATACTCACACACACACACACACTTCTGACCCCAGCCCTCACACATACTCACACACACACACACACTTCTGACCCCAGTCCTTACACATACTCACACACACACACACTTCTGACCCCAGCCCTCACACACACCCACTCACACACTCACACACACACTTCTGACCCCAGCCCTCACACATACTCACACACACACACACACTTCTGACCCCAGCCCTCACACACACACATACTCACACACACACACACACTTCTGACCCCAGCCCTCACACATACTCACACACATACAGGATCCCACAGATCACTAACCCATAAACAGTCCACCCCATCAACTTATGTTGCTCTGTCGTTGACCAATAAAGGCAAGTCTGTGGGAATCGTCACGACAACCCGGGTCAACCATGCCACGCCCAGCGCTGCCTATGCCCACTGCGTGGACAGGGAGTGGTTCTCCGACAACGAGATGCCAGTCGAGGCTGTGGAGGCCGGGTGCAAGGACATCGCCAGGCAGCTGTTCGAGAACATCCCCAACATTGATGTGAGTCTTGTCAAAAATATGACTTGAGAAGATTCTATCTTTTTCTGTTCTATTACAATTTTTACTGAAACGATACTGTGTCTCTCCATTTTTGACTTATCATTATCAAGAAGAGGATGGTTTATTTGAGCAATTTCTTTTAATATCTCTCATTTTTGTTGCCGTTATTTTGCCTCTTCTCCCCCTCCACACACACCTCCCCCAGGTGATCATGGGAGGAGGGAGGAAGTACATGTTCCCCAAAAACATGTCGGATGTGGAGTACCCTGGAGACAAGAAGCAGGCTGGGACTCGTAAGGACGGCAGGAACCTGGTCCAGGAGTGGACCAACCGCATGAAAGACAAGGTGACTAATAGGAACAGCTCAGCTCTGTGCTTGCTCCTCACTAACACAACATCTGATGTCTAATACTCTAATGTTGTGTTTAAACTCTTAACTGATATTACATCCAAACTGGTTTCCTACAGAACGGCCAATATGTATGGAACAAGCGTCAACTCCTGTCACTGAATCCTAACAATGTAGATCATGTTTTGGGTGAGCTCCTGGATTCATATTTAATTTGGGAATTATTTTGAAATATATAGATGATTCATTACAATTAATTACTGCTGATAACCCCCCTATCCTTCTGTGTCTGTTGTCTCTGTGTTCCTGTTTTCCTGTTCCTTCCTGTCTCCCTGTTCCCTCCTGTCTCCCTGTTCCTTCCTGTCTCCCTGTTCCTTCCTGTCTCCCTGTTCCTTCCTGTCTCCCTGTTCCCTCCTGTCTCCCTGTTCCCTCCTGTCTCCCTGTTCCTTCCTGTCTCCCTGTTCCTTCCTGTCTCCCTGTTCCCTCCTGTCTCCCTGTTCCTTCCTGTCTCCCTGTTCCTTCCTGTCTCCCTGTTCCTTCCTGTCTCCCTGTTCCCTCCTGTCTCCCTGTTCCCTCCTGTCTCCCTGTTCCTTCCTGTCTCCCTGTTCCTTCCTGTCTCCCTGTTCCTTCCTGTCTCCCTGTTCCCTCCTGTCTCCCTGTTCCCTCCTGTCTCCCTGTTCCTTCCTGTCTCCCTGTTCCTTCCTGTCTCCCTGTTCCTTCCTGTCTCCCTGTTCCCTCCTGTCTCCCTGTTCCTTCCTGTCTCCCTGTTCCTTCCTGTCTCCCTGTTCCTTCCTGTCTCCCTGTTCCCTCCTGTCTCCCTGTTCCTTCCTGTCTCCCTGTTCCTTCCTGTCTCCCTGTTCCCTCCTGTCTCCCTGTTCCTTCCTGTCTCCCTGTTCCCCCATGTCTCCCTGTTCCTTCCTGTCTCCCTGTTCCTTCCTGTCTCCCTGTTCCTTCCTGTCTCCCTGTTCCCCCATGTCTCCCTGTTCCTTCCTGTCTCCCTGTTCCCCCATGTCTCCCTGTTCCTTCCTGTCTCCCTGTTCCTTCCTGTCTCCCTGTTCCATTCTGTCTCCCTGTTCCTTCCTGTCTCCCTGTTCCCTCCTGTCTCCCTGTTCCTTCCTGTCTCCCTGTTCCATTCTGTCTCCCTGTTCCCTCCTGTCTCCCTGTTCCATTCTGTCTCCCTGTTCCTTCCTGTCTCCCTGTTCCTTCCTGTCTCCCTGTTCCCTCCAGGTCTGTTTGAGCCGGGAGACCTGCCCTACGAGCTGGAGAGGAACCAGGACACAGACCCCTCCCTGACGGAGATGGTGGAGGTGGCCATTAAGATCCTGAAGAGGAACCCTAGGGGCTTTTATCTGCTGGTGGAGGGTGAGTCTGATACCCCACACGCTCCATCTGGTGTCTGGTTTAGAGGAACAGGAATATTAAGGAGGGGGCTGGGGGCTGGGTCTCAGGACCGGGACTGAGGCTGAGGCCGGGGAAAGAATCAGCTGTGTGAATAAGTTGGAAGATGGGATTTCCGGTGTGGGAGAGAGAGATAGGAGGAAGGGAAAGAAAAAGAGGGAGAAAGTAAGATGAAGAGGGAGAAACAGGGGGAAAGGGAAGGAGATGCAGAGGGAGAGAGAGAGAGAAACAGATCAAGAGTGAGGGAGACTTTGGCTACATGCCAGGGAAGAGAGAGAAGGGGCAAGACGGAGGAGAAAGGGAATGAAATGGAACTCAAAAGGATTGTATCAAATGTGATGTAACTGAATGGGGCTGTTGGTTGACAGGCGGGCGCATCGACCACGGGCACCACGAGGGCAAAGCCAAGCAGGCGCTTTACGAAGCGGTGGAGATGGACCGCGCCATCGGCATGGCCGGCCTCATGACCAGCATCCACGACACCATGAGCGTGGTCACGGCGGACCACTCGCACGTCTTCACCTTCGGAGGGTACACGCAGAGAGGCAGCTCCATATTCGGTACGTCGGGGTGGAACACACACCCTACCGTCACTGCGGTTGGGAATATGGCCTCCATCGTGGTCATGCTGTGTCGATCTGAGTTGGTAAAAACACAGTGCTGAGCACTGGAAGGAGAGTTTGGGCACTGAGACGGACTGCTTGGAATCAAAGAGAGCCGGGAACTCATTTAGTCAGATGAATTAGGTTTCTGAAGGAATTCATTGATTTCTCGGCTCTGGTTATAATTAGATGTACTTTGTAAAGGGTAACTTCTGTTGTATGTGGTTCAACTTCTGTCTGAAAATCTCATTTTCTCAGTAAGACTTGGCTAGAAGCTAGAAACTGAATTGTACTGCTCTGAGGTCATGTTTGAGATTTTTACATTTCATTTAATTATCAGAAGCATTCATCCACAGCGACAAACAAAAGGTGCATATAGAAAGTGACCTTTTAGTTAGAATCCTTTAGCCGCCACAGCGGGATGGGTTTGAATCCGTCCTTGGTGCTCTGATGTATGTCTTACTCTCTCTCTTTCTCTCTCTCCTCTCTCTCTCTCTCTCTCTCTCTCTCTCTCTCTCTTTCTCTCTGCCTTTTCTGTCACGCTTCCCTTAAAAAATCCAACTTTCATGCTTGTCCAGTCAAGCATGAAAAATGCCCAGAACTGTATCTTATGAAGAAAAACACGCAAGCGCACAGTTCTAACAGTGTTTCAGCGCTCGTAGCTCCTCCTCCTCCTGACCCTGGTGTTCTGGATCTCCAGGCCTGGCTCCCATGGTGAGTGATTTGGACCAGATGCCCTTCACCTCCATCCTGTACGGTAACGGACCAGGCTTCAAGGTGACCAGCGGAGCCCGGGAGAACGTGTCCACGGTGGACTACGGTGAGCACCGGAGCGACGGCTCACTCTGACCCTGGCACCGTCAGCACGGCCACCTCGTGGTTTTGGTCTCAGAGAGTTATGAGATTCTCTCTTGCTTCTCTTTTTCTAACCATCATGGTCTCCCTCTGTTTTTGTCCTTCTCTCTCTTTCGCTCTCTCTCTCTCTGTCTCACTCTTTTTTGCATTCCTCTCGCTCTCTTTGCATGACCTTCCCCTCTTCATCATTATCTACTTATACCCCTCCTCTCTCTCTCTCTCTCTCTCTCTCTGCATCCTCTTGCACCCTAACCCTTGCCCTCTTCATCACTCACCCCTTTTATACCATCTCACCCATCTCTCTCGCTCTCTTTTTCTCCCACTCTATCTGCATTCCTCTCGGTCTCTGACCATGACCTTTCCCTGCTCCCCTCTCACCACCCCCCCCCTCCCTCAGAGCACAAAGACTACCAGGCCCAGTCAGCAGTCCCCCTGCGGTACGAGACCCACGGTGGGGAGGACGTGGCCGTGTTCACCAAGGGCCCCATGGCCCACCTGCTCCACGGGGTCCACGAGCAGAACTACATCCCCCACGTCATGGCCTACGCCGCCTGCATCGGGCAGAACCGAGACCACTGTGTGTCCACCAAGAACAGAGCCAGCAGCCCCGCCCTGAGCCTGGCCCTGAGCCTGGCCCTGCCCAGCCTGGCAGCCCTCCTCACAGTCACACACCTGCTGTGCTGACCAGAAGCCCTCCCCCCCCACCACCCCCACCCCCCTTACACCCCCAGCCCACTGTCCTCCTCCACCCCTCCCCCCCCCCTGCACACACTGTCCTCCTCCACCTCTACCATCCTACATCAACTCAAATATATGTAGTACACTTTTATCCTCCCTTCTATGTTTAAATATGAAATGTGTCTTTTTTTACAAAGTCTGTACAGTTTTGGAGCTTGGGACCACTTGGGATTTTCAATGTTAGTGTTTGTGAGTCAGACAGGGTGATCTGTCTGAAATATATCCCCATGTTGTGACAGGAGGTTCAGTACAACTGTCTATAAATCAGGCTGTTGGTTTTGTTCATATTTCTGTCAAAAACAGATGTTTTTTAGTGACCTATAGTTGTTTCTTTTATGAGATTTTTAAAATGATAAAGTTCCTCCTCTCCTGAATCCTAAATGAAGGTTTCTTTTGGCACTCTAAACGTGAGGTTTTAACAGATGTGTGTGGACACAGATAAACATTAGGGATTTAAAGATCTAATTTAAAGTAAACTATAATTCACTTGTGATTACCTACTTACACTTGATAATTTGATGTAGATTCTTTATAAGCCCCTCCTGAGAGATCTATAATGGCAACGTAACAGAATCTACCTCATTCTCCTCCATGGAATCCCTAAACAAGCTTCTGTCATCACAAAATAACAACATATGTTACGAAACTAAATCTATTAGAATGTTTTTTTTTAATGATTGATGACTTTTAACTTTTTTGTTGCTATGTACAGTGTTTTGTGTTCTATGTACATACTCCCCAGATGCAGCGAGCAAGCAAAACCAGAAAACAAACATAAACATCACTATGACTGTAAACGGATCATAATTGTAATTGATCATGTTGTAATCATATTCCTTTGCCAATAAAATAATGAAGATTTCTTTACAAATTGAAGTTGAGTTGTCTGTAGCTGTAACTTTGCGGGCACCTTGCAGTTGTTCTCTAAGCTTCTCTACGATTCGCTGAACCATAACAGGTCATGTGCACAAGCATGACACAGCAAAAGAAACATCAACACAGACATATGACATGGTCTGTATAAACATGGGGACGACCTAACACTCTTTCAACCACGTAAGGAATAACCATCATAGGCTGAGAGTCAAACTGTTTTTGTTTTGTGTGTTTGCATTAACGCTACAGAGTTCACAAACCTAGCCTTTGCCATGAAATGTTTCTGTTATCAGACACAAAATGATAACAACACTTGTTTGAGTTATATACTAAATGTGGATCGCATTTAAATGTTTCCATAGTTGATTTTATAGCATAAAACGACCATAGAATTATCTATGTTTTATGATGAAAGTCAGTCAGACTGATATCATTAAAATGTTTACAATAATTTTCATAGAGCTGAAATACATCCAAAGCAAAGTACAAATAGTGCATCGAGAAAGTCCAGCAGAAGTTCAAGGATCATCAGAGCCTAGTTCGAACATTTGTGTTCTGAAACTTGGACTGAAGTCACATCAAATGCAGACAGACTGGTGCTGCTTGGAAGGGCCTGTCACTGGACTGTTCCAGAGCCTCTGTTGTGGTGTATGTGGAATGTGACACACCACACTGTCCTTGGCATCGCGTGGGAGCAGAGAAAACACAGAGAGACTCCTGTTGGCTGGAGCAGAAAATGGATATTTAGCGGAGATAGTTGGGTTTGAGACTAGTTATTTTCCCCTGCTCTGTTACATTCTGGAACATTCTTTCAAACGGTGCGCCCAGTGGCAGCTTGGACCGCAGCCCTCAATGTGGCTCCATATCACACGCTAGGTAAACGCCTTCTCTCTCTCTATTCGCGCGAGAAGATGATAGCTGTCTGATCCCCCTCATCCTCTCTCATCAGTACAAAGAGTAATGGGAAAAAAAACGTTTCTGTATCATCAAAGAAGTCTTGTGATCCTTGATGTTCTGCGCTGCTTTTTATTTGGTTTGAATGTAGCTTTGGATAAAAGTGCGAATTGAATTAGATGGAAATCTGAAATGTGATCATGAGAGAGAGCCAGAGGAGTATTAGAAAGCCGAGTTCACTCAGCAGATGGATGTTCATTTGTAGTATTGGTCGCTAGAGGCTCTCCCATACGCCAACCAACAGATCAACCAGTGCTGTTTGTATGTGCTACATACAGTAGTAGTTATAATGTAATTATGTATTGTGTTTGTATACTATATCTAGGTAATCTATACATTTGTGAGAGGCTCTAGAGAAGGTGGCAACCATTAACCAAGTTCCTTGAAAACGATCATCAATGATTCATCTATTCATCCATCCATCCACAGGCCCTGGTATTCAGTCAGGCTAAGTTCTGCCTGACTAAACATGCAAGACATTGGATGATTACTGCTTTCACATTGTCATTCAATCGCACACCTCTACCACCTCTCTTCCCCCTTCCTTTCAACCAACCATATCCCCCTGCTCTTCCAACCTTCCCCTTCTTTTGCTATCTCTGCCCTCCCTCTCCTCTCCCCCTCTCCGCCCCCAGCACCTCACCTCCCCTTCTCCTCTCTGTCATTGCCCCCAGCCCTCTCCTCTCCCCCTCACCGCCTACCCCCCCCTTCTGTTTCCCCCTCTCCCACTCTAACCCCCCCCCCACCTCTCCTCTGACATTCTCCTTCCCTCCTCCCCCACCTCCTTTCCTCCTCTCCCTATTCAGTCTCTCAGCGGGGTATAGCTTTCTGAGCAAGGCGCCTGAGGAGGACCACAGCCATCCCAGAATGCTCTCTCTGCAGTCGCGGACCGTCTTCACAGTAATAAAAGGGTCCAATCAGCAGTTTGGCGCTGCCACTGCCACATTCCCAGGCTGCCATCTTTGTATTGTTGTGTCCCCAGCCGCAGCCCTGGACACAGACCTCAGGGGAATGGCCCGCGCCAGCCTCTCCCGGGCAGAGCTAGACAGCTGGAGTTGAATTACAGCTGCAGGAGTTTCTCTTGACCCGCTCTGCCGTTCAGACACAGTCTTTTCAAATGGCATTGATTGTGAATGTCACAGTAGGTCTTTATTTGCCCACTAAATGTTGAAGGTGTTAGATAGGTATATTTATCTTTGCATCAAGCGGTGCACGTAAGGGCTTTGAGTTCGGGCTCAGCCTCTCTCAGCCACAAGCTCATGCAGCTCACTGGAACACAGTAGAAATGCCATCTGATTGGCCCTGAAGAAGCCCTGATTGTATCATTAAAACTGGGCTGCCTTGGCTGGCCACCAAGCCTGTATCAGCTGCCTGGCCTGGCCTGACCAGAGGAGAGAGCACAGTGACAGTGTGAAGCCTCCACATCTCTCATTAACCTACTGGCTCTGACTGTCTCTGTCTGTCTTCCCTTCTGCAAGGGAGGGTGTGTGTGGAGGCAGGGGAGGGTGGGTGTGTGTGTGTGGAGGCAGGGGAGGGTGGGTGGGTGTGTGTGGAGGCAGGGGAGGTGTGGGTGTGTGTGGAGGTAGAGGAGGTGTGTGTGTATGTGGAGGCAGGGGAGGTGTGGGTGTGTGTGGAGGTAGAGGAGGAGTGGGTGTGTGTGGAGGTAGGGGAGGAGTGCGTGTATGTGAAGGCAGGGGAGGAGTGGGTGTGTGTGGAGGTAGAGGAGGTGTGGGTGTGTGTGGAGGTAGGGGAGGTGTGGGTGTGTGTGGAGGTAGAGGAGGTGTGGGTGTGTGTGGAGGCAGGGGAGGTGTGGGTGTGTGTATGTGGAGGCAGGGGAGGGTGGTTGTGTTGAGGCAGAAAAGGGTCAAACAGACAGCAGGGCAACCTTTGTAAAAGAAGCAGCAAGGCTGACTCTAGTCTGACTCTGACTCTATTCTGACTCTGACTCTGAATCTGGTATGACTCTAGTCTGACTTTGATTCTATTCTACTGACGCTGGTCTGACTCTAGTCTGACTGACTCTGGTCTGACTCTGACTTTGGTCTGATTGGTCTGATTCACTGTTCTCATCCTACTGGCTTCAATGCGTTTTCTCCTTTTCCAATTGGTTATAGTACAATTGCATTTGTCCTTTGAACCCCAAACACAAGTGTGTTTCTCTGTGTGTGTCTGTGTGTGTCTGTGTGTGTATGAGCGTGTGTGTGTGCATGAGTGCATGTGTGTGTGTGCTTGTGTGTGTGTATCATCCCCAGTTACACTACCCCAGGCTACTTTCCCCATCTTGTGAGTGAGTCTCATCCTTGATTGCCTGCTGTCCGGCCATCTCTCAGGTCTCGGAGCCCTCTTAGTGATTGGCTGATTGGCCCAGTGTGGTATCCCTCCATTGTCTCGTCCGAGTGCCTTCTCGGCTCATTTCCCCCTTTGTGCTCACCTATCGTGTGCAGTTGACCAGGGACACATCATCCTGGCCACATTAAACTGGACGCCAAGAAAGAGAACACTGGTGATTTTCTAAAAAAACAACTCGCTTTTTAGTTGGACAAAAGGTTTGTTTCCTTTATAGTTGGACCCATGAGCGTTGTAAAGGGGAGGAGAAGGGGGAAGATTAAGGGGGCCCGAATTGGGGGTGGGTGGGGGGGTGAGAGGATTCTAGATGGGACTGGGCTGACAGACACCGCTGGTCATTGGACGACTGGGCTACAATTTAGAGGAAATAAAAAACTGTCTTCCAGAAGTTGATGTTGACAAGGGAGTATAACTATTTCAAACTTTTCCTTCAGTTATTGTTGCTGTTTCAGTACTTATTTTAATACTTGTGTGTTTGTTGTACTTGTACTTTTTTAATGCTTTCTGTATAAACGATACTGTGCTAGGAAAGTGATGCTGTCCATCAAATATGTTGTTGTCAAATATTTATTCAGTTCTATTCACAAGCCGCTGTGGCAGACCTGAATGGGGCTTGGCAAGTAGAGAACTGGGTTGAGCAGCGTATTGTTTTGACAGGGAAGGCTTGTTTGTAGGGATACCAAATGGAACACACAGTGCCCTGTAACATCCATCTGCCTGGGTGATCTCTCACCAGACCACACACCACCACCACCTCTGCTGTGTGTGTGTTTGAGAGAGAGAGAGAGAGAGAGAGAGAGGGAGAAAGAGAGAGAGAGAGATAGGGAGAGAGAGAGAATGAGAGTGAGAGTGAGAGAGAGAGATGAGAGAGATCGAGAGAGACGAGAGAGAGAGCTGAGAGATAGCTGGAGAGAGAGAGCTGGAGAGAGAGAGAGAACATTAAAGAAAGAGAGAACATTAATTCTTCTCAGCAAGACGTTAAAACAATTCCTAGTATCTACCTCCACAGAGACCATGAGTGCCAGTTGGACGCTGTGTGTGAGAGTAAGATTGAGAGCTCTTGAGAGTAAGCAAGCTTTCCTCGCGTGTTAAGAATCCCTCAGCAGTGACTGGACCACTGAAAGCTGCATCCTGGACTCCACCCATGTCTGATTGCAAACAAATGTGTGGAGGTTAGGGGGTGGTTTACGCTGCCGCATGCGGCCCCTTCGGTTCCTTCTGTGCCTTTTGTCCCTTTTGTCCCCCCCCACATCTGGAGTCACTGTTTCATCACTGCCGGGTTGGGAGTGTTAGTTTGCGAAACTGTCCCTTGAGGTTGTTTTCGTAAGCTGTAGGTCTAACTGGCTCTCAGTCCTTCCCCCACCTCCATCTCTGAGAAAAATGAAATGTTGGATTTGCTGAAAATCCAGTTTTTTTGTGTCAAGTGGTCCCACGCAGCTGTGTTAAGTAATTGAAAAGCCACTTGGTTAAGTATGTGGTTCTGCTTTCTGTCCCTCTCTCTCTCTCCCCCCCTCCTCTCTCTCTTTCCTTTTCACCCTCGTTCTCTCTCCCCCTCCCCCCCTCTCTCTCTCCCTCCTCTCTCTCCCTCCTTTCTCTCCCTCCTCTCTTTCCTTTCCTTTCCTTCGTTGTTCTCCGTCCCTGTCTCTCTCTCTCCCTCCCTCTCTTTCCCTCAACCATCTCTCTTCCTCTCTCTCTCTCTCTCTCTCTCTCTCTCTCTCTCTCTGTCTCTCTACCTCCCCCCCTCTCCCCTCCCCCTCTCTCTACAACAGTCTTCTGCTGTGACTCCTCACGTCCCCTTCCTGAGGAAGTCTTTGATGGACGTTAGTTGTGGATCTGTTCTCTGATCCTTCCATCCCCCTTTCCTCATCCTCTCTCTATCCCCTTTCTTCTCTTCTCTTCCTCTCTCTCTCTCTCTTTCTCCCTCCCACACACTCTCTCTCTTTCCCTTTATTTCTCTCCCTCTTTCCCCCTTTCTTCCCCTTCACTTACCATCTGTCTGTCTGTCTCTCTCTCTTTCTCTCTCCTTCCTCTCCCCCTTTGCCTAGGGCTTTGGCTCTCACCCATGGCTGTGAGCCCCTGGTTGATCCACAGGGGAATGGAGCCCACCCAACCCCCCCAACCCCCCCAACACCCCACCCCCACACCCCCACACCCCCACACTCCACCCCAGGCCAGGGTGCCAAGTTTGTCCTAATGAGTGTCATAAACCAGACAGGCTGTTTCTCTTCAGGCTGGGCTGGCAAACTACAGGCAACACTGAGAATGTTCAAGTCCTGTCCTGTACAACAAAATCTGTAGTCAGTGTTCTAAATAATCTACCCCTATCAAACCAGTTAATTAACATCCTGTGCCTAAAGGTACATTCTCTCTCTTTCTCTCTCTCTCCCTCTCTCTCTCTCTCTCTCTCTCTCGCTCTCTTTCTCTCTCGCTCTCTTTTTTCTTTCTCCCTCTCTGGGAGGGCTTTGTGCTACAGCGCAATTCCAGTACAGGATATAAAAACAACTGCTCTGGGAACGGCCGTGTAATTTCATACCTCTTTAATTCCATCCCGCATGGTATTTCGCAGCTTTTTTATTCCATCCAGAAGAAAGGCATTGACCCTTTAAATCCTCGCTCTGGTGCTCTAGGAACCAAACCTATTACAGGAATGGAGTCAATCGCTCTGTACTTAAAGATGATGGACATTTAATCTTTAGTCGATCTACTTGTTCTGAGAGGGGAGGGCGGGGGACAAGGCTGTGTATTCATTTGGCAGGTCAGGGGTCACTGAAGAGTGCTTTGATGGAGAAGGTTGGGGAGGGAGGGGGGCGATGGGGGCTGGGCGGAGGAGGAGGAGTAGGACGGGGGGGGGGACGGGGGGGGCAGGGGTCCAGCAGATGGAACATCTCTCGCGGAACATTGATCCGTTTTTACTAATGGAGAGACGGAGCCGCCGCGGCGATTCCCCCGAACCTGGCGGGGAGCGGCGAGCGGCGAGCGTGTCATCCGGACCGAGCGCCAACGTTAGCATTCCTGTCTCCCCAGTGCGAGTTCTCTCGTGTTGCCCGCACAGATCACTGCATCTTCCCCTTCATCAGCGGGCAGCAGCTAATCATTTCTGGCCTCGCTCTCATGGACGCTGGCCTGATGAGCCCTCGGCTTCGACAGAGAAAGACTTTCCAAGTACAGTTAATATCCAATTAACCTGATCGCTGAACCTGAAGCATCTCTCCTAAAGGCTGCCAATCTAGATAATGTGCCCACTTAAATAGCACATTAAAAGCCCTGGCGCGGCAGTATTGTGATGAGCAGCTGGTAGCTGCTCGTTAGCGTTAGCGTAGGAGCTTCTCGTTTTTTCCATTCAAGATGGCGGCCAGGGAGTGACTGACCGGAGCCATGGCGAAGAGAAGCAACTCTTTGATCTCTCTTAATGAGGTAGTGTTTGAGGGATTTCCTCGCTCTAGTGAAGTTTCTCTGCAGTCCGGGATCGATGTGACACCGTACTTTCAACCCAACCCGCAACTAGCTAGTCTACTCTTGTTCTGTTGGTATTTAGGTGAAAACAAAGGCCATAATGTGCTGAGAGAACACCGTGTCTCTACGGTCACGCCTGGGTTAACATTCTCAGACCCAGCATTGCAAGGTCTGTCCTCTTCTACAGTGTAGATCATCGCCGCGGGAACATATTTGATCAGGGGGGGGGGTGCTGGGGGGGAGGGGCTTAATGTTGTGGGGCGGTGCTGCGTTGGCGGTCTTATTAGTTTAAATTCTCGTGCTGTCAGCAGGGGGTGCTGCAGCACCCTCAGTACCCCTAGTTCCCGCGGCCATCTGTAGATACCATTAACCCTCCCTCCGTATCTACCAGCCGGGGATGTACATCTAAGGACTTCCTCTCTGATAAGCTATCACAGCTTACTGAAGAAGAGAGAGCGGGTGGGAGTTTTGTGAATGTCTTCAAACAAGCAGAATGTTCATCAGGAGGTAATCAGGGGTAGCTAATCCCTATAGCTGTGGAAGCTCCTGCGAAACATGTGTCTCTCCATCTGCCTAGGAAACAGGATTAGCTAACAACTTTGAGCTGATTGTGGTGTGAGGTGAGGTGGGGGTGGGGGTGGGGGTGTGCAAAAACGAACTTTCAAGGAAAATGTGATCCTTCAATGCTAATAACACTGGTTGTTCTGCACATTCTAGACAATCCCCTGACCCGGCCATAGCTTCTGCCATAGCCCCAGCCCCAGCCCCAGCCCCAGCCCCAGCACCCAGCCACAACCACAGCCCCAAAGCTCAGCCCCACCTCTCCTTCGGCCTCAGTTCATCTCAGGTCAAACCCACTGTTGTTTTTACACATTCTATTGACTGACTCTGAATTAATGAGGAGTTTCTACAACATCACAAAGGTTAGCTCACACAACTGAACCAGAAGTTTTGGCCAGGCCTTGCAGCGAATTGAGTCCAGCTAGATTTGTGTGTAAACAGAATTTAAAAACCATATAAAAACCAATACATTTCCTTTGTGATGATATTTTTGAAGTCGGTACACGGAACATAAGACGCAAAAGAAATCCTTGGTCAAATAAACACAGACGATTCTATTTGGACACATTTTCCAGTGACAGGAGGATGTGTGTTTGTGTTGTATGCTCAAGTCCTGCATCTGGTTTGAAGGGGATTCATTTCTGTGTGTTTACGCACACACACACACACACACACAAACACACACACAAACACACACAAACACACACAAACACACACATAAACACACACACACAGAGTTAGGCTGCGCTTGTTCGTTATTTTGCAGTTCAACCTTCAGCTGTGTTCTACAAAACAGTTTCAGTTTTTAGATTGCACAAAACTTTATGCCTTTGTGAGTGTTCAACTTGTGGCAGGGATCTGGGGTCCCCAAGGTAAATGGTTGGCAGGATGGTAGGTTACAGTACGAGCACAGGACCCCCCCAAAGTAAAACATGTTGCCTCCCATGAGGAGTCCCGTTGCTTTTACAGGAGAACATGAGATGTATTTTGAACATGTACAGCTCCTCTGGAGAGAATTCAACAATGGTGTTAATGACTGCCTCTTGAGTATTACGTGTTTAAACCTCCACAATAAAACCAAACACACAGGCTGAAACGGCTGGAATAGGTTTGCCGCTGATGGAGAGAACTGAGGGCAGTCGGCAGCAGGTAAGCAGGCACGTAGACCGTCAGCTAAAAGGATGGTCTCTCCTTTTCCTTCCTGTTGGTACAAGGACGTCACACTCCCCTTACTGTTGTTGCCAAGGTCGACACAAGCGCGGGTCAAGGCAAACCCGATTGGATTCCAGTTTCCCTTTACTCCGTGTCAAACTGTGGCTGTGAAGGATGTTGACGCTGCAGAAACAACACGTCCCGGCGTGAGAAGATGGAGGTGGAGGTTCTCTCTCCCTGCGTCCCTCCTCTCACCGTCCCTCCTCTCACGCCTGGAAGCGTTCCTGGCATAACGGGGTTTATTTCAACATGGTGTCAGCTGTCACACTATTTCATATCCCTTACCAGCATTCTGGCATTCTTGCGTGAGGTATGGTAGGCCATGGCATGCTGGTTCTTGATGGGTTGTGATTTAGGTGTTGGTACTAGTTGATCCTGTATTTTGTCATCAGTGTTCCTCTGACAGATCTCTACATGTTGGATTGAAAAACAGTTCTCTTTTTACTTTTACGAAGTCCCACTGTTGACGTTTCTCACAGTTGTGTTCACAACAAAGTGGTCAAGTAAGATGTCGCGTTTTGAAAAGGGATAGTGGAACTGAGATTCAAACTAGTTGTAGGTGAACAGAGATTTATACTCTTCCTTCCTACTTATCTATCATCCTGTTTATCGTCCTACCACGGTAGGCACAAGAAGTTGTGTGGTGAAGTCTGCCCTCTGCTGGTAGTAGAGAATTCCAATTCACATAAGGTATGCTGTATTTTAACATTCTAAAAGGATAAATGAGAATGCAAATGAGAGCGAACAGGACAACTAGTTAAACTCATTAAAGTTAAACATATCTTTATTTTCAGTTCCAGAAAGTGCCAAATAATAAACCACGAGGAAACATTTTCAGGTAATAAATTAGTATAAAATGTCAAACAGAACAATCCAACAACCTTAAAAAATGACTCCAGTTCCATCTAGTTCATGATGAACGACAAGAACACTCAGTAAATGTGCAGACTGATTTGTGACAAACAGACATTTGCATGTGAAGCAGTTTAGTTTCCTTCCTCGGTCTAAGTAAAACACTAGAGATTTGACGACACCGTTCTGTCTGTTCTGCAGCCTTGTGGAAAGCAGAGGTGAGGAGGAGGAGGGAGAGAGAGAGGTCGAGGGGTGAGGAAGCTGGTAGGCGGGCTGGGTGGAGGAAGATGAGTGGGTGAGGGAAAAGGAGGGCGAGGAAAGAGAACAGTGGCTGGGTGAAAAGAAAGGCGGGTGACGGGAACGTTTTGTCGTTGGCCTAAATGTAACAGGATGGGCACCCTGTAGATTCTCCATGGCGATGTTTGTAACAGTGTTCCCTGTCGCCCTGTCACTCGAACACACAGCCGTAGCAGGATGGGTTGGCACAGATTTCGCAAGGATCAGGGGGTGTGATGAGCATTGCTGGAGACACACACACACACGTACACACACACACACACACACACACCCACACACACACACACACACACACAGACACACACACACAGACCACACACTCGTACACCACACACCACCACACACAGAGACCCCACCACGACACACACACACACACACACCACAGAGACACCACACGACACACACACACACACACACACACACACACACACACACACTCATTGTTAGCTTCCAGTGTCCCTCTGACATTAAACATGCTGAATGTCAAACTCCAGGCAAATATTGACAAGGGGAGGATGTCCTGAAGCCGTACAAGGTTTACACACAATACAAATCAAGGTTTACACAATATTAAGGAGTATGCACAGCGATAGAGTCTTACACAAGCGCTCTTTGTTTCACTCATTTCATTGCGTAAACACTATTTACTCTGCTCTCAATGGTCTCCTGCCTGACAGAACACCTCAGAGCAGTACACACACACACACCGGCCCAGTAGCAAGGCCTGTCTGGGATGTGTCCAGCCCGCAGAGCAACAGCAGCCAAACGTTAGCCTATAAGATACTGCGTAAACACTCGACCGACCTCCACTCTAAAATGCAATATGCGACCTACGGGACTGTTGTGAAGGGGCAGCATCTGCCACACACGTCCCCCTACCCTCCAGCCCTGCCTGTGCTGTTATGCAGCCTTTCAGACCCTGAAGCCTGCAGGTGTGAGGGCGGTGGGGGACTAGCCTGGAGGTGGGGATGTGGGCTCACAGCTCAGCAACGTGCTGTTACATCTGAAACGTGTCACAAAGCAGTCACAAGCGATCTGGCTCCGACAGACCGCAGCAGAGCAGAGCTGGAGGGGGTTTGGAGAGGCACTGCAGCTGATCAAGATTAATCGCTCCCCTTGACTACGTGTATTCTGGCAATGGGCTTTGCTATCTTGAAGGTGGATATTAGAAGGCTAAATAATCAGTTCACGTATTCTTCTTTCGTGAAAACGTTTGTGGAGAATCGTTTTTTTTTATGGGCCATCGCGCAAGGCACAACCAGTGCTTTGGGTGGAGTTGCGACCTCTGGACTCTGCCTCACCTAGACGGTAGAAGGTCATGGCGGCTCCTCTGCCCTGGCACACTGGCAGGAAGTCCTGAGGCAGGGCGGGGTCGGCACAGAGGGACGAGCTGCTGGTCTCAGCCAGGCGAGGGTTCAGGAAGGAGTCTGCATCCATCAGCTCCTTCAGCACCTTCACTGCCTCAAGAGGGAAGCTTCTGTCTCCATCCTGCAAACGCACACACACGCACACGCACCCACACCCACACCCACACCCACACACAGACACAGACACAGACACAGACACAGACACAGACACAGACACAGACACAATGATCGTTTTAGCTTTTCCTCTAGATGGCAACTGAGCCAGATGGTAGCCCACGTTTTCATGACATCTGACATATGGTGCAGTTACACACACTCACACGCATACACACGCATACACACACGATACACACGCATACACACGCATACACACGCATACACACGCATACACACGCATACACACGCATACACACAAATACACAAAACACGTATGGAGTTTGTATTTGTCTCACGATGTACCTGACAGAATAAACGGTGACATATCGTTTTGAAATGGTTCATTACTCTGCAAATGAGTTGACGTCCACTCACCCTGACCTCCACACCCAGACTGCCCCACAGGATACAAGACGTCAACAGCAGGAAAACCCTTAATGACCTCATTCTCAGGCTGGTTGCGAAGTCTCTGAGTCACAGGTTGTTGCAGGACGGGTCTGTAGCGCAGGTCTGTTGCAGCAGAAGTACAGCTCTTCTCTAGTGCTACTGCTCTGTAGTAGAAGTACACCTCAGGAAACAGATCACACTCTCTGATGTGTGTCTATCACACCCCGAGCCCTTATAAAGCCACACCGCGACGAGTCAGTAACTCATTAACACAGAGCGTCTATAGGGGCTTGGCTGGACCCTTGGTACCAATGTCTCCATAAGATAACAAACGGGCAAAGGGTAGCTCATTAATGAAATTAATGGATCCCCTTTTTTTGTCATGTGGGTGGGTACTTCTGTTGACACAGTCTGACGTCCCTACTGCCTCACCCACATCCTGTTAATATAAGGCTTTCTCTATCCCACACTTGTCTCCACTGATAAGAGAGTGAAAGGAGCCGTTCTCCAGAGATAGGGTTCGGAGGACGTGGGCGTGTTTCACCGTCTCCGTATGACGTCGGCCTGATGGATTGCTCCCTGTTGAGACAGCTGTGATATTTGCTAGAGCCGACATTATCTGGGTGTGAAAGTCACCTGTGAGTTCTACTGACGGTCACATTCATTCGCGCATCATCTAGGTGCGGTCACAGGGCTTGTCATTGATTGGTCCTTGGATCGAAATCTGGGATTTCAGCAGATTTGCACACTGCCACGTCGGCATGTTATTTCTCACGCTGTAAATGTGACTTCTCGTGCACCACAAACTATTAACGTGACAAGTGTCACTGTGTCACCTGTCAGTGTCATTTCCTTCCTCACATGCCACCTTCAGAGTTTGATTCCTCAGATTCCTACCGTTCACGAATGCCACTTTAGCTGCATTAGCATGCCGCGAGTAGACGCTACTTGTACTTGCTGGGCTGCTAAGAACACAAAATAACTTTCTCTCACCAGACACTAGACCCCCCCCCCACACACACACACACTCATGGCGGGTTCTGCTCATTGGATGACAGCAGATGGATGAGGGGCCAGGTCATGTTTGGGGGTCCGTTCTTCTGTGACATGCCAGTTGGGTGAATTTAAAATTCAAACTGACGTTTCCGTACAATTGTGACCCCCCAGGAGAGGAAGTGGAAAATGTATAAATTGTGGATGACTGATTGAGGGAACTGCTCCTCCACTGAGTACTGAGCACTCTACTCAGCCTGCGCACACTCGGCCATGGAGAGTTCCACAGTAAGACTGCTCGCTGTACTCCACACTGCTGACAAGGTGATGGGCTGCAATCTGCCCTCCCTCGAGGACCTGCACACCTCCAGGACCCTGAGGCGAGCGAGGAAGATTGTGGCTGACTCCTCCCACCCCGGACGGACACTGTTCCAGCTACTCCCCTCTCTGGCAGGAGGCTGTGGTCCATCAGGACCAAAACCTCACGCTACTAGAACAGTTTCTCCCCATCCGCAACTGGTCTCATCAACAAGGCAATTAATCGTACTATATTGTTTCGGGCAATGGATGTGGAAGAAAGCTTCATGGCACATATATAGCCTGGATAAAAAAATGCTAATTCTGGATTCATAATTTAAGAAGCAGAAGTAAATCAAATCGAATTTATTTGTATTGCCCTACAAGCAATGTCACAGAGGGCTTCAAACACGCCCATAGAACTGATCTTCAACCAACATAAACCCTCAAGGAAGACAAGGAAATATCATTGAAGAAACCAGTAAGAGGCAGTGGAGAATGTTGAGGATTGTTATTAGGTAAAAAACCTTTCCTGAAGCCAGCACAGTGTGCTGCTCTGATGATTAACTACCGACCCATTAAGCCTCCTCTTGTCTTGACAAATACTAACACATTACCCTTCAGAACACTGTGACCCGGAGGAGAAGGGACATCATAACTCAACTCAACATCAGCTTTTTTCTTAACTCTCTAGCTTCCCCAAAGGTACAGCTATAAATACAGAGGACAGATATGAAACAGATGTAGGTGGTTTGAAGTAAGTCAAGGAGTTTGTGGTTCTGCAATATTACCATGAACACATCTAAACTTCCCAATGAAAACATGTACAATCGCTTTTTTGTTGTTGTTGCAGTCCATTTCAAGACTGATGATGACCAAATCTATAAGCTACTGGTTTTTTTTACATCCATGTCCGAATATACACTCATTAAAATGAATAATAGACAATAGAAGCTGGCTTTAGTCTAATCGCTCACTTTTGTTCTTCCTGATATGGCTTCAACAACATATTCACTTAGTGGAAAAAGGTGGGCCAACACAGGCTACTGTTAAATCCTGTTCTAGGCTACCACTGGAAAGAGAGTGCACCCACAAAATAGTTGATTTTACACTTACAATATGACATAGATTTGTGTGCACTCTACTATGCACTCTTGTAGTTGATATGTTAATGCTTCTCATCCCTGGGTCTTCTGTAGCCTAACTTCTGTTTGTATGCCTTTTTGGGTAATACTGTCTGCTAATTGAATGACATGTAAAATGGAAAGTAAAAGGCATACATAGTCGCACACAATGTTTTAATCAACAGGTTTTTATTAAATATAAGTCATTCATTAACAAGAGTAGAACACTACTGCTTTCAAATAATGAAAAAAGAGCATGTCTGTATTAAATAAGTGCATAAAGCAAAGTCTGTAACAAGTAGGAAAAGTCAAGAAAGCGTGAGTGCTATACTTTCCAAAGTAACAGTTGTCTACAAAACTGAGTGTACCCCAAATGTATTTGTTTTCCTGCACGTTTTAGTTGGTCTTTCAGTTTCAAGAAACACAAATGACAAAGGATAGGAATATTCACGAAACAAGGAATTCCATGATGTTGTTTCAACCGACCGAAACAACCAGAGAAAATAACGAAATCAACAAAACCTGGAACGACCTTGGAGGTAAACCAGAAACCCAAAAAGAAACAGTCACACAGGCATCTGCTAGCGGGGTCCCGGGAGGTTCCCACGACGACGGCCATCTCCATCAGCACCCTGTGCAGGCAGCGTAAGCGCAGATCTCGCACACATCCCTGGGCATGAAGGCTGGAGACGAGACAGGAAAACCAAGGAGACGTTAGAAAGCCCACCACGGTGACCAATTCGTGGTCGGCAATGCCGTTTTTTAAATCAGCCATTTGCCACGAAACTCAATCAACCTCATTCTAATCAGTAAGCGGGCATCCGAGATCAGTGAGCATTTGATGATGGCTTTGTCTTGTTAGTGTCTGAGCAGATGTTGCGTCTGATTGGGGCTGGCAGCGTGCCCTGGCTCACCTAGTCTGAAGAGAGAATCAGAGGGTCCTCGCTGCAGACACAGAGGCAGGAATTCCTTTGGCAGCTCTGGGTTGGTGCAGACAGCTGCCAGGCTGGTACTCAACAGGCGAGGGTTCTCTCTGTCGGACAGCTTGCTGCTCTCAGCCAGATCCTGAAGCTTCTTCACCGACTCCAGAGAGAACACAAAGTCTCCCTCCTGCAGAGGAGATAAGGAGGAAGAGAGGGGAGAGAGACAAGACACATTATTAAGACCTGAAAGCCTACATTACCAGTCATTCCTTTTTAACTGATGAGAACTGAGATAGCTGTCATATTGTGGACAATACCACGATGGATATGTGCCTCAATATGTGAGATAATCAGTATGTAATCAGGTTGACAGGTTAAATACAGTAGTACATTAGCTACACCCAGCATCTTCCCTGGCGTCCCTATAAGACGTATTATGTCAGACCTCCATAGAGAGCCAGCAAGCAAAACCCAGGTGAGCAAGGTTTTACTAACGCTAACCACAACAGCTGAGAGACGTTTTACTAGCACTAACCACAACAGCTGAGAGACATTTTACTAGCACTAACCACAACAGCTGAGAGACATTTTACTAGCACTAACCACAACAGCTGAGAGACATTTTACTAGCACTAACCACAACAGCTGAGAGAGGTGTTACTTACTTTAACCACAACAGCCTCAGAGAGGGAGGTCAGGCACAGAGCCAGGAGCAGGAGAGCGGCCTTCATCTTGTTGAGTTTTGGGAGGGATTGTCTTCCTGTTGGTTCTGTAGCTGGAGATGCGTTGGGCAGGTGCTCAAGTCGTGTCTGCTCTTCCTCCGGCTCCCTCAGACTTTTTGAACTGTTCGCCCCACAACCCGCTGCCCTGTGATTGGCTACGAGGCCACCGGGAGTTTTTTTCTCACGGTTTATCAGTAGGGAAGGTGCTGGTTTACGGCGCCATAAAGAGGAATTCATAACTCCACTCTGACC
Organism: Mallotus villosus; assembly: GCA_903064625.1. Taxonomy (NCBI): domain Eukaryota; kingdom Metazoa; phylum Chordata; class Actinopteri; order Osmeriformes; family Salangidae; genus Mallotus; species Mallotus villosus. Next base: position 244,842 of record CAEFZP010005731.1, read on the forward strand.
TCATCTACTGTCTTCTTTTTTTTATAGATCCATGAGTGCCCCTCCTGCTCCAGTGGGCTTACGTTTGGTTAACGTGTAACCTCTTACACAGAGCCAGACAATGTGTGCAGGAGACCCACTTAGTTGCTCAAGAGAATGCTGTATAACTTATCCACGGAAGGGACTGTTGAGTGTGAAACCAAGGACAGGACTTTTGTAGGTCGAGCTCTCTCAAATGAAATCCAAATCGAATCAGAATTGAGTTGTGTGTCCTTTTATACAAGCAATGTCACAGAGGGCTTCACAAAAGCCTACATATCAGTACAGATAGCAAACGTAAAACCTCAAGGAAAAACTCTCAAAACTCTCAGAGAGAAAATAAATGGAAGCAACATTGGGAGAGTAAGACATTGGGTGATGTGAAGGTGCAGACTATAGACTGGGGACGGTTCCCCAACGCTTTTTGGCAAGTATGTCCACAAGGTAAACACCCTTCCCCACTGGAACGTTGTCTGTATATGGAAACCCTAGACTCCTCTAATGCATTCAGACATGGTATTAGTCATCTGTCAAGAAACCCAATGAGCTCCAATTAGGCTACATCCTGTGGAGTCATGTTGGACTTTGACATCCATCTGTGGATTTACACCAGTATGTCATGACTATTACATGACTATCAACACAGGGATTTGCACTAATTGGTGTATCTGCGGGCGTGAGTGTGTGTGTGCGTGTGTGTGTGTGTGGGGAGGGGGGGGTCATGAAGGGAGGGTTGACACAGTGACCTCTATGAAAGGTAACCCTTGATACAGGTAGGTATATAAAAATACATATATATTAGACTTACTTATTTTAGACTTACATATGTATAGAGGTTATCAGTGTGGTTATTAGTCATCAATGTCCTCAATATCCCTGCAGTGCATGGCTTGTTTCATCACTGCAATATTCCGACATGATCCATCCAGACATACATTTAATTTATGCTCTGCGGAAAACAAACTAAGCCCAGCCTCTCCTGTTCACACACCACTTAAATGTTCATTCCTACTATAAAGCTCCCATTGTTTTTCAACATAAAACATAGACTAGGTCTGTAGTGAGCTGGGAGTGGCTCCCTCACTCGCTTTAAATCACTCTGCCTATCACTTTACTGCTCTCAACGAGTGTTGTTAAACTGTGTGACCTTTGCATCAGACTGACAGGCCTGTTTACAGACATTGTTTGAACGTAGACAACATCCACATACAGCAAACTCTGATGGGTTTCTCAAACCGGATTACATGAACCGGATTACATGAAACCAAACTTGGTCATGTGATTGGGGGGAAGGGGGGGGGGTACATTTTCAAATCAATTCACTCTATTGATCCCTAAGTGAATTCAAGTGTTCAAGTAACTCATGGTCTGTGACAGGCCTCTGGCGGGTTGTGTATATTGGTAGGCACTCTGTGTGGAAAAGATCCCCTGTGCTGGAGCCTTAGGACCATTCTGACTCATTCTGACTCATTCCCAAGGCCCACAGTTGAAAATGACCCAAACCTTGCATAACTTTGATGGTGACATCATTGTAATGGTGAGGGTTCAGACTTGTATGGCATGTTCACAGAGAGGACTGACACACAGGTCTTGACAGGTGACCTTGCTGTTCAGGAAGTTTGATTGTCTGGAAGTCTAGCCTGCCTTGTCCAGACAAGCAAGACTGGAGACATCTATTCAGCCAAGAGTCAAGTCAATAATCACCTAAGGAGGAACACGCTGGAGCTGCCAGGAACCTTCAGATGGACACTCTCACCGAAGAAAGTGGAACTCTTCATGGAAGAATATCTTCCTTGAAGAGTTGTTCCTGAACAACAATGCCAGTGTGGTTCTGATGCACTTTGGTCTGAAACAAACACGTGACTAATAACAGATAACTTAGAAACGTATCTATTGCGATGAAAACATGCTCAGGGATGACAAAAATGTAATCAACAACCGATTTACAACCGCTTAGAATTGCCATTAAATGATAATAACAGGTCAAAAGTGCAAGCCGTTTCCAGAGACAGGTTATGAGTCACGGTGTCACTCACCAGGAAATGACAGAAGACACACTGGGCTGGTCCACTGTGACTAACCCTACAACCATTGACCAGCCAAACTGAATCTCCTTATACACCTGGGTGGGTGGGAACTGGACCCTTAAGTGCCGGAATGATGGTAATTAATGAACCCGTATGTGTGTGTCCAGTCAAGACTAAAATTATCAGGCCTATTATCATAAAGGCTGATTTTATCGGGCTTACAGTGTCTCTGGTTGTGTGTCAAAGAGAGCATGTGTTGGCTTGCAGGTGAACACTTGATATTGATTACTTGCATTTGTTTATCTTAGAAGACCCTTCTCAATCCTTGAAGGTCTATTCCGCAACTTCAAAGCAACTGATCAGAGAGAAGCAATAAAGATGGATTGCAAAGTCATCAATCAGGGTGAGAGAGTCAAACACACAGTGGCACCGTGATTATGAACCTGATGAACTCCATGGAGGACGGGTAATGCTACATGCATGCACCGCATGAGTCTACATGTGACTGTGATAATAACATGTGTGTCTGCGTGACTTTTTCGTGTTGTGTGCATGCTCGTCTGATGTGTGTGTGCGTGTTGATAATATGGGAGTGACACACTGTGTTTATGGCCAATATGAGCATAAGGCCATGATAATGTTCAGGGGTGACAAACTCTTTTACAGAAGAGTATGACCGTCCTCCTCGTCAGTGCAGGGGCTGTGACGCACTCACAGACGCTGCTCCCGACCCATCAACGGATGATGTACATCAACTCATCCAAATGTCACAACTTTAACGCAGACAACGTTTCCTTATCTAGCTCAATGGTCTTGCTGTCCTTACCATATATTCTCAAGTTGAGGCTGTAAAGAAGCAAATCATCTATGTCAAATAGGCTTATGCCACAGGACTGCCAATAAAGGGAACTTGGTCAAGCCTCTCTCCTCTCTCTCTCTCTCCTCTCTCTCTCTCTCTACAATTTTCTCTCAGCAATGGATTCTCTTTGATGTTGATTAGTAGTAAAGTATGTTTTGTTATATGTGTGTTATATGTGTAGGTGACATGTGTTCTTTACAAGTACTAGTTGTCTCACAGAATGAAATAATGGCTTAATTAATGGCACTAATGAAGCTAGAGAGATGATGACACAGCTAATTAAGATAAGGACAATTATGTAGGTAGGTATAGGTATAGGTAACTGCAACAGTCTATTGTGGTCCTATCAAATTTGATAGGATTGCTAAATATTGGAAAACAGAAGGATGATGTGTACCAAGTCCTAACCCCCACTTCCCCATATTAGCCCAGGGTCATACACAGTTATCAAATGTAATCATTTTCCTTGGTGTCTCTTAGCAACCATGATTGCAATATGTGCTAGCTAGCCAGTGTTGGTCAGGAAATAGCCGGGAAGAAACTCACTTTCATTTCACACTGTGCCACTTGAATCAGTCACACCACTTTGGTGTATAACGATCGTTAAGACAAATGAGGCCCCTTGAGCTTTATCACTCCACTGTAAAGATAAATGTTTTATGAGCAAAGTAGCTGTAAGCCAGTTATTCAAAAACTGATTTCTAAAATGCCCACAGCTTAGAGGACAGACTCAGAAGAGTGCAATACAATGTCTGTCTGCGGCCTAGCATATATCAGTCTGGTCCATTTCACAAAAAATGAAAAGGTTTAATGCGGAACCTAACAATTTGTACAAGAGGATAACTCTTGAAAGAACTGTCCCAGATGGAAGTACTTTTAGCTCTTCAGGAAGCTCTTTGAGACCCTTTGCTTTGAAAAGGTTATTTTAAGGAATATTTTACATTAGGCTTCAACAAGAGCACAAAGAACAAAAAGAAGGGAACCCCCTGTTCTGGGTGTACTGTGGTATTGTGGTAAGCTAGTGTAGGCTACTTTCATCACTGGTACATATTTTGTAGTTTGAAGAATGGTTAAGTCAGACACAAGATGTATTTTTCCCGCATTCAACAAGAACACAAAGGGAGAACTGTTGCTGAACTAAACCAGTTCTGTTCACATTTTCCACATTCCAACTAAAAACATTAATTGCCATCACTTGCTCTCTAAATCTCTTTATCTAATCTATTGCAGTATGTAATAATAGGGATCCAGCTAAATAGTGACTTTAATAGGTTGTTTTTGATTGTTTGATTGTTTGATTCATTCATTGAATGATTCATTCATGGATTGATTCAATTCATTCATGGATTGATTCAATTCATTCATGGATTGATTCAATTCATTCATGGATTGATTCATTGACTGATTCATTCATTGATTCATTCATTCATTCATTTATTCAAACCCTAACTGGCCACATTGAGAGACAAGATAGAAGATTTTGCAATTGGACGTTCACAGACACCAACATTCACAGTGGATTTCCACGCCTGCAGGGCTGCACAGCACGAGCAGGCCTGCAAACATCTACAAGGATCATTCTCCCTCCATCTCTGCTCCTTCCCCACAGAGGAGAGGACGCCGCAGATAGTCCAATTCACCCAAACAGCCTAACGTGCTGAAGGTAAAAATAATCTGAGAGAATTGGGTCGTGGCAACTGAAGATGTGGTTATGCTTGAGAGTAGAAACGCTGCTGATACGGCATCTGTGGTAGACGGAAAAAGCTAGTATTCCGATAAAGCGCTGTGTGTTCGTGAGAAAAGGGGATAATGTTAGCCATGACTCTGTTTACCCATGATGACACTGCCATGGCTCGGACACCACACTGAGCAGTGTTGTACACGGATCACACGCTGTCTTGCAGCTCTGTCACACAGCTGGGGACACGGTGGGGACATCGAGTCGGAGGTGACTCTAACTAGACACACTCTGCCCTCTGTTGGTCAAACCCTGCAGTACATACAGTTCCCAAGTTCAAAGACCAACAACTGAATACTGTACATGTAGGTGTTTTGACTGAAAGGAACAACATAAGTGACTGAACAACTGAAATGGAATGAATGGAGTTAGGGTTAGTAAGCTTCCAGGCAGGTGACTGGGGCAGCGCTTCAAGCCTTTTCTACATCGCTCCCTTCCTCCCCTATCATGTCACTATCACTCCATCACTGCTGGGAAATATTAGTAAATATCTGATGGGTGACAAGAGGTGAAGGAAAGAGTTGGAGCACAGAGGAGGAGATGGGGATAGTGTGGATGGAAAGAGGTGAAACACACCACTCCAATGGGGAAACTAGGGTCACCGTTACTGGTCTCAGTTACGTGTTGTGACTGGCAGATGGGAATTAGGTGTGTGATACCTAGACAAAATTGGAACATGGGAAATGTGTGTGAGGCTAAGACACTGTCAGCACAGAATGTTCCATGGTGCTGACTACTGTAAAACTGTGAGAATTCAGAGTTTCAGAGTCATGACCTACAGCACATTCACATTCAAGTGCATGTGAATGTGCACACTGCTTTGGATCAATGCGTCTGTTGAATGAATAAAATTGAATCTCCATACAGTCTCATAGCAACTGATGAGTCCAGTAGAAGGTATTAATGGGTATTATAAGATCTTATGCCATCTGCTAGGGAACAATGCATCTGGAATGAATGTTATAAAGTACAACACATCTATGTAAAGAGAAAAGAAAAATTACGGAACGCTAACCATATATATTATTTTTGAATTAGTAATATGTGCATTTCACAGCAAAAATAATCACAAAGAGTCCAGATGGAATTCCCATACTACTTAGAATGGATAACACCGGTTAATTTCATGCCTCAGACAAGTCTGGTCTTATCGGTTGGGGAATTGAGTATTTCAGAAAATAATAACTCAAAACAAAAACAGCTTTTTGGTGTTAGACTCAATGAAGCTGTTACAATTATATTTAAAACTCTTAAGGACTCTGTGTACAATACTCTTCAGGATCAGAATCATAAAGGGGTTTTAATCGCCATGAAAGTTTGCACAGACAAATCATTTACTTTGGCAAGACAAGGAATTTACTTTGGCAAGACAACAAATTTACTTTGGCAAGACAATGAATTTACTTTGGCAAGACAAGGAATTTATTTAGGCAATTTACAGGACTTCAATACCACATGTAAAACCTGAAAGCTGAAAGGAATAACATTCCTTTTGATACCAGAAAGTTACTTATTATTTTCCGAATCCTACCTACATGATTTGGCATTAAGCAAATCACAGGTGTTTGAGGTACACTAAAACAATCTATACCTGTCGCCACTACCAATATAGTCCTGTATGACTGTGGCGGCACCAATGTAGATCCCCAAAGCACGCACACACAAGAGGGTTTATAATATACAAAACTTTATTTAAATTCATAATACACTGCCCCACTGTCACGGTCCATTGCTGCTGTGCACACTCCCCACCGAAACGGCACAGCCAGGCCCAAGCAGCCCCCTCCTCCCTGCCCCGTCCGTACTGTAAGGGTGAAGTCCTCATCACAACAAAACACACGTCACAGCAAATGTTTGTAAGGCACCCAACTTGTGGCACACCGCACGTTAAAATCAACCAGCCACACCTCCAACACAGGGAGCACGAAAAGCAAAGTCTATGGTACTCAGGTGTCTGAAGTCAGGGATGTTGCAGGGCTGGCCCCGAGTGCAAGTGGCTCGCCCACACCGTGCTGGCAATGACCGGGGTTGAAGCAGACTAGTTGACAGACAAACAAGAAATAGACGGTCAGTTCGGACGGCAGTGGCCCGACCGAAATAAAAGTCTTAATGTCTACGGGCCGCTATCAGCGCTCACCCACTCTTCAAATGTCCGAAAGGTCCATCCCAAATTGGTACCCCATTGTCCATCGGTGGTCCTAGTCGTGCTCAGAGCAGTTAGTGAACATCCTTGGTCCCGGCTCTCTCCGATAGTCGACTCCACGTAATCCCGAAGTCCCTCGTCCCGGCTCTCTCTGATTGAGGTCTTTTGTAGTCCCGAACGTCCTTCGCCGCACCTGCTCGACCGGTAGCGTCCGGTCTACTCCTCTCCGTACTGCGTCTGTCTTCTTGTCGGCCCTTTTCTATTCTCCGTGGCCGCATTCCCACGCCGCTGAGGATCCAATTAGCACAGGACGGCAGCTGCGCCTATTCACTCATCAGCCTTTCTCCATCCAGTCCTCCTCCACCTCAGTCCCAACACGCGACATACCTACAGGCAACCTGCAAGAAAATGAGATCAATTAACAGTCAAACCATTGTGTCCATGCAGGTACCGCTGCATAGTGGGGTTCCCTCTTTCACTACTCATAGCCCACATACGCCATACTTGAAACTGAGAATGCTGTGAAGCATTGTGTACAGGGACCTTTTCTGTTGGCTGCATTATTAGTTTGTTCTAAAACAATGTACTCTGCAGCAACTGAATCAATGTAATGTATACAGGCATTCAACATATGATCAAAGAGAGAGGGGCTGATCTTCTTCAGAGCTGTAATAAGCTGATCTGGGCTGCATAAAGCGAAACGCAGCATGAATCACAAATGAAGCCTCGGTTTGCACCTGTGGCTTTCATTGGACGTTAACGATGAGTCTTGATAGTGGAGTATAGTGTAAACATAATAAATAAATGTAGTCTGCAAGGTTCATTTTTTCATCCTGTATTCCACTTCTCAAATTATAATGTTTTATCAATTCCTTCAGCATGCAGCAACAGGTGAATCCTGAATGAATATGCTTCACACCTCACACAACATCAGGCTCTGGTCTTGCATACACATTTTTTCAAATCAACCATATGTATGTCACCTAACCATCTTCAAAACAAGCACTTCAAATTCACAAAAGCCTCGAGCACTGTGACACATGTTTCCTACTGGAAATTGGAAATTTAAATGTCCATTTGATGTCTATTTTGAATAGTAGGCTTAATTGGCTTACTGATGTAACATCTCTCTCTCTGTCTCTCTCTCTCTCTCTCCCTCTCTCTCTCTCTCTCTCTCTCTCTCTCTCTCTCTCTCTCTCTCTCTCTCCGCTGTCTCTCTCTCGCTGTCTCTCTCGCGCTATCTCTCGCTGTGTCTCTTGCGCGCTCTCTCTCTCGCGCGCTCTCTCTCTCTCTCTCCCCGAGTCACTTGTGCGCTCAGCTGCAGGTAAATGGGAGGCAGACTGCGTGAGTGCATCCGCACTACCGACGCCTTCGTACTTCCAGGTGTGGTTTCGTGTCCGACGTTCATCGACTTTTGCAAGAGGCTTGTTTTGCCATTTATACGGGATTATGATGTATCTCTTCCCATGATTCCCAGGTTGATACCCTGAGCTGTCAGCTCTGAACTTGTATTATTAAGGTGAGTAGGCTATTCTAGACAATTAATGATCTAATCCGATACCACCTTGTTTTAGTAAGAAAGCATTTCTTAATTAAACATCATCAGATGTTTCTCTATATTTTCTCTATTGTTATATTTATTACAGCTTATAGCGACAAACTATTTCCATCAGAAACATGAACTTAAGAGCATTTTATTTTATGAATTGAATTTAATGAATTGTTCCTTAAAAAGAAAGTATCAGATGGCTTTGTCGTCTTTTTGGTAAATGTTTATTGAATAAAGTCCCAACCGCAGTGGGAAGCGTTAAAAATAGCATATTTTATGTTTGATATTATGTCTGATTATATGCACCCTCCTTGCCACGGAACAAAACCAAAGATAAACAACATGATCACATTGGCTGTTATCACACATTGCTTAGTGTGATTGGGCTTGGGAATTGGGCTTTCTCAAATAACATTCCTCAGTTTTTAACAGACCTGGCACAATAATGTGACAGTACCTACAGAGGTGTGAAAGATCCACAGCCCATCTTAGAGTGGCTATGCCTTAAAGGCTGACTCAGATCAGTGAGTTGACGTCATCATACAGCACTGTATTGCACTGTTTTATAGAATAACGTTACCCTTTCAGACACGGTGAGACATTCTAAGTCATCCCAACTTTTTTATTTTTTATTCAGTGTGTTTCCTTGAATTTTTCATGTTCATGATCTATGCTCATCACAACACACACAATCCCCCTCCCCAACCAACCAACCAACCAACCACACACCACACACCCACACACCCACACACCCACACACACACACACACACACACACACACACACACACACACACACACACACACACACACACAGACACACACACACACACACACACACACACGCACACACATCTCCTTCTGAAGTTACAGTATAGGTATTTGCTGCAGGTGTTGTTACTGTAATTCTTAAACACTAGTGTTCCTATAAACTGATAAAAATGTATAGCAAAATTAATCTTTATGGGTTAAAGGAGGGCTGAAATAGATTGCATGTATTTTCTGTGCCTGGAAAACATCCGACACTGAAACCAACATGTACTACGTCTAAAGTCAGGAAAGTCAAAGATTTGACTGACAGTTGATTTACAATCACAATTCATCACAAATACAAATCTCTCTTCCTCCCCAAACTCTCCCAGGAACAGGCCCAGACGACTCGATGACTGTTGACATGAGAACAATGACTCTGTCATGACACACTGTGTTTGCTTCCTCATTCTCCTCGGAATGCTAGAAGACGTGTTAGCCTCTCCACTCCTCTTCTCCTCCTCTCACTGACCAGCTTCCCTTTCTGAGATGGACGGGTGCTGTCTGGAAGACGAGTTCTCCAACCTCTCAGAAGCTGAAAGCCAATCCCTCAACCTCACAGCGTTCCTCAACCTCACAAACAACAGCACGGAGGTCCAGTCCATCGAAGACCTCCTACTGGACATCCTGGGACCAAAACGCTCCCCTTTCTTCCTCGCCATCACGCTGGTCTACCTCCTCATCTTCCTCACCGGCCTGTCGGGCAACCTGCTCACCTGCACGGTCATACTCAAACACAAGAAGATGCGCACCACCACCAACCTATACTTGTTCAGCCTGGCTGTGTCCGACCTCATGGTGCTCCTATTCGGGATGCCCCTGGAGATCTACGACCTGTGGCAGAACTACCCCTTCCCCTTCGGCGAGGGCGGCTGTTACTTCAAGACCTTCCTGTTCGAGACGGTGTGCTTTGCCTCCATCCTCAACGTGACGGCCCTGAGCGTGGAGCGCTACATGGCGGTGATCCACCCGCTGAAGACGCGCTGCCTCTCCACCAACACGCACGCCAGGCGCGTCATCACCGCCGTGTGGGCCGTGTCTCTCTCCTGCGCTGTTCCCAACACCCTCCTCCACGGCATCTACTACCTGGACCTGCCCGAGAAGGTAGACGAGTCGGCCATCTGCACCGTGCTCAAGCCCCTCTGGATGTACAACGTGGTCATCCAGGTGACCATGGTGTGTTTCTATTTCCTGCCCATGACGCTGATCAGCGTGCTGTACCTGATCATGGGCTTCAGGCTGGGCAGGGAGGAGAGCCAGCCCCGGGGGAGGGGAAACTCTCAGACCAGGTGGAAGATCCACGAGGACAGCGGACGGAAGAGGCAGGTCACCAAGATGCTATGTGAGTCCAGTTTGTCCTCGGCTCCGGCCGTGTTTCACAGAAGCCGTGTTCTGTCGTTAGCGTCTCCTGTTCTGCATGGACATGACTTCTGCATGGACATGAGCTTCTGCATGGACATGAGTTTCTGCATGGACATGAGTTTCTGCATGGACATGAGTTTTGGGGGGTTTTCTGGCCAGTTTAAAGAGTGTTGGCTTTTTTTAAGTGTCAGCTGTTATCACACATATTTAATTTGGGGCTGGAGTTTGATGTGATATCACCAGTTTAAAAGCCCAACAGGAAACAGGGCTTGGCTTATGTGATTTTAAACTAAGTCACATGTACGCTGACGAATACATCTAATATATTCCTTTAGCACATGCTTTTATACGAAGCAGGTTCAAAACCAAAACAGGGAGACATATACATGCACAGACATGCACAAGGACGTGATGAATGAAGGATATGTCATTATGTGCCGACATCTCCAGCCCCTTAGACAACAAAATTGGTATTCAGAGATGTTCCTCTCACAGATGATACATCCTCTTGGCTTTTGGACTCAAGGATCTTCTTAATCTCTTGAACACTGTCCAGGTCTGCTTGGTCAGTGAACACACTCGTTATATCACCAGAAATTACAGATAATTGAATTGTGTTTATGAGAGAGTTCAAAATAACAATTTGTTAGTTTAACCCCCCACCACAACGATTTGCAAGTAGTATGCCGATATACACTACATAGCAATACACTACGTTTAAATGTTCTTACTGGGAAATTAACTGGAGATTACAGTAAATGAAGACAACATGCCTAGCACTTAATTGACAAAGATGTATCCCTCTTCAAGTTGAATGATTTTTCTTATTATACCCTTTATAACCCCCACCACCCCATCATTCCCTCTTTCCCTGCATCCTCCTCTCCCTCCTTACCTCGTCCTTCCCCCTCCTCCTCTCCCTCCTTACCTCCTCCTTCCCCCTCCTCCTCTCCCTCCTTACCTCCTCCTTCCCCCTCCTCCTCTCCCTCCCTCGCTCTGCAGCGGTGGTCGTGGTTGTGTTCGGCCTCTGCTGGGCTCCCTTCCACATCGAGCGCCTTCTCTGGAGTTCCATCAGCAGGTGGACCGACTTCCTGCACGGCGTCTACGAGTGCGTCCACATCCTGTCCGGCATCATGTTCTACCTCAGCTCCGCCGTTAACCCCGTCATCTACAACCTGCTCTCCACGCGCTTCCGGGAGTGTTTCCGCGAGCTCGTCTGCACCCAGGTGGAGGAGGGCAACCCGGGGAGGGAGACCCCGCTCTTTGCCATGATCCAAGACACCCCTGGCATGGTCCCCAAACGCCGGGTCAAGACTCAAGACTCTTTCATCCCTCTGCTTTCTCCAACGGTGGCCGTGCGCGTAGACACCACAGCAGCCATGTTCAAGGAGCAGGACTGCACTGCTTTCTAAGCCGAATCGTACATGGGATATGGACATAAACACACCGACTGTACATGTGGTGAACATGGCTGGGAAGGGAAGTGGTTTGGTGGCTGGGGATAACACTCGAGGGTTAAACCACTCTGGAGGAGAGATCTTTGGAGGCACGCTGGCTTCATGAGCTCCAGTAAAGCAGAAGCTTGGATCATTAGGTAGCTTGGCCTGCTGGGCTGGGCTGTCTTCATTGCTAGATTAGAACCACATGTGGCTGGTGCACATTTCAAATCAGAGTAAGCACTTCACCTTATGATTGGAGGACGATCTAGTGATTGCTGTCCATTTCCTGTACGCTCTAAGCCCTGTGCCTTAAAGGGTCCCCAAACTTTGCGCCCAGCGTTTTTACGACTGAACTATTTCATGTATATTTGCCATTTGAATTACTAGCCAATCAATAAACAGATTTGTGGATTTCCTTTTCTGAAATACCATGCTTAGACAAAATTGGAGGTAAAATAAGATGTAGGAAAGATGTTGGTTATTGATTATATGATCTTTATTTTCAAATGTTTGTTTTATGTGACTCACAGTAAGTGATGTATTTAGAAAATCATGTTCAAATGACGTTCATGTTTTGTATTCACTGTTGATAACAGTGTCAAAACATTGAATGTATAATTGACAATTTTCTGGAATATCTGCCTATTTCTCTCAAAATGTCTCTGTTAGAATTATTCAAATGGATTTTGTAATTTTCAAGGACCACCATGATTGTGATTGTGCAGTGCCAGAAAACAGAACAACATAACACTCATGCTAAATACAAATAATTGCAATACTATTTTCATTGTAATCATCCATGCATTTAATGTGACCAAACATTGAAGACTTCACTTAACTCAATTTGTGCTCATTCCTAACTTGATTCATTTCCATGGAGTGCTTCTTATTGACTCTTCAATCCAGTTTACAGCTTCCACAGACGTATGTACGTAGATAGGATTTAGATGAGTCAACATGAAAACAAAATAAATCTGGTAGCGGCTGTCAACTGTTGATATTCATGAGCACTCTGAATACTAAACCATTTAGATTTCACCCTCCTGTTCCAAAACCAGGAAAATCAAACCCATTGAGGTTGTTTTGCGGGATATGCAAAGAGGAAAATCCCAAATCATCTTTAGAATGCCTCCCTCTGCACCACTGGATGTCTGTCAGTTAGTGAATATGTCTTTCAACAACCACTACATATGTAGTCTTCATATCAAGGCCAGAGACGATAGTTGACGATCTTCGTGCCCCTGATCCTTGCTTTTAAATGCCGATTTGGACAAATGTCTAATTTGGAGTTTTTTACCTTTCTCACATACGCTACAGGATTGAAGATGCAGCTTTTGCTGCCAGGGTGTATTATTATGGTATGTCGCTGTTTACAAACAAGTGTGTTTGGCGTGAACACATTTAATGTGCTTTATGAATGTCAATGTCCAAAATGTAAATGATTCCAACCAATAGATTTGTTGTAGCAAACCAGGGGAAAGCCAATCAGCCAATCCGAAACAGAGGGCGGGTCCATAGGCTTAGATTAGGGGAGGTGATAGAAGGAGTCTATCTGCCTGTTGAAGTGCTGCAACCACTTGGCACTTGGCACTGGTCACACCTGCAGCCCATCAGGTGATCAAGGGAGGGCATAAAGGGAGCCAGCCCGAGGCTGGATGGAGGAAAAAGAGAGAGGAACAAAGAACCAGAGATCCAACCCTGGAGGAGAGTTGTTCAGCAAAGAGACTAGATGTAAAAAGACTGACCTCTGCTTTTACCCCCCACAGGACCACACCCCATGAAGACCAACAGACCCCAGACAGGAATCATTCTGATTTAAAGTTTGTCCCACTACCATTACCCTGACATCCGTTATTAAAAGGACCATTTATGTTAACGCTATATTTCTCTGAGTCCCATTTCATTGTGAATCGGCCTTCAAATCCCCTGGGTTGCTACAACACATTAATTCCAATGGTAAATATGAAACTTATTTGAACATTAATTATAAAGTCAGCAAACATAAAAATAAATGCAAATGCTTAGGATCATGTTAGTTACAGTAACGAGACTGAGGAAAGGGATTGATGAACACAGAGCATTATATACTCTTACATGCAGAAGTAAAACATATGCTGCAAACAAATGCAATCAGAACGCAGTCAAAACATTGTGAAGGTCGGGCCAGAGACTGTATAAAAAGAGTCAACATATGGTGATATTGATATGGTCTGTCAACCAGTTCATCCAAATGAACAAACAAGTTATCCTGAACAGATCTGTGCACAGCCAGTCAGCACCTGACGAGCTCAATACATGTTTCTACAGTTACCCAGTACTTCAACAAGCTCGGATAACAAGCACCGCGTCCAGTAAACCCAATCAGCTCAATTCAGTTCGAGAAGGTTGGTCTCCGAGCTATCCTGACAACGTTGTACGTGTTCAGGCCTGGCGCGTCGAAGCCGGGGGAGAGACCCCGTTTATCGAACACGTAGAAGTTAAAGAGCTGTCCGTCCTGGGCCTCGAGGGACACGGAGGCGGTGCTGACCCGTAGGACGCAGGGATACTCCTTCTCAAACACCACCCTGAACACCCTCTCCACCAGGTAGTTGAGCTTTATGGTCCGGTACCTCTCCGGGATCAGGTCCTCAATCTGGGGCCCAAACTGCTGCATGATCAGAACCCCGTCCGCCCCGGCTTTGATCTCGTAGAAGGTGATGTTGCCGTAGGTGAAGAAGCCGACGTAAGGGTCCGAGCTTGGGGGAGGGGTGATGATCTTCTTGGACTCGCGGAAGGCCCTCTCCATGGCTGGGATGATGTGGCTGTAGGCCTTGGACACCACGTCCTGGTTCTGGGGCCGGGACCCAGCCATGAGGACCACCAGGCCCAGCTTGAGACGGGGCACCAGGGAGAAGGTGGCGGAGTAGCCGTCCAGGTCCCCGTCCTTGCGTACGACCTCGTAACCCAGCTGCTCGTTCACCTCCCAGGGCGTGCCAGTGCGGTTGGCGAAGTAGTCCTTGTCGCAGCGGAACAGCGGCGTCAGCATGATCTTCAGGGTGTCGGGCTCCAGCAGCTTGCGATGGTAGGCCCCCCAGCAGCATCATGGCCAGCTTCGCCAGGTCCGCCGCTGTGGAGAACATCTGCCCCGATGGACGGTACCAGCCCAGGTCATAGAGAGGGGCCGGAAGGCCACTGGAGTACACCCCCACGGCCATCTGGCTCTGGATGGCGGGGGTGATGTCGAAGCCTGTGTCTTCCATGCCCAGCCTGTCCAGGATGTTGTCTGTGATCCAACGCTGGTAGTCGAGGCCCACCACCTTCTCAGCCAAGACATGAGCCAGCAGCGAGAAGGCCAGGTTGCTGTAGTGGCACCTGGTGGATGGAGGAAAGCATAAACAGAAGCTAATGAAATTAAGTAGCCTAATAACGTATTTGCACTCAAATGAGGGTATGGGAATGTGCCAATAATGTATAATATACATGCAAATATTCCTTAAAAAAATTGACTGAGTACATCATTTTGGAATTGCTTCTCCAGATGCTCCCAAAGCACTTTTTGCTCAATTGAGATTGCTTCATCTATGAAGGATTGATGATGCGCAAATGAAATACTAAAAATAACCATGGTTTGCTTACATGCATAATATAAATGCTAATGTGGGAAGCTATTAGGGAAATGATGATAGAATGTAGAGAATGAGGAGTCTCACTTGGTTCCGGGGTCTGCCACCAGGACGTCATCGTGTAGGAGGTTAACAGCAGCCTGGGTCTTCCCCTTCCACAGCAGGTTTGTGGCTCTCAGTCTTCTGGGCAAACCTGGAGTTACCACATGATAAAGAAACACCAGTTGGCATTTGTTTATTCCAGCTTTGGACTGCAAATAAAACGGCTTTATTTACTACAAAAGAATGGCTACAAGGTTAGTTTCAGAGATTTTTTTTGCATATCAAGTTGACTAATAAGTATTCAGGGAGGGATGAAACCAAATGTTGGATCTAAACAGTCAAATGTATCTCTCTTTGGCAAACCATTGGGAATGAAGTAAGAATTGCTAACATCTGTTATTGCTAACACAGCACATGACAATACATAAGATTCTTTCAGTTATCCCTTAGCACATTCTCCCACAGCTGCTTTCTCAGGTTTTATCACCTTTTTTCTATTTGAATTGCGACTTTAATAATAAAGAAGAATAATCCTGACTCATTTCTGGATCTATTTCCGAAGGTGAGCATATTTCTGGGGTGATAATCTGCTTGGTTTCTCCGGAGATCACACCTCAGATGACAGGCTGTCGAGCTGAGGAAAGATCTTACTGGAAGACACGTCTATGTTTGCTCTCGGGTGTTTGAAGTGAAACCCTTTGACGCACGTGAATGCCTTTTTTGCAGCAATTGGTTTCACCACTGGACTAAAACACCTAAACTCTCTTCCTGAACAGTTAACTCCCTGTAGGTTTTTTCTCTAACCCTAGTTGTTGCTAACACAATTGAACACATGCACCAGCTGATTATTAGAATCAGGGTTACTACATTTGTGTGGAAGTGAAAACCCAAAGGAAGGTAACTCTCCAGGAATAGAGTTGGAGACCACTGCACTAGATTATATTGTTTGTTTAACCAATTAGCAGTTAGCTCCACAGTATGGTGGTATATGGTACTGTGGGCCCGGCTGATACCACTACCTACAGTAGATTAATGTGGATGTCTAGCAATAAATGAAACCGCTAGTTACTCAACATAGATGCAAATTCTGGAGCTAGCAACAGCATCCTGGGCTGAAACCTAGTGCTTTTTAAAAATTCATATTTATTTAGCAGACTCTTTGATCCTTAGTGCATTATTAGGCTAAGTGTAGCATACAAGACTTCAAGTGGTGTACGGTACTACAGTAGTTTTTGGCAAGATCTGTCTGTGTGTCTGATAGATCTCATAATCAGTCTTTTTTTCTTTCTGTCTTGCTTGCTTTCTTGCTTGTAATTGCGAGGCTAATTGTGGAGGAGAATCTGTGTGTCTGACCTGAGAGCTGGCTGGCCATCCTGCGGAGGGTGACGGACGAGGAGCGTATCTGGACCTCCCCGCTGTCCAGGAAGATCAAGCCGTCCGTCACGTACTTGAGCTCCGAGTCTCGCGTCCTGCCCAGGGGGTTCTTGATGGTAAAGTTATCCATGTACTTCTCCAGGGGGTCGTCCAGGGAGCCCACCTTGCCGTCCTCCCAAAGCCGGTACAGCATCAGTGTGGGGAAGATCTTCGACAGGCTGGCAATCCTGGAGGGCATGACCAACACATCAACATGTTTGTTTGCAAAACCGAATGCTCGGTAGAGCTGTATGGAAAAATGGAAGAACCCTCTGCAAACAGTTAATTTGTTCATTCCATAGATGCTAAAGTGAAGTGAGGTGGAGGTGTGTGTGTGGGGGGTTGAATCTCTTGATTTGCAGTCAAATGTTATCCCTCTATACATCCTCCTTTTCAGGCCCATAAGGTTCTATTTGGAATACAAATGAAAGGAAGAAGTCATTATGTTCTTTATAGAGCAGGAGGAGGTTGTGTCTGAAACTTCTCTCCCCAGTACTCTTCTTTAGTTCATCCCTCTCCAGTCATGGTCATCTCTCTTCAAGAGGAAACACGGTCCTCAGATAGTGGAGGACTTGGTTGTTATAAAGATTCACACACTCGAGAAAAGGTCATTCATTTGCAGAGGGCTTAACTCTGATGAAATGGATTCATTTAGCATCTTTATCGATCGCAGAATCTAATTAGCGAAGAGCCCAAATCTTTCGAGTATTTACCAGGCTTCACAAATCATGCCTAATCTTAGTGTACAATATGTGTCATATATTGCAGGGTGTCGCAGAAACGTTGTAGGATATTTTTTTGAACACATGTATTCTGTTTATCCCCACTTTCACACACTTGATCCTTAAGTGCCGGTGCATGGCTCTGAGTGCGGGTCTGAGTGCGAGTCTGAGTGGGGTACAGGACTGAAGCAGTAGGACACGGCAGGACGGTTGGTTGAAGTGTCATGTTCTCACTTATTTTAAGTGCAGAGAAGCATCTGCAATTAAAGGCACATTCACAAGCGCTGAATATATCCACTGAGCCATAACTGAGGCAGCTTGATCGACGCAAGCGAAAACCTCCTTTCTACAAAAACATAAACTCTTTAGTTGCTGCTTGCGAAATGACAGCAGCAAGGCAGAAAGAAGCGGGCTCTTTTCTGCTTCTTTCAGAACGTTTCTCCAGCCCACCCATGGGGGAACTGCATGACATGAAGAGATCAACACCTCACCCATGAAAACACTTCAAAGCACTTCAGACTGTCTCCAATGCATTGAAGAAAGGCATCATAGATTTCAGAATATACCTAAGGTTGACCTTTTCACTCTCCAACATAGATTTCAAGGCCCAGGCTTTGACGCAGACCTTTTTGTGGACTACAATTGTACACTTTTTGCATTCAGTGTGTACAATTCTAGATCTGACCTTTACTTTCCCAAACTACTACTGGTACAGCTATTACAGCTTTCATCATCTCCACCATATTTACCTTCTGCACAAACTTCATCACTTCTACCACCACCTCCACCACCCCCAACACCCCCTCCACCTCCAACACCCCCTCCACCACCCCCAACACCCTGCTGCTGCCCACCTGTAGATGGTGTACTCGTTGGGTGGTGCCGACAGGGGGTCGCTGCTGTTTTTCTTGCCAAAGTTCCCCGTCCAGAGGACGGTGTCGTTGAAGATGACGATGGCCGACAGGGAGGGCATGCTCACAGGGTTCAGGATCTGGCGCAGTACGGTGTCCACCTGGAGGACGTCATGACATCAACGACCATGTGACAATCTACATGTGCTATGACAACAACAACAACAGCGTTTACTTTGCATCAGTGATATAACGTTTTAATCTTAAATGTCATCGCAAATGAGAACATATGTTTTCTGGAAACTTCAAACCCAACAAAGGAGCCTACAGACACCATGCTGCAGGAAGACTGTGGGATCCAATCATCTCCTAATGAACATTTTGTGAAAGATGTCTTGTCACATTTTTTATGGATTTAACATTTGTTTGTAATGAGGTTGACTGGCTGAAGGTCATTTCTGCCCAGCAAACAGTCTCAGAAAAAAACAAACATCAAACTGCATTCAATACATGCCACGTGAAAACCTTTGAGACTCTTAGGATTTATTTTCATCAGGAAGTGGCTTTATGGCCGGAAGGTAGATCTCCACGGACAATGTATATTGTGTGGCAGACCATGCAAATTGCAAAGCTGTTAGAAACTCACAGACCCACAATCTATAGACGCCCCCTGGGGTAGTAGAACATGACAAATGAACCCTACTTGCTTTGAAAGCCCAAATTCTTACTGGAAAACATCCTGTTGATTCACTGGGAACTCAATTATTTAGTGAGAATCAGACTCCCTTCCTTTATACGGTGTACACTTCAGTTATAACGGGGCTGTAAAGAATCCAACAAAGTCAACCCGTCACCTTTCGTCCTTCATCCTTGCGACTGGATCTGATTGAACGTCACTATGAAAGGCCTCTTTCATCCTGAACTGAGACTAGAGTCCAGTCATCTCTTCCTTCCTTTCCTGAATGATGGGAGGTTACGTCCTTGATTCTCCATCCTCCACACCCTGTTCTCTTTCTCAAGTCATTGTCTAGCAGCGGTACCTACTGGGTGTAAAGTAGACTGAATCACAGGCTTTGTGTGGAGGGACACACCTCCTTCATCAAGCCTGCCTGTCTACATGTATGACTGTAAATCCCCCACTGGGATCCCTCACTGAGATTGCTGCAGTACAGAGTAGAGCATAATCCCCCCCCCAGCGCTCTCTCCTGTTCTTAGTGGACATGCAAGGCTTTGCTACAGATTGCTAAGAGCTTTTACCCTGACAACAGGGGCATCATAAGGAACCTTAAGACGTCTTGTTTTAGATGTATAGTGTGTGTGTGTGTTTTACCTTACCTGCGTTGGTGTCGACTATTGTATTTTCTTTTTTTTGTCACGTGTTTTAGTGCCGACTGTACATAACTAGTTGCGTGTGTGTGTGTGTGTCTGTATGTGCACTTGTGTTTGTGCAGATGTGTCTGTATGTGTGTGTATGTGTGTGTGTGTGTGTGTGTGTGTGGAGGGGGGTGGTCTCTCCTCCTACCTTCTCCAGGGCTTCCTTCAGGCTGGGGATAGGGTGTTCAAGAGGGAGGGCCTGGGGAAAGCGTGGACACATCCTCTCTGCTTTAGAGTTCCCCCCCATCCCTTCATCTGAGAACAGCAGGGAGGGAGAAGGGAGCGGTGGAGAGGGAGGATAGAGAGAGAAACAGAAAGACCAAAAGAGAGAGAAAAATGGAAAGAGAGAGAGGAGAGGGCAGAGAGAAAGAGAAGGAACAATTGGGCAATAAGAGAGAGGGAGAGAGAGCAGGTGGAAGAAAGCACAACATCAAATATGGTTATTGAAATTTCCACTTGAATCTTATCGAGTGCAATTTCAACAATGCATGCATGGTGTGACAAGGAGACTGTGTCTCAGGACAATCTTCTCTTGTCTTTCATGGAGGCAGTCCTGCCTGAACGATTGTTGTCGCACAGCTGAGGGTAAATTAATATCAACATCAATTTGAATGAGGGTTGAAATATAATACAGCACACTGGGGGACCCTTGTAGCCATTAAGTCTCAATCTGTCCTTCAAATCAATGTCATTTCCCTGACTGTAAAAGACTAATTGGCACACCTAGTGAAGAAGTATGGATTGCACTGTTAGTAGGATTCGATAACAGAGCAGACAACTCTACAATTCCTAAAACAGGGCTTAATGGAGGGGGGGCTACGTAGCTGACATAACTAACAAGTGTGCATAGCTTACATGTCACACATACATAGCCCTCACATTTTCAAGAATAGCCTATCACAAAGCAGACAACTCAAGTAGGAGACCAGTTATTCCCGCTATCTCAAAGGTCCTGCAAATACAGCTTCACACCTTTACATCCACTGTGCAGTCTTATGATCACCAGGCTGACTGACTGTCTTTAGAATTCATGAATCCATTTCCCACCTTAAAAAATAATTGGATTTCACAGAGGCACCCGTGACAACCGCCGACAAAGAACTTGTCTGACCTCTTTTGGCTCAGAAGAGAGAACAAATATTTAGCTGCAAAGGGAGCATCACTCTCTTAGTTATTGTGAAGCACTTACAAAAGGCATGGTATTGTACATCACTATCCACACTTGCAAATGAAAACACTATCATCTCAAAGTCAAAGTTTGTAATCCTGGCAATCACGATTACCTGACGTAAACTGATCACAATATAAAATGACATTCCCATTGAACGTTAATCGTTTTTTGTCCGTCTCACATCCTCCTCTTTGACCCCAACGAGCCAAATGACATTCCTTTCGATTTACAGCTTGAAGAGAGGAAGGTGAGGTGTTACCTGGCGGCAGCTTTGGCAGCTGGTACTGCCAGAGGAAACACCCGGTCATGATGAGGGACAGGAGCAGGAAGAACACCATGCCCAGCTGGGTCCACTTCACCTGCATCCTCCTCGGCTTGGTCTGCCCGTCTACAGGCACGGCGGCAGCGGCAGCAGCAGCAGGGGCAGCAGGGGCAGGGGCAGGCTGGACCACACACACGAAGACACACACACAAACACATCCACACGCGTGACCGTACACCCAACCACACCACACACACACACACACACACTTCCAGAGTTAGGGATGAGCCAAAGAGTCCAAAAGGATCACATCACCGTTCAGTCGAGAAAGAACCGTGCATGAGCTAATACAGTCCATCCATCAGGGAGCATGCAGCTATCTCACCAGCTATGTTGGGATACAGTAGGCCTACTGGTACAAACATGACAGGAATCATTCCCTGTGTATGTCTGGTCTTGCATGTCCTACAGTACAGTACTTACCATCTGGCTGCTTTACACGCTGAGGCGCGGGCGGCGGGGGGGTGGGGGGGGGTGTAGGGGTGGGGGAGAGAGTCAGCAATCCCCTTCTGTCACCAAATCATTCTCTGAACCTTCCACTCAGCATCTCGCCCAGGAGACTCCTAAACGCCAGTCCTGTGGAGGGTGACGGTCACCCCTGAAGGGTTGACAGATCTGAGGTGTGGTTCCAACATGGTGAAGCCAGCTCCTCGCTGGCCGTGCCATAATCCTGAACATCAGAACTCCTCTCTGACAATTCAATTTCCTCTCAGGCAAACTACGGGCCTCTGACATCATAATCCCTAGATTTACTCCACTAAAACCCATCTGAGCGGGAGGGGGGAACTCTTAATCTGTAATCTCCCCCCGAGAATCAATTCACTTCAGTCCCCTGTTCCCTCTGCCGGAACACGGCTAGCCACCAAGTCTGGCGTGCCTGGCACTCGCCCGCCCCTCTCCACGGCCTCCGGGAGAAGACACGAGTTGACACGGAGATCCACATGAGTAATGACCGTGCTCAAATAGACTTAGAACGCTCCAGCGGGTCTAGGTACACTCACCGAGTCTCGTCTCTCTCTTTCCTACGGGAGTCACTTGACAAGCCAATAACAACTATAACCTTAAATCTGTGGAGTTTGCGTTGTGTTGTTCCGTGTAGTATCAGCCCCCCCGGTACACTGTAAATCCTATACTGTGGTGTCTGGACCTGGCGGTGAGGTCTGGGAGACAGTGGACCAAAGGGTGCGGAGCCTGAGTAGAACTGTAGATTGGATCCCAGGATTAGAGACACAGAGAGAGAGAGAGAGAGAGATAGAGAGAGAGAGACAAAGAGAGAGATAGAGAGAGAGATGGAGAAAGGAGAGAGACAGAGAGAGAGAGAGAGAGAGAGAGAGAGAGCGAGAGAGATAGAGAGAGAGAGAGAGACGAGAGATAGAGCAGAGAGAGAGAGGGGTGTGGAGGTGATCAGGTGGACTTGATTACAAAATCATTCGCAAACAGTTTGACATTTTGAAAATTCTCTTTTTCACTATCCCTGATAATTGAAACAAAGTTGATATGAAGTTCTGGTGCATTGAGAAAAGAGCATGTTAAACTCTGGATAAAGATGCAGACTCATGTTCCTGCCAGAACTAGACCCCAACCAAACACCAAACTAACAAAAGCAGCATTTGATTACAAAACCCTTCATTTAGATTCAAATACTACTCCAAAGCATAATTGCAATTGCAACAATGCACTTCAATGACCGTTCCAACGATTTCCTCAACCATGTGTCCAAATGTATCTCAACATGGATAGCAGTGGTGGATCTGTGGTCCACCCAAGCAGAGCTGTTCTCTTCCGGCTGTGAGCCTGATGATGCTGCGTTACTGTGGAAATAACTTGCGCCCGTCGCAGGCATGCCTTGATCCTGCTTGCGTAATCAGCCGAGAGCTCAGGATCAGAGCAGGGGCTGCTGCCTTCCTGCCTTCCCATCTGAGCAGCCTCAGATAAGCACCGTGCAGCAGACACACACACACACACACACACACACATGACCCCTGAATCCCACCAAGTCTGTCTCTGTGTGTGAGCAGAGCAGGTGCGTGTGTTTGGTGGGTGCTGCATATTAAGTGTGTCTGTGTGTGTATGTAATGTGTCCGCGTGCGTGTGCATGCTTAACCGTGTGTAGTGCCGTCGTGTGTGTATGAATACTTGTGTGTGTGTATGTGCGTGTGTGTGTGTGTGTGCGTGTGTGTTTTCTTTACCTGCGCCTGAACCCCGTCCATGGAGGTTTCTCTCAGGACCTTGCTGCCTGTCTTCCCCATCGCTGATGGTCCCTGGAGACGAGAAGAAGCCAGGAGATTCTATTAGCTGTTAACTTTCTGCTGTCCTCATGTTGGAGCTCACAGACATTATCTTGGTAGACACATTTGAACTTTAGATTTGTGTATTATATATATATACAGGAGCTTAGTACACAACAACACCACAGCTATCGTACCTGTGAGATGCTGTTGCTACATATCTGTATATCTTACATTTACATGACCAGACTGTCACATTGAAAGATGTATCTTGTATGAAGAAATTCAGCATTGCGTACAAAGACAATACACAAAGTGATATAGAGATTATATATTTATATAAAATACATGAATATACACAATATGCTCAAATAAACGCTTAAATGTGCACAAAGAATACTTCATCATAACAGGCAATCAGAAGAACAAGTGTCCCGAAGTGTTAACTCCTCAATCAAGGTTTTAAAATGTCCTAAAGGGCACTGTTCATTGTAATTGCAGATTGCAGTTCACCAGTTGACTAAAGCCCAATGGCTCAGCGGTGAAAAGTCAGTGCGGGGTACAGACTCAGCTGAACACATCTACAGGATCATTCTACAGGATGCAGGGAACATGGAGGACATCCTTCAAGGACTAACCTTCAGACATGTTACGTGTCTGGGCTGGAAGTAGAGGCAGGTTACAGACTCCTGCCATGGTACAGAACCTCTGCCAGCATTTACAGACAAAACCAGGGTGAATCTAGAACATTTCTTCAACTGAGTACATCAATTCAGCCAAACATATTCCAGCTGGGACCTTGTTTGTTCAGAAGCTGAGACTGAATGATTATGTCTGCGGGGGCCTCAATTGGTTTTTATTCATTCTGCTTGTGGTGAAGCTGCTCATGGTGGCAACTCTTAGTAAAATTACTATTTACTATTTATGCGGCAGACACTCAGGATTTATAATTGAAGTACGACGTGGTGCGACGCACTCATGAAAAGCTCCATCATCTTCAGCTGTCCAGCTAGGAGAATTTGATTGGTGATTAAGGGTTAACGAACAGTTAACGATTGAACGTCTCTCTCCTGTGAGGATCTGATGATGAACACCCAAATCAACACTCCCACAGGCAGGTGTTTGTACAGGTCTTGCTCATTCATCAGTACTCTCACTCTTTGAAGTCCTTCGCAAAGATGGATCCCGGATGTTCTGACTGACAAACACACATGCCCACCTAGAACGAGCAATTACTTCAGCAAGCTGGAGACTCAGTTGTGTTGTGTGGTTGAGGTTTTAAATCACTCCATCTTGCTCTCTGTCTTGCTTCTTCTCTCTCTCTCTCTTTGCTTCTCTTTTGCTCTCACTTGCTTTTTCTCCAGGTTATTCACACACAGTAGGAGAGGTTATACAACATCATGCACTAACAAAGGGAGGGAGAGAGAGAGAGAGAGAGAGAGAGAGAGAGAGAGAGAGAGAGAGTGTGAGAGAGAGAGAGAGAGAGAGCAGAGAGAGAGAGATGAGAGAGGAGAGAGAGAGAGAGAGAGCAGAAGGCTATGTATATTTACATTCTATGTATCAATTGATTGACATTGTTATACTGTAAATGTTTGTTTATATTTATGATGATTTTTCTGATGCATGTAAATAATGTGTGTTGCATGTCCCTTCATTGTGGACTCTGTTGGACTAGACATATTTAATTTCATTGAGAGAAAGAGAGAGACAGAGAGAGAGAGAGAGACAGAGAGAGAGAGAGAGAGAGAGAGAGAGAGAGAGAGAGAGGGAAAAGAGAGAAAAAGAGAGAGAAAGAGAGAGAGAGAGAGAGAGAGAGAGGGGGTAAAGAAAGACTGCCCATTTTCTGAAGCCTCCCTTCCTCTCTCTCTTCCCTCCCTCTCTCTGCCCTCCCTCTCTCTATTTCACCATCTCTACAGGACAGTTCCTCTCTCTCTCCCTCTCTCTTCCTTCCTGCAGCAGATTATTCTGCCTTAATGATCTGTCTCAATATTCACAGGAGAAACTAATGGTTCATGAAGTACTGGAACATGAATTGGAAAGTGGAAATGCTCAACACTTCCATGTGCGAGAGGGTAATCAAGTGTTAACGGTAATATCATCATAATATTTTAGTAGTGATTATGAGATGCTAATGGAATGATAATGCCAGTCTTAAACCTAAAGTCTGCTGAGGTGTACATTGTTTGCAGTGCTCTTGACTTTGCCACCAAGAACATCTTACTGCACATTTATCTTTCCTCGGGCCAACGTCTGGTGAAAACACAGCCCCAATTACAGCGTGGACATGTAGAGCACTCAGCAACTTTCAAAGGTGCTAGACTCCTGCTCTAATCCTTCAGATAAGTAGATTCCATCTCTTGCAGAGAGCTTTGGCTGGTCCCAACACACCTTCTTGCAAACCCATTAGTTGCATAATGTTTATGCAATCATAACACAGACAGTGTGACAGACTCACAGCAGCCATATTCTGTATTCACTGATGTCATCCAACATCCATAGCTGCAGCCCGATCCTAGGAAATATAGAAAGTCTCTTCGTAAACTAGAATTGACACAAAGGCAATGGAAAATGTCATTGTATCTCTATCTTAGGTCTCAGTAAGAATCATTCTTTTCGTGCCAGGTCCACCTGCCAATGTATTGTTCATCATAGTATCTTCATAACCATCCGATCTATCACACTTGGAGATTGGAGAACCGGTGAGCTCACAAGAAGAGGATGAAGGAACATAAAAGGAACCCCTGCACAAGGGACCTTAACAGATGTAACACACCGACAATCTCACCATAATTTCACCTTGAGGCATTAGAGCATGCGCAGAACCAAGTGAGGTCAGGTCAACAAGGACCAAGAAGAAGTCTTCTAACAGGCCTGTTTTCTTAATCAACCTTCATTCCCACTCCATTCATTCTAACCTGACCTTGTAAATAACAGTATTAATGTATACTTCTGCACAGTATCTAAAGGCTTATTTATATGTGTATTGATATATATACAAAGTATGTGTTCATATCAACAAGACATTGGAGGAGAAGTGCATTCTTTCTCTAAGATCGACAACTCTTATGGACCACACTTCCATGAATATTTTACCTATCAAATTTTCCCCTCCAAAATGTGTTTTTGTTGTATTTCCTTTCTGTCAGGTCAAATGTTTTAGCAAAGTACCATCTGACATTAAGGGAAACGTCGGTTGGATGATTATTATAATTATAAGTATATATCATTATTATTATCATTAATAATCATAACTTACTATAATTACTCATTATGAGTGCAATGAAAATATAGTTGTACTTATTGTAATTAATATCACACAACCCAACCTTTATACAGTACCAGTAACAAATAATTGTTCAGGATGTCATGTGATACAATGAGAGTGAAAAGCCAAGAAAAAGGCCTGATGTATCAACGTTGTGTCTCACAGTGTCGAGTCAGCCGTATAACATCATAACACAAAGCATTACATAAGCAACACTACCTTCTTTTCATATCAGAAGTCCCAACAGCTGAGAGTAAGATTTTGGATGAGTGTTTAAAGAAGATATATCCATATAGGAATCAACTCTAAAAAAAACTTACCACAAGTTTGAAATCTCTATTGGTTCCACGTTCTCCTGGATAGAACTGAGTATTCCTCTTGCGCTGGTGCTCTGTGAAATGATTCCATTTACTGCAGAATGCTGCCAGATGTGTGTATCATGGCCACAGTTAAATCCTGCTCGGATCCAAACCAGGATTCAGGATTATCTGTAACAACCATCAGCAACATCTGCCGTGCCACAGAAATGGGTGCTCCTGCATTTGGAAAGTGTGTGTGTGTGTGTGATGACATGTGAGTAAGCATGTGTGTACGTGTGAGAGAAGGCGTTTGAATCTGTATGTGTGACAATGTGACAGTATTCCTGTGTGTATGGGAGATGCAGTCTGTTATGCTGTAGGTCAACACAGTGGCATGTTGGTGCTTGTTACTCACAGAGACGTTACACTGCCTGGCCCAGGAATCCATGCTGTACAATGTAAACTAATGTAAATCAGCTCATGTGTGATTCAGCGCTGATGTGAATCAATACACATGTGAATTGACTCCTTTGTGATTCAGTTCCTACAGTATGTGATTTAGCTCCTATGGGATTCAGTTCCTACAGTATGTGAATTGGCTCCTACAGCATGTGATCCAGCTCCTACAGTAAGTGAATTAGCTCCTACAGTATGTTATTTGGCTCCATGGGATTCAGCTCTGACAATATGTGAATCAGCTCCATGTGATATGGCTCACACTGTGTCAGCTTGTATGCAAGCTAAAACTACTGCATTTCATTTAGAATGCTGTGGTACTCCTGACATTTCACATTGAACAATCATATCATTCAGAATTACATTTCAGATTTGAACTTGCTATAAGCTACTTTGACTGAATGTATCTGTGGCTCTGAAAGTTCACGACTGTTTAGGTACCTAGCAGGTCTTAACCCTAAATCATTCTCAGAAATATTCTGCAAAAGTCACCACTAGATCAAAACAAACTGGTCAAGACTACAGTCATCAGATAGAGAGCCAAAACACTGTGGTTTAGTTTCACATTCTGCTCATATGCATAGCCTGACCCAGTTCTCTCTGCTGTTATGACTTCCTGCTGGATAAGAAAACATATAAACCTGTTTGTGGGTCAGATGTGTATGAATCAGTTGTGCAGGAGTCACATAACCAGATAACAGATTGACTGACATGTGTTCAAACGAGGCTGGGAGCTGGACCAATCAGCACAACCTGTAAGTACACAACTACAAATCTCTGAGATATCCTCTTTACACACTTGCATCTGATGAACCAGCCCACTCCTCCTCCTCTCTCTTTCTCTCCCTCTTTTTCTCTTCCTACCTCCCTCTTCCTCCCTCTCCCGTTCTCGTTCTCTCTTCCTTCCTCCTGCCTCTCTGAGTCCCTCTCTCCTCTCTCCCTCCCCCTCTCTCACTCCTTCTCTATTTATCCCTCCTGGTGGAGTTACCAGAGTGATCACATACCCCATGCAGCCTCCACAACACATGTGGCTTGATGCAGGTTTGTAATAAAAATGAGCTTGTCTGATGAATACTAATCCAAAGCTGGCAGGGAGGCAGGCAGGCAGGCAGGCAGGCAGGCAGGCAGGCAGGCAGGCAGGCAGGCAGGCAGGCAGCAGGCAGGCAGGCAGGCAGGCAGGCAGGCAGGCAGGCAGGCAGGCAGGCAGGCAGGCAGGCAGGCAGGCAGCAGCACAGACACACACACACACAGACACAGACACAGACACAGACACAGACACAGACACAGACACAGACACAGACACACAGACACAGACACAGACACAGACACAGACACAGACACAGACACAGACACAGACACAGACACAGACACAGACACAGACACACGACAGCCCCCACTGAGCACTTTGATCACAGATCCCTGGTTCTACAACGTTCACTGTGTGTAATTGCTGTGGGAGGAGATTTGTGTGACACAGATATGGCATTATCCCTCAGTAATGCTTGGATTGATCACATCTGAGAATCCACAGCGACACGCCTGTTGCTTACTCTGTTTGTTCTATTGAGAACAATACACTGCATGTTTACAGTAATGTGTCCATCTTGTATATCACCCTGTCATTACCCAACGACAGGAACATACATGTTGGTGAAGGAACAGTGATGGTTATTATATAAAGTGTCATGGAAAACAGATGATTACTTTATTTTCTGGTTGTGGTGTTCTGATGTAGCTGGACAGACACCTTTGCCCCCTGGGAAAAATGTATCAAATACAGTTTCTGAAAGAAGACATCATTTAGACAGGCTAATATCAAGCTTTAGCCAATTTACCTGTACTGCGTATAAAAAGGAAGTCTTAAGGATCAGTCAGATTACAAGCTGTAGATTTTTGTTTGATATGTGAGTTTGTGAATTTGAGTTCAAGGCCTTTCAAAATCTTTAAATTGTACCATGCAATATGCAGTTTGGGGATATTAATTCACATTTTATAATACAAATTGAAGCAAAGACAATCTGAGTTTCATTGACACACAGATGTTCCTGGACATGTCTTTGATTTGTATAAAGGGTAGTCATCTCTTTTCATCAACCTGTTCAATCTAATAATTTTGTTTTAATGTAATGGTATATTTAATATAATCCCATCATCCCCATCTCTCCCCTAAGCCTTTTCTACAGAAAAATAAACAATCCAGGACAAGCAAAAACAGTTTGATTGTTTCCCATCAGTGAAAGCCTGCTGGGGACAGTAGTACTTCACCTCTTGATGAAATGATATTCTGATGGACGACTGAGGTGGGATGGGTTTCAGTGAAATTAATATTGCACTAAAGCAATCCAGTACTGAAAAGATACAAGCTGCCTACTATTCAATTCAACATGTCCATCTGTGATTTATGACCTGTGTAATAAAATACATAATTGATATTTAGATTTTTCATGATGATAAATTATGAAAATGTGTTTTGCTCCATTACACATTGTAACACAGTACTATGTAACAGTTTACTTGAATATAGCCATAATAAGTATTCATGAAATCTGTTTAAAAAACACTCAGGCAATACTTTAAATGATAAAGTTATAGTAGCTACTGCACCATGTTACTACACAACAACTTACAACTTGACAGGTACAAAATAATGAATGTGTAATAAAATAGTGTAATAGTGGTGTGTAAGAAGTGTAAGAAGGTAGAGTATAATGGATGGAATGTCAGGGGTAAAGGGATGTTTTAAAGGGGCAGTGGACAGTTGTGCTACCAAAACAAGTTAAATGTTACCATCTACCAAGCCTTGGAAAGCCTAAACTCCCCATACCATAGTTTCAGTCATGGAATAGTCTCAAAATCACAATGCAAATGTAATTACACAACCTATTTAGCATATAGCCTAGTGAATATATATGTATATATAGTAATATACTATATATCCACAATGTTTTTACCGTTGGTTGTTTATTTATTTATGACTACTAAAAACGAGTTGTATGAGCTTAGGTCAATGAGACCCAAAGGCAATAAATAGCAAACAGAAGTTTACAACTTTCACAAGATTTCGAGGTGAAAATACCGAACACAACATTAGGTGATAATCGGCAATTCAGCAATAATGGGGCAGGCACCACAAGGGGGTGCATACGGTGGCCCTTAAGTGCAAAGCACCCCCCCCTAATATGAGTGCATCCCCCAAATGAAAACACTCCCCACAAATACGAGTCAACTCCCCCCAAATAGGATGACTTGCTCACCTCCCCCCAATGCAAAGACACGCTCCTCTAAATGGAAAACGACATTACATTAACTCAAAACTACATTACATTAACTCAAATCGGAAATGGTTGGTACATCATTTCGTCGCTGAATGGATGCAGTAACTAACAGGGAATAATACATTGATCGACATAAGTTCGAAATGCAATAGCCTGACAGAGTAACGTGCACCAGGACACTTGTTTAGCTATCGAAGCAGTTAAGCAGGTAGCAAGTAGGCCTACTTATGCAAAAGTATAAATTGTAGTAAAGCGCAGCCCTATGGAACAGGTTTTTAAACGTTGAGTTACAGTAATGTAATGTTGTTTTCCATTTGGGGGAGTGTGTCCTTGTATTGGGGGGAGGTGAGCAAGTCATCCTATTTGGGGGGAGTTGACTCGTATTTGGGGGGAGTGTTTTATTTGGGGGATGCACTCATATTAGGGTGTGTGTTTTGCACTTCAGGGCCACCGTAGGTGCAATATGTAAAGGAGATCACAAACAGTGAATGGGTGGTTCATGCTGCCCTCTGTTGGGTGAAATCTGTACTACAGGTTTAGATTCTGTAAAATTACACTGTTCTAAAGATCACTAGAAAAGTTAGCATCTGTGTGGTCAAAAGCAACATTTTCTTTCGACCAATTAAGGCCAAGGACAATAAACAAACGTGCAAATAAAAGTCAAATAAAGTACATTGAAGTGTATAAAAGAAGAGATTTGAAAGAAGACACCAATACAACTAGACTAATTTCCTCAAAGTTATGTGAACTGCTGGTCTGAATCCATTGTTTCAGTCACATACACTCATCATCCACACTCATCCATTCCAGGTCAGTCTACCTACACGGCCACCAGGTGGCGACAGTGCTCCATGCAGCATTGCAGTCACCAAGCGCAGGCCATTAGCATGCTGAAAACCCACCAACATGCACGCACTGCCCAAGCAGACATGATGAACACTCGTGAGAAGTCCATGACCCAGAATCACAAAACTCCTGGGAGACATCACGTGACCGTCCTCCGGCTCTCAGTCATGAGCGGAGCAGGAAATCAAGAGAGAATCCACTAGCCAAGTAGCAGAGCTTGCCAACCCCCAAAGAAAGAAAAGCGATAACAATATTAACCAGAGTGGCATGCCGTGAGGTTCCCCGAGTCTGTGAGGCGTATGTACACAGCAGACTGCTCGTGTGTCTGCCTCGCGGGTCATCCTCAGACGGCATGTTGCCCACCAGGCCTTCTCCGTGGGGCCATCGGCTCCCAGCATCGTAAACCCCACAGGATGTTCCATCCCAGAAATGGAATTGCGATCGAGAGTTCTCCTGAGGGGGGCTAGCTGTGCCAGCCTCGCTTCTACAAAGTCTCGTTCAGGTACCTTCTACCGAGGGCAGTGTTCCTTTTGTGAAAGGCTTTATACCGCCTGCCAGAGTCTTAACGAGCCAGCCCAATCACAAAGACAAGCTGGTGCCAGGATGCTCGCGTGGTCGTGAGTGTGGACGGAACATCCAGTCCCCCCTGAGCTCCAGGCTGATCCCCGGTTTTGGTCACCCAGCTGGAAGGTACAGGGTTGGGGTTGGAGACTGAGAATTTGCCCCTGTGGTGGTCTGCCTGGTGCCTGGGATTGCACTGACTTCCAAGCTGCAGGCAGAATGGGGTTTGTGTCTATGTTCGTCAGGAAGGGGGAATCTAAATGGCCGTCGTCCTTTAGGAGTGCATCGTGTGTCATTAGAGAGAAACCAAATCACATCGCTGTTCCCTCTCTAAAAGGTTTGCACCATAAAAAACTACTTTCCAGAATTTGGATCTCTGTGGTTGATGGATGGCAGCCCAACATCCTCTTGATTCTTCCCAGTCAAGCGTTTGAAACGATAAACCAATTGTCCAAATGTGGCACTTTTAACTTTCTGCTGCATTGTAATCGTGCTTGCTGAACAATGCAAAACACACACACGCACACGCCATGCAGATACTGTATTAACTTCATAACGCTGCTGGGTTAGATAGTATTCCAGTGTTGCTGTTGTTTTAATGAGGTCTCATCAACTAATGTGGGCTATTCCTCTGAGCCCTTTTGAAACAAGTTAACGCTGCTTCTCTCATGAAGAGTCCGCCACCTAAGCTCTGCTGATGATCGTGTAAATGACAAAGCTGGGTCACTGTTGTGGCTCTGCTGCCACCTGTAGGCCATTCTCACACGCACAAACACACATGCACACACACAGAAAAAACACATATACCCACACATGTAGACTGTTAATGTACACACACACACATACCTGTATACACACAGACACACAAACAGACACACGCGCTCACCCGTCCCTTCTCAAACACGCACACAGAGGCACGCATGCATTCACCGATTGCACGCATACACACACAAACATACCCTCAAGGCACAATTACACACACAACCCTCACCCGGAACTACCCTGCCCCCCATCCCTCTGTCTCTCTCTCTGCCTCCCCACACTATTCCTCCATCCCCCTCCTACCCCCCCCCCACCCCTCCCCCCCAAGCATGCTGTTGTGTTCTGGCGTCATTTGTCGCCTGCCGTGTTCAATGTATGTCCACAAACTCCAGGATAATGAGGCGGAGCCAAAAGGCCCGGGCTCTCTCCTCCGTGTGTGTGCAGTAAACAGACAGGCTCGGCTCTTTGTTCATCCCGCTGGCCACGGTGCCGATCGCCTGACGCCTCCTTTCTTGGGCTCCTGCTGACCTCTGACCCAGTTCCCCTGAGCGTGCGGAGAGGGCATCTGGACGTGGCGTAGCCTATAGCTGCTGACACACACTCGCCCCCTATGTAGGTCAGAGAACGGCTCTCCGCGCCTCTCACGATGCACACGACTTGGGTCGCTGGATTGTGAGGTTGACCGGTGGCGTGACATTTTTGTGGGACACACGCACACACAAACACAAAGACACATGCAGGCACACACATGTACACAAAACATATACAGACACGTACACCAATACACGTACACACACACACACATACTGTACATGCACACACACATACTGCACATGCACACACACACACACATACACACACACACACATGTGGGAGGAGAAATCCCATGTGCTGCCAGAGTTCCTTCATGCTCCATTCAGGCTTGTTGATCCGTTTATGTGTTTCGTACATGAGGGTTTCAAGTTCTACTTTTCCGTTCAGCGTGAAATCTAAGATTCCTGGCCACACTTTCGAAGGAGTTCTGGTTGTCAAAAGCTGAAAAAGTTAAGTTGATGTAGTTTGTTTAGATTTATTTCGTTGGTGGGAGGATGAATATTTAGGAGGAACTGAAACTGGTTTTGGCCAGTACAACAACTTGCAAAATGTCAAAATGTGTTAATCACTGGTTAGAGATACTCTCCCTGCTTGTTGGGATTATGTGGTCGAAGCGTGTTTCTGTAAATTCAACTTTCATCAAAGCAAACTAAAAACTTCACAATACTCCGGTGTCTAAGAACCAAATGGGAGGACCAATGAGTCAAATGTATGGATGCAAAAACAGTAGATATGTCCTGTCCTGACACAACCCTATTCACACAGTACGCCCACGAAAACATACTGAAACACATCGAACAGTCCAGCAACCGGAAAACGGTGCAGTGACAATGTGGTGTAAGCGTGTGAGTGCTTCCCTAAGCCCCCGGAGGCCCTGGGGACAGGATGAGGAGCGGTGACGAACGGTGCGGTGTTTCCAGCTCCTCTACACGTCACCCGTCCACAGCCCGTCGTGTTTGTGTCCATTTCTAATCACGCTGCTCAATCGCTCTGGTGGCAGATCCATCGACCAGCCTCGCAGGCCTGGGCGATGGCCTGACCTGGCTAATCGCTGGGCACGCATCAGAGCAGGCAGTGGTTCTATGGTCGGGTAGGTTGACGTGGATTTAGCAGGCAGTCCGTGCCTGGAGGTGATGGGAGGGCTCTCTGACACAGCTCACGTCCCAGAGTTCAGGAGGCCAAACTCTACGTGGCCTCAGTCTCACACCCTTTATCCAGTGTGGCTTATGATCCGGGTCAGGGGCCGAGCCCTGCGGCCCAAACAAACCCCACCCTCCCGCTTTGCCCAGATACACACACCACCCTTACACACACACACACCACCCACACCCACAGACACAAACACCCTCCGCCACACACACCACCATCCCACATTCCCAGACACACACACACATGAACACCACCCTGCCAGACACACACACACACAAACACCACCAACCCTCCCACACACACACACACACACACACCACCCACTCAGACTTCACCACCCTCCCACACACACACAAACACCACCCTCCCCACACACACACACACACACACACACACCACCCACTCAGACTTCACCACCCACCCTCCCACACACACAAACACCCACCCTCCCACACACACACAAACACCACTCTCCCACACACACACACCCACCCACTCAGACTTCACTACCCTCTCACACACGCACAAACATCCCCCTCCCAGACACACACATCACCACCCCTCCCACACACGCACACACATCACAACCTCCCCCAACATACACACCCATACACACACAACACCGACCTCCCCCAAACACACAAACACAGACACACACACCCCACATTAGCACACCATCCTCCCTTCTTGATGCCCTATCCCTCAGACCACACACCGCTCTGATTGGTGCAGAGTAGTCTGTGTAAAAGCCCCATTAATAGACCTTTAAACTCCCACATTAAAGAAGTAACAACGTAATGCTTCAGCAATGTTAATCCCTACATTAGACATGCATCAACTACACTGATTTGTCGATGAGGGAAAACAGAGTCCATTTTGTGGGAAACACCATTGAAAACAGAGTCAGTAAAGATTATGGATGCTGCTATTTCTGTTAGACAATATTTTTAAGTCCTTGAATTCATAATAAAATTCCTTTCACTTTTTGTCAGGATTTTTTTATTATGCAAATGTAACCTTGACTTCATACTGTTGTGCTTTCTCATCTCACTGCACTGAAATGTTTTTTTCATAAAATGTTTTATGTTTGCTATTGAACTTTCAAACCTTCTCCTAGGAATCAGCTCATGTAAATACAATCAAATATGGATTGTTATGTACTTCCTTATTAAATATGATTCCATTGGAATTCACTCTTTATTAACATAGCTCACATTTAATGTCTCACAGTTATTCAAAGCCACATTTTCCCCATAATGTAAAAAATGGCACAAACATCTGCTCCCTCTCTCCTCGTCCTCCCTGCCTCCTCTCTCCTCGTCCTCCCTGCCTCCTCTCTCCTCGTCTTCCCTGCCCCCTCTCTCCTCGTCCTCCCTGCTTCCTCTCTCCTCGTCCTCCCTGCCTCCTCTCTCCTCGTCCTCCCTGCTTCCTCTCTCCTCGTCCTCCCTGCTCCCTCTCTCCTCGTCCTCCCTGCCCCCTCTCTCCTCGTCCTCCCTGCTCCCTCTCTCCTCGTCCTCCCTGCTCCCTCTCTCCTCGTCCTCCCTGCCTCCTCTCTCCTGGTCCTCCCTGCCCCCTCTCTCCTCGTCCTCCCTGCCCCCTCTCTCCTCATCCTCCCTGCCTCCTCTCTCCTCGTCCTCCCTGGCCCTCTCTCCTGGCCTTTTGCCCCGTGAAGATGTGTCACATCGTCTGGGGATCTTCCTTCCTTACTCAGTCATCTGCGTCCCCGGGGGCGCTGGGTATGACAGCGCGTTGACAGCCATCGATTTTAATGTCAGCAGCTTTGCAGCCTCGTCCTGGGAGAGAGAGAGAGAGAGAGAGAGCGAGAGAGGGAGAGAAAGAGAGAGAGAGGGGAAGAGAGAGAGACAGAGAGAGAGTCAGTCCCCTGAGAACCTGTTTCAGTGAGAGGAACTTTGACCCTGAGAAATCTCCACTTAAGATATGAAGGACTTGTTCTGAAAGGCTGATCCTATGTACTTACCACAACCAAAACACCAGAAAACCACTGCTGAATCACAGCTAATCAGTGGACGTCTGTGACATCATAGCCTTCCAGCCTTCTGGCCATCAGCGAGGCTCCCATGGGGATTGCGCAACTCGATGGTCTCTCAGGACACAGGAAGCAGTGTACAGTAGAAGTGTACGATACGAGCATTCCCTTTATCCTTTGACTTTCTCAGCATCAACACGTATCCCGGGGATCGGTTATGTTCACGTTTGTGAGCATGTTGACTACAGCCATCCCACTGTCGAACCCAGCAGTACTTAACTTCTGCTCCCTCCAAAGTGGCACATCTCCATGAGCCCTATCAAAGTTTTATTTCCATTTATGGCGGTGTCATATGTTGTTACGTGCAGCTGAATACCCATTATGTTTGCTTGCAAACTGTTACTGCTCTCACAAAGCATCGGCATGCACTGCCTGGTGTGCCGTCTTAGGATTTGCCCTTCAAATATTCATGAGCCTGTGAGTGTTTTGTGTGCCAATCTGTCCTGCACGTGCGTGCGTGTGTGATGGCTCGCATGTGGAGGAATATGTGTAACTGTGTGTATGTGGGTGAGGATACATGTAAATGCATATGTGTTTGTGTACGTGTGGATGCGCGTGTTTGAACAGGTGTATGTGAGCTCGAGCGTATAGTGTGTGTGTGTTTGCCTTTGTGAATGTGTATGCTTTTGCATGAGCATGTATGTGTGTGTGCCCGTGTGTATGTGTGTGTCTGTGCATGTGTGTGTGCCTGTGTGTATGTGTGTGTGCCTGTGTGTATGTGTGTGTGCCCGTGTGTATGTGTGTGTCTGTGCATGTGTGTGTGCCTGTGTGCATGTGTGTGTGCCTGTGTGTATGTGTGTGTGCCTGTGTGTATGTGTGTGTGCCCGTGTGTATGTGTGTGTCTGTGCATGTGTGTGTGCCTGTGTGTATGTGTGTGTGTGCCTGTGTGTATGTGTGTGTGCCCGTGTGTATGTGTGTGTGTCTGTGCATGTGTGTGTGCCTGTGTGTATGTGTGTGTGCCCGTGTGTATGTGTGTGTCTGTGCATGTGTGTGTGCCTGTGTGTATGTGTGTGTGCCTGTGTGTATGTGTGTGTGCCCGTGTGTATGTGTGTGTCGTGTGCATGTGTGTGTGCCTGTGTGTATGTGTGTGTGCCCGTGTGTATGTGTGTGTCTGTGCATGTGTGTGTGCCTGTGTGTATGTGTGTGTGCCCGTGTGTATATGTGTGTGCCTGTGTGTATGTGTGTGTGCCCGTGTGTATGTGTGTCTTTATGAGCCTTAACAGCTGCTGCTTCAGGTCTGAGGACCCTTGACTCTAATCAGCATGGTTTAACTCTCCTCCACCCTCCAGACTAACACTACCAGAGGCCTGTCAGGCAGGGGGAGCAGGACCTGCAGCCTCTGAAGAGCACCTATCTCTGGGCCGCGCCAACCACTCTGGCCCTCTAGATGCAGGAAGGGAGGAAAAACGATGGCACACATGTATATAATCATACTTTAGCTTTAAAGAACATGGACATTTCAAGATACGGAATCTGTATTTACTGCTAGTTTTACTGCAGCATCCCTTTCTCTACTTTTACATTTCTCTATAGCTTCCTGGCAAGTACATACAGTCCTGTAGACTAGGATCCATCTTCTACATTGTTTTATTAGTAATAAGATGATTTTTTGTTTAATAATGTTCAGGTGAAATTTTGGAGGGCTGTCTACCGTTCACTAGTACAGTAAAATCAGAACGATGGCATATTCATGTTCAAACTTGTCAAGTAATGAAAAGTGTGATGCCATGGGTGTAAATAAATCATAAATAGTGAATAAATCATAATACTCCCATATAAGGAGTTCCTGGTTCCTGTGACGGGGCTGGGGCTGGGTTGCGTGTGTGAGGCTGCTCTGAATGGACACGCTGTTTCAGTTCAGGGAGCATCATGGCCAGATTGAGGCTGAGCTCTGAACCAGTGAGAGACAGCGGGGAAGGGAAGAGGCTGATCAGGGAGGTGGTGATGGGGGGTGAACTCACCATGCCCTCAGCAGGGACCACTCTCTTCCTACACACACACACACACACCACACACACACACACACGCACACACGCACACACGCACACACCACGCACACACACACACACACACACACACACACACACACACACACACACAGAGAGACAGACCAAAGATGCAAACATACACACACAAACTGACACAAACACACGGGCATGCATGCGCACACCAAAGATGCAAACACACACGCACACAAAACAAGCTCACATTGCCCCCCGGATCACTGTCTGTTTCCAGGCCAGTATCCTGAGTGGGTTGCTCACTCATGTTCCAGATATTAAATTACTCATGAAATATTTGCTTGTCCTCCAGGCTCCGGTGCAGCTTGCTCAGAACTCCCCCCACTTAACCCCCGACGCAGCTCAGGGAGCAGGCTGGTGTCACCTCTTCACGCAAGGTCAATTTTTCCAATTTGGAGACGAGGCATTACAGGGCGTTTCACTTGGGATCAGCGTCAGAGGCCTTCTCTTGTCACCTTTCCCTACCTCTCTTCCTTAGCAGCCAGCCTTCTGGGGGAGAAACGGGATGCTTTCTAAAACAAGACGCCCGAGAGGCCAAACGTTCCATGATTCTGGTAGTGGAGGAAAGGCAGAAGGAGAGGTAGAGGAGGAGAGGAGAGAGGGTTATAGACAAAGAAAGAAAGAGAGAGCGAATGTGTGTGAGAGGGAGAAAGTGAGGGAAAAAGAGAGAAGTAAGAGACAGACAGAATAGACGAGAGACGCAAGAAGCGAGAGAGAGAGAGTGGGCAAGAGAGAGAGCGAGAGAGAGCGAGAGAGAGCGAGAGAGTGAGAGAGAGAGTGGGAGAGAGAGAGCGGGAGAGAGAGTAGGCAAAAGAGAGAGCGAGAGAGAGTGGGAGAGAGAGAGAGCGAGAGAGAGAGAGTGGGCAAGAGAGAGAGTGGGCAAGAGAGAGAGCGGGAGAGAGAGTGGACAAGAGAGAGAGAGCGGGAGAGAGAGTGGACCAGAGAGAGAGCGGGAGAGAGAGTGGGCAAGAGAGAGAGCGGGAGAGAGTGGGAGAGCGAGAGCGAAAAAAGAAAGAGAAAATAAAAAGCCTTGATCTCTCACGCTGGGGTGAACTTGACTGTACCAGAAAGTTCCATCATGTTCACTGAACCTTGGACACTTTTTAAAGGCACAGACTCACAGTTCAGAAGGGCACCAGAAGACGACACATGCACGTTGAACTTCCTCCTGGCCCTGTTCTGTGATGCCCTGTTCCTTCCTGCACAGGCCCACTGTTCTGTGATGCCCTGTCCCTTCCTGCACAGGCCCACTGTTCTGTGATGCCCTGTCCCTTCCTGCACAGGCCCACTGTTCTGTGATGCCCTGTCCTGGCCATTCCTGCACCGGCCTAATGCTCATCTGAGGGCCTTAAACTGCAGAATAGCCAATGCAGTTTAAGTTACAAAAAATGATTAGGATTAGATACTGGCCATTCATTTGATACTATATCTGGACAAAAGCCATTTTTGTTAGTATTTCTAGACAGAAATACCGCTTTCTGGTCTACTGGTCAATCCTCCGGTTGTCAAACATAGCAATGATTCATCTGTAGTATTATTTTTCACTCATGACACTCTGGTTATCTGTAAGCCACTGCAAAGCAAGACTGCAAAGCAAACGGTACACTTAGCTATAACTGTAGCTAATGTTTCATTCTGTGCTAAATACTACACAGAAAGTGCCAGAACTATTGTGTTTTGTAGATAAAATCATGCTACATCTAGCCAGCATATTGGATTTATTGTATTATGTGTGTAAAAGTTGGATTGTAAGACTGCATTGGCAGTGTATTCTCATCCACGTTAGTCACTGATTACAAACACACTTTCCAAAAATGAATGTGCCTGTGGCTCAGTTTGTTAGAGCGTAGCATCTGGAATCTAAAGGACAGTGGATGGAAATCCGGATGCATGCAGAGATTTAGAATTGGGATGGGTCTTACTGCTTTTATAAGGTTCTTTTGAAGTTAAACCCTTGAATGTGTCAATTTAACAATATTTTTGAATCTTTAGGAGAAATCCGCCATTGTTGCTTGCAGCTATATTTTAAAATGATTACTATTATTAAAAAAGACAATTTGGAAAACGTCAGACCATTTGGAATAAAGATCTTTAGTGTGCTTTCCACAATTAAAGGTCTAAAAGAGATTAGTCTGACTTTTGTATGACCTTCTTTTTCAATTAAAATGTAATCCAATTAGTTCATATCTTCAGGAGAGATCTTGATGAAACTGCTTCTCTGATTAACCCGAGGCAGGCTGGGGTGAGGCAGACAGTGGGGGTAGGCTTGGGGTGAGGCAGACAGTGGGGGTAGGCTGGGGGTGAGGCTGGCTAGGGTGAGGCAGACAGTGGGGGTAGCTGGGGGTGAGGCGCTAGGGTGAGGCAGACAGTGGGGGTAGGCTGGGGGTGAGGCAGACAGTGGGGGTAGGCTGGGGGTGAGGCAGACAGTGGGGGTAGGCTGGGGGTGAGGCAGGCTAGGGGTGAGGCAGACCGAGTAAGGTCAGAGTTACATTAGGTGTGAAAGATGTGTCTGTATGAGAGAGTGTGAGTGGTGTGAGTGTGTGTGTGGGGGGGGTGTAAAAGTGTGCCTTGTCCTCACCCCAATCTCGTACAGACACTGACTCATTTAAACAGTGAGTGAGGGGGGGGGGAGATATGAAACTTCAAATGTGAGAGGGACACTCTCCCCCTCTTCCGTTATAAAAACTTTGGCCTACTTCCGAGTGTGGTATTTATGTCTAAAAAAAAGGTTTCAGTAGAAGAACGCATTTCATTCTTTCATCTTCCTTTTCAACAACTTACCCCCCTTTTTAAAAAAAAACCCTCTCCTCCGTGGTCTTCACTCTGTCTGGGCGTTTTAGTTCTGTTCTGCTCCTCTTCCCCGCCAGATCTCAGAGTAAGGTGAGAACCCAGTCACCCGTACTTATTATCATCTCAGTCATGAAATCTCCAACCACGGGGCGGCCGTGGAAGGAAGAGAGACCAGGGATTGGAGGCCCCTTTTATTCCATCTGACCGAAGCTGCCCTGACAGAGTGCCACTTTGTGTAGACCCAACACCAGACAAATATCAGGGAAATATATATTTCATTGCGTGGGAAAGGAAAAATGTTTTTTTTTACATGAACAGAATGTTAGAGTACTGGATACTGAGCATTGCCCATCTAAAATAATTATATATGTTGTCAGAAGTGATGTTTAAAAAAAACCTTTTCTCCTCCACCATCTGATCTTTGTTTCCGGGAAATCCAATTCATCTTGTTTTGTCTACATGGTTATATCCGGATTAGATGCAACTTTATCTATGGTGCCTCCCATCCCACCGTAGGTATACATGGGCTGGACAAGCCCATGTGGCTGTGTGGGGGAAGGGTGTGTGTATGTGTATGTGTGTGTGTGGGGGGGGGGTATGTTGCGTGCGTGCAAACATGTGTTTGTGTCTGTGGACTTGACTCGTGGCTGAAGCAGATTAATGCTTCTCTCTGTCGCAGAGTATTTCAGGCACAGCTCAGATTTAAGAACTTAGGTGATGTGGAGCATGAATCTGACTCGATGTATAAGGCGATTTAACAACTCTGTGAACCTTGGAGGGTGAAAGAGCTCGTACAGAGTCCTATGTTTCCATGTGCGTATATCTGGAATCTGCAGGCTTCGCATAAATTCCAGGCCCCTGGAAGGTCGTCTATCTGTGCTTTTCCCTGTTCCAGAAACATGACATATAAATCATTCAAATCACCTATGTTTTTTGGCTGCTTTCCTGACTGGATGTTTGGAGTGGAGTGCTTGTCCTCTTGTCTCTAACAAAGGGCTCGAGAAACCAGAAGAATATAACTTTCTGGGTTGATGTGGAATTGTATGATAAGCCACAAAATAATAAATCAATTTAAACCATGCTGTGTAGCTATGGTAAAAAGCCACAGGGTTTTTTGTACAGTAATTGCAAATGTACTGTTTTGTATTTTATACAGGTGCAGACCCCATCTTAAATATGAACATACAATTATTCACTGATTGATAAATACATTTGATGTTACAAACATAAAATGTTTGGCCCTACTTGCCCTTTATCAACCCTCAAAGTCTGTGACAAAAGCTTATGACACAATGTGCGTGCTTGCTGATGCACTTGAGCCTGTGTTGGGGGCTCTGTGGAGCCAGGGAGAGGGGGGTGACGTGGGGGATTAGACCTATACATCAATATACATTTGCTGACAATAGTCTACATTTAATGCTTGATCACTCCTTCTATTGGTAAACACGCTAGCTATCATAGACTTGGGCAGGAAAAACCAGCTTTACAGTTTAATTTATGACCCGTAAATCCAGCCAGATTAGTCCTGATTGGATCGTTGGTGCCATATGTGACCTACAATCTGTGCTCCGCTTGTATTGGCAGGAAGAAGGAGGGTCAGCCATCTCCCTGGGCAAAGGTTTCCATGGGAACGACCTCTGGATCCCGCGGCCGGCGTTTTCGAAGCCTTCGCTCATCTAGAGGAAGCATCACCCAGGATTCCTTAATGTCAGGCCTCCCTCCTTCTGCTCTAGTTCACCTCTCCTCTCCAATGATCCTACTCCCGATGTTTCCCAACGCCACGTATACACACGCTCGCACACAACACACGCACACCGCCTACACACACACTCGCAGCACACGCAACACACAAGCACGCATCCGTAGTAGACACGGGCACACGAACACGAGTGCGTTCATACACGCACACACTCGCACGCACGCGCACAAACGCTCACCGCTGGTATTGTTGCTGCTCAGCTGTCCCGCTGAGCCATTCTTGTTTTCTGTGCACGATGCGTCCAGTATCTGCTGTGATAATGCAATTAATCGTCCTACTTTATACACCCCCCCCCCGCCCCCCCCACCCAGCCTCTCCAGTCACGCTCTGCACCAGCATGCACACTCAAACAAATGGCTGCTGTCATGTTTCGTCAATCTGGGTTCACTGAGGTGGGGGTCCTTCCATGCCTGTCTGTCTTGTGAGCGAGATGGAAAACCAACCGAGCTGTCACGGTTTTTATCCGTGAATTATTTGTTTTTTTCATCTGAGGTTTCGGCTTTTTGTTTTATATATAACTGTGGGTGTGTTTGTTTGCCATCTGTGCCGCTGTGTGCGCGTCAGCTGACCTATGTCCTCAGGTATCCGGCATTCACTGAGGTTTCTCTATCATCGCCTCTCAGGAGCCTTTACTGAGACTGATAAAGAAACATCCTCCTGGTTTGATGGGTGATGTTTGATGGCACAGTAGGAAAAGTCCAGAGCAGGTGAACGACAGGAGGAGGAGGGGGAGGAGAAGTGGAGGAGGGGGAGGAGACAGAGGAGGAGGGGGAGGAGACGGAGGAGAGGAAGAGCAGGAGAGGAGAAGGGGGGACAGGTGACGGCAAAGAGAGAAGGAGCAAGAACAGAGGAGGGGGAGGAGAAGAGGTGTAGGAGGAAAGGTAGAGGAGGGGACGGGAGAGGATGTGGAGGGGAGGGGAGAGAGAGAAGAGAAGAGAAGAGAAGAGAAGAGAAGAGGAGAGGAGAGGAGAGGATCTTCTCAGTGTACATATCTGGTTTTACCTCTCCATCTGTTGCTTCAGAGATCTAAGAATATGACTGGTTGAAAGAGGAAAGTAGAAAG
This sequence comes from Mallotus villosus, assembly GCA_903064625.1. NCBI lineage: Eukaryota > Metazoa > Chordata > Actinopteri > Osmeriformes > Salangidae > Mallotus > Mallotus villosus. Next base: position 289,398 of record CAEFZP010005731.1, read on the forward strand.
TCAGAAGGGAAAGAGAGAGACAGAGATGAAAGACTGAGAGGAGACTTAATTAAGAAAGAGAGAGACAAAGTCATTGATAATAGTGTCTTGACCACCCTGGTGAAACGGATTCACAGTGAATTGACTAACAAGGAAGTCATAATCGAATTCTGCCAAGGCTTTCAGGGCTTGTAATTAAAGCTGGACCATATTACTGGGCTGGAATTAAGGTTCTGGCAGGAGGCTCAGAAACGTGCCACAACAACACCAGTACAACACAAACACATGCACAAACTGTCTCCTTTCTCCATTTAGTCATTTAGCAGACACTTTTATCCAAGATCTTAAACAAATAATTAGAATATACTATGAACAATCGCTGGATACATCAGTTCAAGTTGAATCTGATGTTCCGTCTATCTGACTCGGTATGAGTGCCACCTTTTAGTCTTCTTCTCCTTCTTAGTGTAGTGGTGTGATCCATGCCAAATCAGAAGTGTGAATGTCAAATACGGGTGTCTGGGGTCAGCTACTACACGACAGCCGGCAGTATTGAAGTTATCGTAAATCATGTTTTATTCATACAATAAAGATATGACGAATATTCTTTTTTATAGTTATTTGTAAAACAAGTATTCGTGTTGTAATGATTGAATTCAGTCATGTGGAAATTTGACTCAAGTCATCCATTATGATATTTGAATGTAGTGAGTTCTGAGAGGGATGTTAAAGGGAAGGGTGTTGTCGCCAGATTGTCTGAACAGGCTCTCTGAAAGGAGCCAGCCTTCTGGAGTCTGGGGCTTTGGGAATGCAGAGCCAAAGCAGGTGGTAAAGTCCACCTGAGGCTGAATACCAACATGATACCTCCAGTCCACAAGTACTTTGAAGAGAGCCCTCCCCTTACGCACACACTGATTCCCCTTCTCCTTCCTCCCCCTGATGCTGCTCTCTCTTTACATCTCTCTATGTTTCATTTTTTTCCTACGTTCTCTCTCTCTCCCTCTATCTTGTTCTCTTTCTCTCTTTCTCTCTGTCCTCTCCCTTTCTCTCTCCCTTCTTTACCCCCTCTTTTTTCTGCTCTCTCCCTGAGTCTACGGATCGTACTAAGAGGCCAGCCAGTGTGTTGGCTGGCTGGCGGAGGGTTAATCCTGGTGCAGAGGTTTCTCTCTAGATTAGAGTGTCCTGTTGGTCGACTCTGTCTGGGGTGAGAGGTCAAACAGCGACCTGGTACAGAGCAGGCCAGTGCACTTTCTCAGTCGCTTTATCTTGCTGCCAGGGTCAGCTGATAACGACACCTCTGCATAAGCCCTTTAAGGCTAAAGGTGATATTAATTCCGGTCAAGAGAGAGTATTGTGAACCGACTAAAGTTGAAGCTAAGCATTTCTGGAGGTTAACGACACTTATGGGCTGCTTGAGCTTTCATGCCACACACACACACACCCACCCCCCCACTCACACACAAAACCCCACCCCCCACTCACACACACTGAATGTTCAGTTGAGTAGATTTAAGTTAAGTTGGTCCATAGGACCACAATGTGATCCGAGCAACGATTGATGAGGTACTTATCCCACATGGACTATTGCGTTTAGGAACGTTTGGCTTCAGACCAAAATAGAATGAAAACCAACACAATATAGTTAAAAATGAGACAGAATAATGTTCACACAACACATTGAAATTCAGAATTAAAAGGCAACTCATAAAGCTGAATATGAAAGCTCAGACACAGTTTTTGTATTACTAAGTCCTAGTGGTCTGTCTACAAGCACATTGAACTGAACCATGACTGCTTGTTTTTGAAACTCTAGATGGCACTGTTGATACAGTCACTGCGATGCCATGTCAAGTGACACAGGTGGAAAGAAAACGCTTCTTTTCGCACATCGTAAGTCAAGATAACCAGAATCAAATCTATTTATCAACAGTTATGATGCTCTTTACCTGTTCCAGAATAAGTCACTGCCATCACGTCTTGCTTTTACTCAAAGATATTTATTATGTTGTAAGAGAAAAGTAACATCATTTCACTTCCATGTAACTCCAATCCACACCGAGGCTACAGATTTATAAATCAGGACAATGTTGAAAAATAGTACATGTGCTGTTAGATTTTGGAACTTTCCTACCCTTGATATAAGCGGAGAACCATCAAGTTAATCCGGATACCATTCAGATTAAAAGGCTGACCCCTTTCTGAACTGGCGAGCACAAGACCAATCAAATAATCGAAACATGTGTTTTAACACACTGAAACGAATGCCCTCCAAAAGAATCAATTGCCTATTTACGGTTCCACATTTAGAAAGTAAAAAAAATAAAAAATACAATGAATTCAACAAAGCAGATGTTTTTACAAATTTCAGACATACATGGCAATGAGCTTTCAATGTGTTCTGCAGGTTTTATGTTTACTTCATCATATAGGTTTCAGTGTAAAAGTGTGGGACTGGTGTGAAAAGACCAGTGAAGGTTTCATAGGAGTTCTAGCTCTGTAGTTGAGAGACACAAGAAGAAACCAGACCCACAAACTGGTTTATAGAATCCCTTCACCACTGAAAGCATTGAGTTTCAGACAGAAACGTACATGGGGTGCAATTTCTGCACAGCTAATCATCTTACAGTTTGCCTCCATTTCTGACTCCCCATGTGCTTGAACATTAAACCACATACAGCACATTTAGATCGTTTGAGCAAAACGTCTTCAAAAGTGTTTGATTTGTAGAAGATATGATTCCCTTTGAGCGTGTGTTTTTGGATTGTAAGTCTGAGACAACGCTGCATCTTCTGGTGGCCCTGAAGACTGCCTTCCTGCTTCTTTTCAGACGGAATGTTTGAACACTCCTCATCCGTAACATGTAGGGAAAACTACATCATCACTGACCATTCGCGATTCTCCGTTATTGACTAAATTCACAGAAGCTTGCCTTCTCTGCGTAGCTGCCCATGCTGATCTGGTTGTGTTCCTGTAATCAACATAGGCAGGCCCTAGTAACAGCAAATGGCCAATTGAGTGTAGATGTTACATATGCAGCGATTCAAAGGTTCACAGATACAAATTAATACAATATTAATTGTATGAAATGTTTGAGATAGGGAAGTGGTAGAATGGTAATCCCTTCCCTCCCTCCACAAAGACTGGAGAGTTTGTAAAAAAAAAGGCATCTTTCCTCATGTCCGCCACCTCCTAGTATAAAATCCAAAACTGTAATGGTTTTTTTTACCCATCATGCCTTGGTCTGTATAAAATCTTTAGGATTACACTACCAGCTGCTTGGACAGGAAATCGGTTTTATACTGCTTTAAGGAAATTCCAAAATTCTGTTTGTGGCTTGGCTCCGAAGGGAAAATGAATTCAGATGTCACATCCCCGTCAAACGAACAACAGCTATGTTACTTAGAAATCTGTACTGTATTTTATTGTGGGAAGAAAAGGCACAGTGTGACATTACTGTATGATTTCCAGATATATACCTCTGAAAACACACAGGGATTCTTTCTACTGGTTCAGCAAGCTGGGTAATGGCAGCTATGACAGTGCTATTGACTGTGCCAACATGATGTGACAACTTACACCAGAAGCGGTTGATTCTAAAAACATGAGGTGGTCAATTCTCGTTTTCTTTATACTTAGACTTAATTCTTTGAGTGTTATAAACCAACAACCGAGGGTACAGCGTTTACATTTTAATCATAGTTTTTATTTTAAATCAAAATGATTGACTATGGCCCTATCCAAAACCAGACATAAATATGTACACCAAATATAAATCCAACAAACCATTACTACTTTACGATGACATTTGACGGACCAATAAAATATTCTTTAGATCTGACCAAGTGTACACTGCAATTTTAAATCAATAGTAGAAGTGTAAAATGCTAGAACACGTTAAATCTTATTATTCAAGAACTATAACTAAAAAAGTATATATATTCCTCTATCAAGTATATATTAGTATAATAAATATTACTATTTTATTTTTTTCTATTTTTATATCTACTTCTTCATTATCTATTCTGTTTCTGGCAGTTAAAATATTAATATAATGAACAATTGAACAATTATATTATACAATTGTAAAGAAAATAAATAATACGAAATACAAATATTCTAATACAAAAAAGAATACTGCTATATGTTTGACTAATTTGCCATGAATGATACATTTGAGAATTACTGTATTGAGAAATACATAATAAATTAATGCAAACATATCGCTTAGCCTACCACCCAGCCAGAATGTAGCTACATAGAGTTGTGAGTAAGCTACATGAGATTCTACAGGCTGTGCATAGTGACCCAAGTAAGATAAGTGAGGGTCTGGAGATGTAACTCTATAGATGCTCTGTAGTTAACCAGCTCTTAAATGTCAACTAGGCATATTCATACTGTATGAACTAAGACAGACAATATATGACCAGTAAATTCTACAACATGTGTATTGGATGATGATATTGTTTTTTAATTTTTTTACTAAATATGAGTGATCAAGTAATGATCGACTGAAGTGTGTTTCAATTGTGTGTAAAACAAATGATTTACATCTAATATCTCAAATCAAGGATATGAGAGATAAGTAACCGATTGAGATGAATTGTCTCTAACTGTGATGATGACCAGTAATATTATACATGACTTCATCAAGTTGATCAAAATTACACAGCGAGAACTATTTCAGTAAGACACCTTTCTCAGACGTCATTGTTACAGGGCAATTCAATTCAGAGCGAAATATTTTTCTTGTGCATATCCTACACAATGATCTGAAACTGAAACTATTTAATGCCTAAAGGCACGTTATGCACATGTACCAGGTTCACAAAGATTGAATATCTAAATTAAAATAGTGTGCAAACATTATTTATTTTTATTTGCATGTTTTCAAAAGTAGGTACTGTAAGCATGGTGTCTTCTTCGTCCGACTGAAACTTTTCATAATAAGGTGAAAGGGTAGGCTTCATTCCAAGTTCTTACTTAATCCTAAAATATATTTCATTTTTCGTAATATTAGGCCTGTAGGACACATATTCTTTTTTAATTGAGGGTCACAGAATCTCTGAAGTGGAGCCGGAAAAAATTACAAGTAGGCTACCTAAGCATAAAATTAAAGAATTCTTACTATTAGTTGGTCCACGCTCCTTGTCACCTGTTCAGCGATAAACCTCGAATGGGGTTGAAACTATAGTTCAGACAATCGGTAAAATAAAATCTAAATTATTTTCCGACAGGGAGACGAAAGGTGAATCGCCTGTATACTAAAAATCTTGCCCCAGAAAGTCACTCCTAAATTTTGATTATGAGTATAAAACAGGCAGTTAAGAGACTCTTTCTCCTAATGATTGACAGCGGGGACTCTGGAAATTGTTTTTGATGGGTGAGATTAAGTTGCGTTTACATTCCTGTACGCATTGAGCAAAATGATTGGTTCAAACGTATACATTTTATAAACGTAAGGTTTCTCTCTTTACACAGAACATATATGTTTGCGATTTAGATAAAGCTAACACACGCGGGCACGTCTGTTTTGCACGATTCTCCCCCCTGTCTGCTTCTTTTGGTTTCGCCCAAACTTGGTTCAGATTTGAGTTTTCTATGGCATCCACTGCACTCTATTGAAGGTGAAGGTCCGCTCGTCTCCGTCAGCATTTGCTGTCAATGGCTTTCAGGACTTATGTTATTTGAATGTCTGGGCTTTTTACACTCTCGTCCAAAGAAACCAATAATGGATATTCTATGGATTTTATGGATAATACCCAGCGTGATAGCAGTAGAAGGTAAGACAATGCATTATCCCTTGTGAACAATATCTATAAGCGCACGGACGGTAACAGCTTATTTTCTGAAGCACGTTGAACGACTTACTCCACTCGGCAAGACTAAACAATTCCAACATTTAATATGAAAGGAAATTGGAAATGGAAATTAAAATGGAAATTGTACTGCGCTTTTGACCGTTGGTTTCTGAAGTGGATGTTGCACCAAACATCCCCGTATCCCCACAGGTAGCCTAGGTAGGTCCCTGTAGGCTGCCGCTTCACATCAATTAGGCTACAGCATCCCAAGCGAATAAACAGCACAGGTTATGCTCTACACCTGTCAAGCTAGTTGATACGTTATAATGCTGCCAATGTGACAGTATCTTGGTTACAGCCGCCGGAACCGCAGCCCCTCTTTACTCTTTAGCGGACAGGCACTTTGTCATGCAGGCAGCATGGCGCTTATTCTCTCAATTGTATAATGAAAGCTGTGTGCCACTGTCACATTAGCTGGGAATAATTTCACAGACAACACGGTATTGCATTTTGTTGCATCGAGCCTCTTGGTGGTGTGATGATTCTGTGCGCTGCGTCTTCGGAACGCACCGCAAATCACTGGGGCACGGAAGACTGAAGTGCGAGCGAATTGTGATGAGTTTTCTGCCTGAGCGTGCGGGCTTTTTGTTGTTGTCGTATGTTAACGTTGGTTCTCAAAACACGTTCGATAGTAATGAGACCTCAGCGGTTCTAAAGATTTCAAACTTCTCGCTTTTGTCAAAGTTAATGTTATCTTGTGAATAACCTACGTTTATAACCGCAATTAATGTGTAATACTCTAGAGACTGATTGCTTACAAAAGATGCGGGAGACCTCCACGGCCCAGTCTCTTATTGAGCAGGTTGAATAGAGTCGGCCAATACGCCCTCGACCTTTTACAGGTCAAAAACCCACTGTGAATTTAATTTCCCCTATATTAAATTGCACATGAGAAATTGAATATATATGTATATATATATATATATATATATACAACTGCATTGAACAACATTGCCATTTTTAAAATGTATAAGCATTGAGTACATACTGTAGGCAATTACAATAATTAAAATGTAGCGTATACATTTAGAATAGTGAATATGAGTAGCCATGTCTGATGCACAAGCCTGCATGCCTAATTTGCACTGGTTAAAATGGTCGAAGCTTCTGCAGTAGCCTACAAGCTAGTCAAATGTAGTCAATTAAATTGGTCCTAAACTGATAAAGGGTTCTTGAGCGTAGGCCTATGTGTCAATTGGTTGGGGCCAGTTTGTATAGCACGGTTCTTGACATTATATGTATTATATATTTATTTTCTTCATGAACTTTATTAATTTCATGAAGATACACCAAATATTCTCCTTGTATTATCGTAGGCTATAAAACAAAATACGTTGTCTATGGTATTATTTGATTATTAATAATGTACATGGATCTTGATCACATTTTATAACCCATCCTAAATGAATAAAATAAAACAAAAAAAACATGCAACCACTACATTTGGCCCATTAAAAAATATACAATATATCAGATATATTATAGAGATTTGGTCCCAATGATTTATGCACCAATTTGTGCAATTCAATACACATTATATTACAATATATTATTACATTTTGTATTGTGTACTAACAATTATCATTATCATTATCATTATCTGAATATTATTATTATTACTGGATAATTACACCCACATTTTTGGTGCGTCTGTGCTTAATTAAAAATGTAATTAAAGCATGTATTCTATGTACAGGAGTTTTTGGGAATGCAATGTTTAATTTTTTTGGGGTAACTCCGCTATGCACTAAGACTAATGAGCAAGTATCTGTTGAAAAAAACGGACTTACAATGATCCTGTTTACGGTAGGGAGTGACAGGGTTAACGTGGAAAAGTGGCTGTTTGCCAGAGGTTAGTGATGTTCTTCTCTCAAAACAACTGTTTTTAGGCCCTAGCGGGAGTTCACCATGTAGTGTACAATGTAGTGCAAAACAAAAGCAGCCTGATGTCTCTAAAGCAATTGCTTTGAGTGGAATGCTGCTTTTTGCAGTCTCTGGAATGCAAACGTGGCAATATGACGTGACCTCCTTGTGAGACTGCAAAAGATATTAAAAGAGCCTTGAAAGAGAAGGCTATATTTCACTCTCAGTGACAGACAGGGATTGTGTTTACCGTAGCCATCAATGGAACTGTTTTGTTCCCTTCAGGAGAACTCGTGCTACTTGAGCTCTACGTTGGCTCAGTCTGTAATGATAGTATGCAGAGGACAGGCCTTTTGACTCAGAGGGTCATGGTTAGACCTGGTTCAGGACACCTAACGCTATCCTGGTTCCAAACTCCCTCGTCTAGGACATACTGCACTTTCAGACTAATCGTTGTGTGGAACACAATGTGTTTCATCCCATTTTAGACAAACTATGATCTGTAATCTAATCTATTTCTATACTGTGGCAGATGTATAACCCAACCTTTTGACCTTTATCATGTTGATTTCAAAACACATTTCACAGTTTTCAAAATACAGTTGAACATCGTGACGGTTCACCCTCAGCCCAGACACACTCAGAGTACAGAGAGGAGAGCCATCCTCCCCTCCTTGTCACCCTAGCCTATCGCCCAATGAAGAAGCAGGAGAGGGCTACGTATGAAAAATCAAGAGTTGAAAAAGAGGTCACTGCCGCCTTAATCCGAAAAACAACACGCAACAGGGAGTAGTGATGCAGTGAATAGTGTTGATGGCTACGAGGTCACACAGAAAGAAAATGGCCGCCCTGACGAAGGTTGCACCGTCACAGTTTCGATTGTTATTAAAGGTTCACGGTGCTTGCAGTAATGACATCATTTAAAATTGGTCTCCCTCTCTATGCTTTCTTTCTGTATATAAATACCGGCGTTTTTGTGTAAAAGTCAGCTTTGACTGCGTTTTGTTGCCGGCATGGCAGGCAAAGTGTGTGCCGAACGCAAGACCACCCTTCAGACCAAGAGGGAAACGATCGCCGCGGCTCCTTTTTACCGCACGATCATAATACCGAACCACCTGCGATGCATTAGTTAACTCTTAAGACTCCTTCTCCGAAGCGCTACGTTGGTTAGTTCATTAACGAACAAATCCACGGCTGAGTCGTTGGAGATTGGTGAGGAGAGTACAAACAGGCCCCCTCCCAGTCAATGGGAAAAGTCTGTCAGGGGTAATTAATGAGAGCAGGCAAGTCTCTGTAAGACACATTATCAGAATCAGAGCTCTGGCGGGGAAGTCTTATTAAACCTGTGGTGTCAGACATGCCTGTTGGTTTGTTTACCTGGGTCACAGCCACAGGTGTGGGACCAGCTGCACTCATTTGACAACGACAAGACTTGAGAGTGTCTCTCACAGAAACTGTGACAGGAATCGTTTTATCCCCAAGGAAACGCTGCTTCGAACTTAATGTTGTTTTACGACTGCTGTGTGAAGACAATTCACTCAATAATATCTTTTTTAGTTGGGATTACGTTTTGTAGCAGCTGCTCAGACTATGTAATGTAGACTTCAAGCGCTGCCTTCTCCGGATTCATTGCTTTTGTAGTCTTAGGCTGTTTTTCTACCGTACAATGTGTTTTGGTGTATTCTCCTTAGATTGCCAAAGACTCTGGTTTGTAGCCGATCTGAAAGAGGGCTCGTTGTTCAGTGCTGTCTTCCTTCACAAACAAACTCAATGATGAGTTTTCCTACGCGTTTGTCTACTACACGTAGATAACAGTTGTTTGGGGCATGGTACTACCAGTCGTTCATGCCTTTGAAAAGTCTGCCAAGTCTGAGTGGGCTGCTTTCAGCTGTACCAGGAGGAGGCCTGTGTGTACAGTGCTGCAGTGAGGAGCCCTAGATAGACGTGTTATCCTAACATGGATACTGTGTTATGGTTTTTATCGGGGTAACAAAAGGCAGTAGGAGTTGGGGGCGGAAGAGGGGAGGGCCGATCTCTCCGAAACAGGATTAAATGAAGGTAAAATGAGTGGCTGTACACAATCTAGTGTTTTCTCAGTGGAGCGGGAGAGCAGATGCGGGGGATCTCGTGTGGACGCCAACCACCACTGTGGGCTTTCACAAAGAATCTGGCCCTATTCAGCCTCTAATCCCGGCTGCCCAGGGCCCAGGCATTGTCACTTTGCATGCAAAATTTCAATTAGTGCTGGTACCAGTTGTTTCACTTCAGGATGGGTGTCACATTTCGGGGACATCCACGAGCTACCTTGAGGTTGAGATCAGGGAGGGGGGTTAACGCTGGGGGGGGCCTCAGGGAGGTTGCTTGCTGAGGAGTCATGAAGGGGAGGGGGGGTTGTGGTGGTTGAGTGTGGGGGGGGGGTGTATGTGAGTTTCTCCAGTAACTAACTCCCTCGTCCCCTCTTGGTGTGGTGTGACCTCATTGCGGCTGCAGTTTGAGCCGGCCATCTTTTGTTTCTGTCCTGTAGCCGTGCCTCTCTCCGTCACAACGCCATCCCTCTGTTACATCAAGGCAGTCACTTGTTACATGAAGTCTGTTAGACCAACCGGCTTTGATGAAATATACAAATATAGTCATGTGTTATTTAAGTACTGTTTCAATATCAAAGTAAAGAAGATGAATAGAATCTTCAGAATACTGGCATTCATCTCTGCTAGTACTGATTTTATATTTATAAATTCATGTATTAATGAATAAATTCATTCACGTGCCATTTAGCTCTTCTCCGAAGTGACATATAAATAGTAGCAGTTTTGTGTTGGCAGTTCAAAGTGATCAAAGTGAACATGTTTTTATAGCAGAGTGGTTGGTGGTCCTATGTTAGTTGGACCTTCTGTGTTTCCACTAAATCCTTATACAAGACTGATACATAAAAAAAAGCAGATAATAAGGATTTTTTTCATTTTCGGAATTTATCAATATTTACTGTAAAGAAAAAGTCTAATATATATATTTTGTAATTCATTTATATGTATTTTTCAAAATATAACGTTTTTAAATAAATCTTGACAAATACATTTAAAAACACAGTTTTGTCTTACCAGCCTGCTATTTGTTGGACATTTGTTGGTATTTTAATGTAAATATAAATCACTTAAGTTAGTCCACTAATGTACCTATACTTTGATGTCTATACAGTAAAAAGACCTGTATGTCTTGCATATGTTCCGTTCTGTGAGAGCTGTGGAAGAGTTCTGTCTTCACATGAAGCCTCATGCGACCACTGTGATCTATCCTTCGTTAAAGTCTGACAGGTCCCATGAGCAGCAGAGGTGGTTTCGGACCCGTGCTCACATTATGGGTAGCCAGACCAGGTGACCGCGCAAGCTCGGCGAGCTCATGCCAACGTTTCCTATTCCTGAATTCTCTTAGCTGGTTCTTTGTTCCATGAAGGTTTTGGGAGTCCCTCCTTGGTGAGTGGACTGAGGGGAATGCCATGACAGAAGCTAGGGGTACTAGTGATGGCTCAGTACTGCAGCGGGGGTCAAGCTCACATCCACGCTGTCAGTGAGGAGTTCCTCGCAGGGGTCAGGTGTGCACAACACAAGCTCTGTTCACCACGGAGACCTCCGTATCAATTTCCCAATGGTCCATGTGTAGAATTTCACCATAACCAGTTTTTTTATGCTACACTGGAGCGACTGTGCTCCGGAAAAAGCTGAACAATTGAGCACCTATGTATTATGTTAATACGGCTTGTCTAAATGATCACTTGAGTCCGTTTTCTTCTTGCTGTGTTGTTCTATCCTAAGGCTATAATTGTTTCAGTGTGTCGCCGTGCGCAGTGCCTGACTAAACTGAGAGTCTGTCACCAAGGTGATTGAAACCATTGTGTTACAACTTTCAGGCTTGACGTAAACGCCTTATAGCACACGTTGTACGGCCGTGGATAGGCTCAACTCTTTCTTCAACGCTCAGCACCCTGACACGCTGTCTGGTGTCACAGCAGTGCTGTCCGGCGGTTACAGAATGTTACAACGAGCTAATCAAGTTTGGGGAGACGTTGAGAGTTGATTTAATAAGAGGTCTAACTGCATAACTCAATAAGGAAAGCCAGCCACCTCAGAAGAGTACAGTATGTGGTTTTAGTTTAGCACTGATACAATAGCACTGTGAGCGTGGAGGGGGTCATTTGAGAGTATTGTTTGTCATCATGCCACGTTGCAGATCTCTGTTTACCTTTCACTCCCCTTTGTCCGAGATACTTCCACGTCCGACGTTGTCCATTCCCACCAATCAGCTCGAACGTCTTAATTAGAGCGTGAGCCTGACTGGCTAATTCCAAACCATCAGTGTGTCACATGTGCACACTGTGACACACATGTGAACGGTTGATCAAGCGCCCGAGATTATGAACACCTTCATTGTTGCCATGCGTCTTCTCATGCATATTTCAAAAGCACGAACGGCTTAGTTCCTGTGTCGCCAGAAACCGGCTTGAAACCAACCGCCGTTGAGAAGTCGGAAGAAGGCATGGAAGGAAAAGGACGAAGGAGGAGGAGAAAGAGAAAGAGGAGGAGGAGGGAGAGGGGGGGGGCGTCTAGCCTGAGAGAGGTCAGACCTCGTGTGTGAGACCCCCATCCACACACACCCCAGGTACTGTGGTGCTGCCTTTCTGAGCACGCCCAGAGAACACAAACCCAGCGGATTAGTGTCTGCTTCTCAATGTCCCGGGACCACAGCCCACCGGGCCGAGACAAAGGGGCCCTGATTGCGTTGTCATCTGCATCACAAAGGGAAGCCTTTTCCACCTGAACCTCTGCTCTACTCTGCTCTATTCTATTCCACTCTATTTGATTCTGCTCTACCATATAGTATTCTACTCTACTCTGCTCTACTCTACTCTACTCTGCTCTATTCTACTCTATTCTACTAAATTCTACTACATTCTACTCTATTCTACTAAATTCTACTAAATTCTACTCTATTTGATTCTGCTCTACTATATTGTATTCTACTTTACTCTGCTCTATTCTACTCTATTCTACTAAAATCTACTCTATTCTACTCTATTCTACTCTTTTCTACTCTTTTCTACTCTATTCTACTGCTCTCTACTGTATTCTGCTCTACTCTGCTATGTTCTGTTCTGCTCTGCTCTAATCTGTTCTGCTTTATTGTGCTTTGCTCTATTCTGTTCTGCAACTGTGGACCAAATGACATATGACTTTCATCCTCTCCCCTTCCTCTCTCTCTCTCTCGCTCTCTCTCGCTCTCTCGTCGCTCTCTCGCATCTCCACCCTCTCGTCTATCTCTCTCTCTCATCTCTCTCTCCCACCCTCTCTCTATCTCTCTCTCTCTCTCTCTCTCTCTCCTCTCTCTGTCTCCCTCTGCGTGGCGTGGTCCCTATCTACCTCAGCGGTGGCTGGCTCCCTGTAGCTTTCCTGTGAAGCTGCAGCTGATCTGACCGATTTCAGCCCCCGTCGGTACTAATGGCCTCAGCAGGGCTGGCTGTTTCTGCCTCCAGAGGCACACTGACAAACAGGACACAACCCCTCTCTCTCTCTCTGTCTATCTCTCTCTCTGTGTCTATGTCTCTCTCTCTCTCTTTCTTTTTCTTTTTTTTCTTTCTCCCCATCTCTCTCTCTTGATTAAGCAGTTTTTCAAGATTTCTCTCTATTTCTCTCTCTCTTTCTCCCTCTTTCTCTCTCTATCTGGAGAGGAGACCAGGTTGAGAGGAGCAGAGTAGTGGGGAAGAGCAGAAGAGTCTGGAGCAGTTTATTTCAGAAAAAGTTGTAATTCAAGTTCGGAAAGTTATAAGTCTGGAAATAACACACATTTGTTTGTAACATATAATATAAAAAAAGAAGGATTACGATTGACAGAAATGATCCATGGACAAGACCTTCAAAATGTAGCGAGATCAAAGAGATTGTGATGAATAACTGTTATATCAGAGGTGTCAAATCGCATTTAATTGCATTAGCGCAGCACAGAGGCATTAAGAGAGCGATGCTGCCCTTGGCTGTGATTCCATTCACCGATCCCAGGGCTAATCGTTTGTTGTTCTCAGATTAATTCAGATACAGCGATAAATCAATTGGCACAACCCCATCAGCGGATTAAAGAGGCTCAAATGTAGCCACACTTCAGTCGGGCCTGGAGAAACCCAGCGTTTACGCCATCACAAGGTTCTGACCCAGTTAGCTTTGGGCCAAACAGTCTTTCAGGTTTATAATGGGTCGACACAGCGCGTCGGGCTGCACAGAGAACCCACGCGGAGACACTCAGGGGCCATTTTGATAACCTGGGAGATTAAAAGGCAGTTTTTCAGGGTCAGCCATGCAGCGTCAGCCATGCAGGTCAGCCATGCAGAAGCTGAGATATGAAGTGCAGGGAAAAATGGAGGGTTAAGAGATAACCAGTCTAAAAGGCAAGGGGTCACCACAACAGAAGGGTAACAGCACCACTGCTCAGCGCTTAATCGGCTGTAGTCCAATTACTCCGGGCTGGCCAGGGGCAGGAGGTGGGGGGGGGGAGGGGGAGGGGGAGGGGGGGGGGTGCTCAGAGCTCAGACTTAGGCGCTGTAAGACCACGGGGGCTTTCAGATTAGCAGGGGGTGGCAGGTGGGGTGTGACGGACTTTAGCGAGCGGTTCGCTTTGAGGCTTAAGGAGCGGGTTCTAGTATTTTCTCTCTCTCTCTCTCTTTTTTTCTTTTTTCGCTCGCTGTGTAATCAGGACAACAACAGCAACTGACCTTTGTAAAGCGGCACGGTATCAACATGAAAAACAAAGGATTATTCTGTTAGTGGAAGACATTAGAATGACACAACTGTACCATGCGTTGGCAGTTGGATATATTGTGGTTGGGTATTCATGGAGTGTTGCAGCCAAGCGTCCTGTAGCCCCCTGGACATCAATCCACAGTGGATTAAAGCCCTAATCAATAGGCTTAGTTTAGCATGGGATTACACCTTCAGGAACGTTTAATGGAGTCACCTCAATGAAGGGTTATTCCAATTTCTCTTTTAATAGCTTCGATGATACGTTCCCCAGTCAGGCTCGGCGAGCACTTCATTTGCATAACAGCGCTTCACTAAGCAGACTCAGCACGGGGCAGAGTGACAGACAGGGTCTGGCTTTTAATGGCCCACGTTTACACTGTAAAACCACGTCTTCCTCTTGTTCCAGGCCCCCGTCCTCAAAGTTATTTTACTCTCATTCCTGTCCTGTTAAGATTTCAGACGGAGGGGGAATCCAACCCTGGCGACACACGCCCACACTGTGAGCGGGGCCAGACCTGCGGTGATGTGTGTTCCCGGGGGCCGGTGGGGAGCCATGTCCGGGAGGGATGCACCGATGATGTAACACTGCTCACTGAAACAGAAGCACAGGATACACATCACACACAATCACATGCTGTAAACACGCCCACACAGACACACATTTGTTCCACACACAGAGAAAGACACACACTCACGTACGTATTGTAGACACACACACAAACCCACACTTACACACACAGTCACGCACACACACATAATCACACACACACACACACACACCGTCACACAGACAGACAGACCTGGAAGAGTGAGGATGAGGGTTTTCCATGCCTTCCCCGGGCAGGTCTTTATAGATAGTAATCACAGCGGATCATCTGCGAGGGCAGCTGGGAAACCAATAGAGAATTTCTGGAGGCCTGCTGTGGCTGTGAAATCAATGCAGGGGCCCAGCTGAGACGTCACAGAAATGAATAAGTCATATGATATGCTTAAACGTGTATAACGTTATTATTCATGCGCCGCAAATAGCATTTTCATCTGCAGATAAGGCTAGCCGGCGTGGATATCAGCGCTTTAGCGGTCCCTCTTTGTGCTTCACACCCTCGCACATACCCACAATGCATCACATCACTCCAGAGATAACAATAGCTGCTTGCAGGTTGACAGATGATGAGGAAATGTTCCTGGAGAAAGCTGACGAATTATGGATCGCTAACAAAACGGATTCTTTTGCATATATATAAGCTTATATAACTTCTAATCCCTGACTCATAAAGGATGCCACTGTTTCTAGCAGCGATGCAGCTTAATCCGAAACTACAGACAAAGGCAGGCTTCATGCTTGTCAAAGGACAGAGAAGTTCTTTAGCTTTCCAATTGGTCATAGAAGCTTCTCTCCAGCTCTCTTTCACAGGTATCTATACATTTATATTTACATTGTATTGATTTAACAGGTGCTATTATCCAAATAGAGCATATGGAACGTAAATAACTGCTGCTTATCCAACCTGTTGTCACAGATGCAAACAGCCTCACTGCACCTCTGTGGATTACTTTGATCATGTCCTTCTCTGTGGTATTGTGTTTCAGATGGTTAGACTGACAGACAGGCAGTGTCAGACAGGAAGTGGAGACAGACAGGCAGTGTCAGACAGCCAGTGGAGACAGACAGGCAGTGGAGACAGACAGGCAGTGGAGACAGACAGGCAGTGGAGACAGACAAGCAGCAGTGTCAGACAGCCAGTGGAGACAGACAGGCAGTGGAGACAGACAGGCAGTGGAGACAGACAGGCAGTGGAGACAGACAGGCACTGGAGACAGACAGGCAGTGGAGACAGACAAGCAGGCCTAAGAGGTGCATGTGGTGCCTCTATGTTTCCTGATGGACTGGCTGTCAGAAAGCTGCCTGTTGGAATGATTGAAAAAACATGTTTGGGATTAGCTGCTTGCCCCTGTCCATGTGTGTACGTGTGTGTGTATGCATGTGTGTATGTGTGTGTGTGTGTGTGTATGTCTGTACATGCGAGCAGGGGGCTTGTGTGTGTGTGTATGTGAGCAGGGGGCTTGTTTTTGTGTATGTATGTATGTATGTGTGTGTGTGTGTGTGTGTGCGTGTATGAGTCTGGCAGCTCAAACGTCCCTCTGGGCTCCACTGTGGTGAGTGATGGCATAGGTAGGACCAGACTCCCTCCGCTCACCCACCCACCCGCCTGCCTGCCCCCACCCAACCATCCCACCATCCCACCCCGCTGTCAGGTAAGAGGAATGAGAGGAGTCTGAGAGTGAGAGAAGGCGGGGCCAAGGTAAACCTGGGACCGTGCCTTTCTCCACAAGGAGTTTTCCCTCCGTCCCATGGAAACGCATGTCTGTCATGTGACTGAACCCACAGCGCCATATAAAACCAACACGCCAGTGGAACACGTCCAACTGTCGTTCTCCTGGTTTCGCCTGTTTATGGCGGGCTGGCCTACTTTTTCGAAATAGAAAACCACGGGGGAGAATCACTCGGTGGTTTTCCTTCCGACGGAAAAGCTTTTGGTGTTTGTGTGTGTGTGTGTGTGTGTAGACGCACGGGTGTGTGTACAACACATTGCCGTTGTAATGTACAAACTATGCCGTCTCTTAGACATACGCACACACATGTAAACGCTCACTCTCGCAAACACACGCACACTCTCTCCCGATACTCTCTCTCTCTATTGCTCTCTATCTCCTGCTCTGTTTTTCTTCCCTTATCCCCTCTCGCTCTTCCTCCCCCACCCTCTTTATCCTTCCCTAGCTCTTCCTCTCTCCCACTCTCTCTCTCTCATTCTCGTCTCTCTGCTCTCTCTCTCCTCTCTCTCTCGCTCTCTCTCTCTCTCTCTCTCTCTCTCGTTCTCTCTTATCTTCCTCTCCCACCCTCTCTCTCTCATTCTCTTCCTCTCCCACCCTCTCTCTCATTCTCTCTCTCTCTTTCTCCCCCACCCTCTCTCCCTGTCCTTCCCCCTCCTTTTCTTCTCTCTCCTCTTCTGTGACTGACTCAGCCCTGCAGGGTTCCTCAACAAGGCTCTTGGTATTATGGTATTAGCATGGAAATCAGAGGCGTGCAGCAGGATTAGGGTGGATGAGGTGCGAACACCGGCTCAGCCCAGAGTTGCCCTTTAAACTGACATCCTGTCGCCAAACTCCCTCTCTGCTGTCTGTCCCAGTCGCCACTTGTTTGGGTCTTCTTAGCGTCACACACAGACACACACACACAGACACACACACCTGGTTAGACCGGGCTGGAAGGGTTTTGCGGTGCAAGGTGGGAAGTTTGGAGTGAAGTGTCGCGCTGGTTTGTGGTTCGCGTCCTCAAGGATCGTTGACACGAGGGCACTCTAACGTCTGAGCATGTTGGTAATCCTACCTCACACACCACACCACACCACACCAGCCCTCCCTGCCCTCCCCCCACTTCTCCTCTCCCCTCCACCCTGCCCATTTCACCTGGAGTAGGTGTTATGTTCAGAAGCTCAGGTGTCTGCATCACCTGCGGGGGTGTCCTTCCGGAAGCATCTCCTCACGCTGTGAAAGGGAGTCTGAGGGGCGGGAGCTTGTAACATGGGCGCAGCTGAGAAACGTTTGCGTAAACAATAACGCTGACCAAGCTAATTGATGAGTAATTGGCTCTCCAGTTGAAATTCAGTTCCTGAGGCGGGCTCTCTTCAGAGAGTGAATGCTCTTGAACTCGAGATCGAGAGAGAGAGAGAGAGAGTGTGTTGGGGAGGGGGAAGTATTTACCCACTCCAAGTGTGTTCACGCACGGCAAATCTGGAGAATCGCATCTTCTAATCCTCCCGCCGGACAAAAGAAGTGTGTGAATCTATTATGGTGGCTCCCACTCCACGTTGGGTAGCTGGAGGGCTCTTCTCAAAGTCCTCCTCTCGGAACACAGGGCTGTGCACTTTGAAACAACACGCTGGCCTCCATCTTTCCTCCCCCATTGTCGTCCTCCTCTCCTCCTAAGCCTCCTCAACGAAAACACAGACCTCCACCCTTCTTTTCCTCCTCCCCTTTTTCACTCTCCATTGTCCTCCCCCTTTCCCACCATCTGTGCCCCCCCCCCTCTCCTCCCCACACACGCTAATGCTAAATATGAAGAGGGGGATCCGCAGAGGCGGTCGAAACGCCACTCCTGAATAACACATTTACCTGTCACTTTTCCTGCTAGGGACCTCATCGGTGCCTAGCGATTTGAGGGCTTTATCACACCTGTCAGGGAGCCCCGGTGTGCCTGGTTGGGGGAACACGTGTGCAGGGGCTGGGGCTGGTCAGGCGACCAGGCGGGAGGGAGCGGACGTGGCCTGCTGAGGGCCGCGTGCTGCGGTTATTCTCCTCTGTGTCGGAAGCAGCTTCGTGTGTCCTTGGAGGGACGAGGAGAGGAGGGGGAGCGGGAGGAGAGGAAAGGAGGAAGAGGGCGTGGAGGAGGAGAGGAGGGGGAGCGGGAGGAGAGGAAAGGAAATGAGTACCAAGGGTGTAGAGGAGGAGAGGAAATGGGGGTGAGAAGGGTAGGAGGATGTGGAGGAGGAGAGGCTGGTGTAGAGGAAGAGATGTGTAGGATGAGAGGAGGATGAGAGGAGGATGAGAGGAGGAGAGGCTGGTGTAGAGGAAGAGAGGAGTGTGTGGAGGATGAGAGGAGGCCTCGACGAGGCGGTTAATGTGCTGTCAGAAGACGTCTTCCTGCCCTGGAGCACCAGAGAAGGATAGCTTATGGAGCTTTAGCATGACTGTAGGATCAGAAAGAGCTTTAGATACGCCAGAGCTATAGGGAAAAATAAATCTCCCTGAGGAAAAATCCCTCTATCCCTCTATCTTTCCAAACCTCCATCCCTCATTCCTTCCAAACCTTCAACCCTAAAACCCTCCCACCATCCATCGCTCCATCCATTCCTCCAATCCACAGACCCTCTGTCCCTCCAAACCTCCAATCTGCCAGCCCTTCCGGCCGTCCTTCATCCCCCTGGAGAAGCAGGGGAGGGCCTCACCCCTCATCCCTTCCATCCCCCTGGAGAAGCACGGGGAGGGCCTCACCCCTCATCCCTCCATCCCCCTGGAGAAGCACGGGGAGGGCCTCACCCCTCATCCCCTTCCATCCCCCTGGAGAAGCAGGGGAGGGCCTCACCCCTCATCCCTCCATCCCCCTGGAGAAGCAGGGGAGGGCCTCACCCCTCATCCCCTCCTGGGGTTTGTGACACGCCAGCACGGCCTGCCAGACGTCTCTGGGAAAGGTGCGGGGCCCTTCAATCACAGCACCCCCATGGCTGCGTTTAGTCAGCATGCATTATTTACCAGCCGTGTGTGTCAGTGTTTACATCTTCCCCCTCCAGGGAAATAAAGCATTCCTGCTGGATGACACAGCCCTCTGGGGCAGCCCGGAGCACAACACAAGGGGCTGATCAATAGATGCTCGAAACACGCTGGGAATCTGATTACGTACGCCGGGCTGGTTCCTAATCTTTAGTGTGTATGAGGACCGCATGTTTCTTTTATGGGTGTATTGGTGGGTGTATGTCAATAAAAAAAAACGTTCGGGGCAGGAAAAGGAAATAGGACAATAACCCCTGGTGGTGCCCCCTGGGACAGTGGTTGGCTTGTGTGTGTATGTTACGGTTCGCTGCCTGGGCTGGGACGCACACACACACACACCCACACCCACACACACACACTCACTTACACACACATGATATCTGATGCAGACCACGTCCAGGCCATCGACCAAACCTGGAGTCTAGAAGAGAAACACAGGGACAGAGGAACCGTATTTTACAGCAATTCAGAAATCCTTCACAAAGCAGCTTGTGTCTCACCACTCCCAAACTCATCTTTCTTCTTCTTCTGCTTATGGGGTTTGGTGAGTATTCTGGTCCATAGCAACCCACTGAGGACGGCTGGGGTTTGGAGCAGCACTAGCTTCCCCCCTGCAGAGAGGATGAATGCTGCATGAGGGGTCCTGCTCCCTGTTGGAAGCCAAAACGCTGACAGATCCTCAGCTGGGTTTTCATCCTGCTTCCATGAGTCTGTCATGCATACTCCACTGACTCTGCATAGAGTCGGGGAGCCGTGTGAAGCCTGTCCTTTTGTGGCCTTTGAATGGCCGTGTTCTTTTCTGCTCTCAAGGAAGCTTGTTTGTCTGATGCAGAAGTCTTGTTTTGAAGAAACTTGTTTGGAATCTGCTATTGTGCCGTCTAAACTAGTTAAAAGCCCATGCAGCACTATAGGCCCTATCAGCTTTCTGTAGGGCTTGCTTTGGTATAGAGGTCCATCTCCTACCTCCTACCTCATACCTTACATCTCCTAACTCAAAGCTCCTATCTCTTAATTCCAACCTTCTACCTCGAACCTTCTACCTCCTACCTTATATCTCTTACCTCCTACCTCCTAGATACCTTCCTACCTCCTACCTCCTAGATACCTTCCTACCTCCTACCTCCTACTACTCCTACCTCCTACCTCCACCTCCTACCTCTGCCTTTTACCTCCTACCTCCTACCTCCTACCTCCTACAGTCTAACCTCCTCTTTGTTCTCCCCTTCTCTCTGCCTCCTCTTCTGTATCCTTTCCCTTTTCCCCTTCTCCTGCTTTTCTCATCATCATTCCCCCCCTCCCCCCTTCTTTCCACCTCCTACCTCCTCCTCCTTTTGTCCTCCTTCCTCCTCCTTCCTCCCCCCTCTACCACAGTCTCACTATCAGTCTCTTTTTCTGTGTCAGATCAGTTTTAACGCCTAATTACTGACTAAATCAGTGCGGTGCGGGGTTGCCATAGCGACGGGTCCCAGTCACCTTTGCGGAGGGCTTAGCTAACGTTGGGACTGATCTGGCCTCCTCAGCCCGGGAGGATACGAAGGTGCTCTAATGTCTCTCTGCCCACCGCAATGACTGTCCTCGTTTGCATCCGCGTGTCTTTTTTTGTGTTGGTGTTTGTATCTGTGTGCTTGTATGTGTGTGTTGTGTGTGTGTGTGTGTGCTCTACACTTTTGCCAGTTTAATGAAACCACAGGAGTTTTCACTATCACTATCACTCTCTCTCTCTGTCTCTGCCTCTCTCTGCCTCTCTCTGTCTCTTCTCTTCCCTAAGCCATCACTGTTGATAATTGCATCTTTGTAGTTCTTTCCTTCATGTATCCTGTGCATGTGGGTGTGAGGGTGGGGGGGTCTGGCCACAGTCTCTCTCCCAGACACAGCCATCAGCAGTAGAGAATTCAACGGGATCTTCACGAAGGCCGTGTGCATGGAGGGACTCACGTCAACACGCCGTTGTGTGTGTGTGTGACTGGGAGGTGACGCGCTGAGTTGAGCTGAGTGAACCAGCCTGCCATGACTCTCTCTCTCTTTCAGAGCTCATACTGCACCTCCACACCGCCACACTGCTCATGACCTCTCTCTCTTTCTCTTGCTTCCTCTCTCTCTCCTCCAAACACTATGTCCCGCCTGCGATCTCTGTGTTATTCTCTCCCCTCTCTCTCTCTCTCCCTCCCTCTCTCCCCCTCTCTCTCCCTCTCTCTCTCCTCTCCCCCCCTCTCCCTCTCTCCCCTCTCCCTCTCTCCCTCTCTCCTCTTCCCTCTCTCCCTCTCTCCCTCTCTCCTCTCTCCCTCTCTCCCTCTCTCCCTCTCTCCCTCTCTCCCTCCTCCGTCTCTCCCTCTCTCCCTCTCTCCCTCTCTCGTCTCCCTCTCTCCCTCTCTCCCTCTCTCCGCTCTCCCTCTCCCTCTCTCCCTCTCTCTCCGTCTCTCCCCTCTCCCTCTCTCCTCTCTCGTCTCTCCCTCTCTCCCTCTCTCCCTCTCTCCCTCTCTCCCTCTCTCCCTCTCTCCCTTTCTCCCTCTCTCCCTCTCAGTAGGTAAGGAGTTGCCCGTTCTCAGCTGGACCCACTCCGCTCCCAGTCCTCTATTCACACCCAGTTCTGGGAACCAGCTTTTTCTCAGTCCAAACAATAATCCAATATTATTTTTGGAGAGCAAAACTGTGTTTGTAATGTATCTGACTCTGCACTGTCAGCACTGCATTTAATAATGCTCATTCTTCATGTCAAGCTTGACAGCGCAATGCCTTGCACAGACCCACAATATTGGACTTGTGTGCATTTCGGCGTGTGTGTGTGTGTGTGGTGTCTGTGTATGTGCAAGGTGTGTGTGTGTGGGGAGGGAGGGGGGGGGGTCCAAAGGGGTTACATTTCTTGTCATCCACTCATTAAGAATGGAGCAGTCAGCGTCTAGAAGGGAAGGCTTGCTGGAACGGCTCCCTCTAGTACCTAATGACTCCCAGGGGAGAGGGGGGAGGTAGGGGATGGAGAGAGAGAGAGAGAGGGGGGGGGGTAGAAGGGAGGGAGAGAGAGAGGATGGAGAGAGAGGAATAGGGGTTGGACGGGGAGAGGGGAAGGAGAGGGAAAGAGGGGGAATGAGATGAAGAGGAGGGGGCTATAAGAGGAGGGAGAAAGAGAGGGAGAGGTGTGAGAGGAGGCAGAAAGAGGATGATGGGCATAGGCAGAGAGACAGAGAGAGAGATAGAGCGAGATAGGAGAGAGAGATCGAGAGAGATAGCAGAGATAGAGCTAGAGAGAGAGAGTGAAGATCGACAGACAGGAGGGAGAGAGAGAGAAGGTCAGCAGTGTGCTGGTGCACTTCCTGGGGACACAGTTCAACAGGGGTGTGAGGTAATTACTGGTTACTGTAAACAGATACAGGGTTTGCAGTGTCATCACCATCATTGAGGAGGTTAGGAGTGATTCCTCATCATCTCCTGGGATAATCACCTCTCTGTGACCTGCATGTTTAGATATGTCGCTGGGATTCAAGTTTAATTCAAAACACTGTTTTACTGGGTGTAGATGTTGGATTAATATAAAGGACAGTCGTGATGTTCCTGAGAGGTGTGTGCATGTGTGTGTTGCTGTGTCCTGGATGTGTGTGTGTGTGTGTTGCTATGTCCTGGTCTGGATGTCGGTTCTGGAGGTGTGGGTATGTTCGGAAAGTGTATGTGTGTGTGTCCTTGAGGGGTGTGTGTATGTGTTCGGGATCTGTATGTGTGTGTTTGGGAGGTGTGTTTGTGTGTTCGGCAGGTGTGTGTGTGTCCTAGAGGTGTGTGTGTGTCCTGGAGACCAATCTGGTGCACTCTGGCCTACTGGCCTGGAATACAGCACCATGTTCTACTGCTCTACTTATCTACTGGAGATGAGGAGGACAGAAGACGGGAGAGAGAGAGGACGGAATCATTAGAGAGAGAGAGAGCAGGAGAGGGAGAGAAGGAGAGGGAGAGAAAATGGGAGACCGAGATAGAGAATCGTGAGCAGGACCGAATATGGGGTATGCATTTCCTCAGGCCCAGAAAAACCCACAAAGATTCCCAGAAAGAAAGCTCTAGAATTCCCGGTCTGTGTGTTCTCCATCATGTTCCCTAAGTTCTCCATGTTCTCCTCCTACAGAGGGATGTGTCTGGGGGGCAGGCTCACGTACAGAACGCTGGCCCAGTTCTCCAGAGATGATCCGCTTTCATGTCGACTGTGCTTTAATGTAGGCGGGGGACTAACACTGCTGTACATTATGATCACTCCGTACTACCCTGGGCTGCTGGACCCAAACACACACATGCACACCACACACACACACACACCATTCACATGTGCATGCACACACAAACACAGACAGTCTTTTACAATGTTCTTGTTTGATGAAAGCAGTAGGAGATATAATATCCTCAGTAATCGACTGTGGATGTTTCATCTCCTACTGCTTTCATCAAACAACAGGGACAGGCTTGGTTATCCTCCCCTGAGCCGGAGCGCTGACGTAGACGACGGGATGATGGAGAGATGGAGGAAGGGAGCGAGGGATGGAGCGACAGACTGATACAGAGATGGACAGACAGACAGACAGACAGACAGACAGACAGACAGACAGACAGACAGACAGACAGACAGACAGAGAGGAAGGCAGACAGACAGACAGACAGACAGACAGACAGACAGACAGACGACAGGCAGGCGGGCGGGAGACAGGCAGGCAGGTAGGCAGGCAGGGTGGAAGGCAGACAGACAGGCCTTAGATAAGCAGACAGGCAGTAAGGCAGACTGGCAGACAGACCTTAGACAGACAGACAGTGTATTTACCCTGACGCGTGCCACATCCACACCCTGACGCGTGCCACATCCACACCTGACCGTGTCTCATCTAGATAATCAGTAGTCCTCTCCACACCTCTCAAAGAGCTCCGCTCGATGGCCACTCAGGAAACAGAGCCGCACACAGATAAGTGACCCGTTTGTTATGTAGAGGTGAACGTTATGCTGTTGTTGTTAGTCTGAGAGGACGCCACAGGGATGAGTTCAGACCGGTGAGTTGTAGATGGCGGCACTGTATGTCCTCTGTATACGAGACAAACAGACACTGTGTCTGGCTGCCTGGGGCGGAGGGAACACATGCCTGGTGTGTTCAGTCACTGGGAGTCTTGAGTGGCTGTTGACTTATCTCTTCACTGGGATGCCTAAGAGCGAGGTACTGTGGATGTGGAAAGGAAGAAGAGGGAGACTGGTGTGTGTGTGTGTGTGGTGTACAGTATCTCTGCTTCTGTGTGCGTTTGTACAGTCTATGTGTGCGTGTGTGCTTGCACGTGTGTGTCCAGTATGTGTGAATGCGCGTCTTTGCAGTGTGTGCGCATGTGCGTGCATGCATGCGTGTGTTTATGACACGGTGTGGGGTCAAACGCTTCCGCCTGCTCTGTGGTCCGTGGTGAGTGTTTATCCTGGTTCACAGGAGATAGAAGCAGGGCTGCGGTGTGGTGGGACAGTATCCTGGGGCCCAGGGGGTAGAACCAGGCCCTTGGTAGAGAGAGTGACCCTGCTGTTGCCTCGCTCCCTCTCTCTCTCTCTCTCTCTCTCTCTCTCTCTCTCTCTCTCTCTCTCTCCTCTCTCTCTCTCTCTCTCTCTCTCTGTCTCTCCAGTGAGGGGCCAGTGTTGCTCTACCTCTCTCTACCTCTCTCTTTCCAGTGAGGGGTCAGTGTTGCTCTACCTCCCTCTCTCCAGTGAGGGGCCAGTGTAGCTCCACCTCTCTCTACCTCTCTCTCCAGCGGGGCCAGTGTTTGGTACATACTCTACCGCTTTGTTCTTTCTCCTCTTTGAATAAAGCTGGCAGCCGTTTGGAGAATGCTGATGCAGATGTCTCTGCTGGCTGCAGTGTGTGTGCGTGTCTGTGTGTGCGTGTCTGTGTGTGTCCGTGTGTCCGTGTGTCTGTGTGTGTGTGTGACTGTGTGTGTGTGTGCGAGTGTCAGTGTGTGTGTGTGTGTGTGTGTGTGTGCGGGTGCGTGTCTGTGTGATTTCTAACTGTGAAGACATTTTGAATGCATGAATATGTGAGGCGACAGTAGATGAAAACGCACACATAACCACTCACAGACACACACTCACACACACTCACACACACTCACACACACACATCTGTTCTTTTGAAAAGCAGGTGGGAGTTTATGAATACGATGAGCTTAAACAGACAGGACCCAAAACACACACAAAGTGGTCATAATCTGGTTGGCTTTTTTATTGTTGAGGTTTATGACAGGGCTGACATATTCAGTAAATGAACAGAGCAGACTCGAGACTAAAGTGCTGTCCATCCAGGGGTCTGGCCTGCCAAACAGTTCCTCACATTTAGTCTAATATTGACTGCATGGAGTCTGAGTGCTGCGGCGTTCCTCTTTCCCCCCTTTTTACACTTCATGTGGCATAATAGTCTGTATCCACAGAATGAAAGCATTTAAGTCCTATCATGGGGATTTATGCCTGTTTTAAAAGGCAAAGGTGTCCTCTCTCCTCTCAAAGTGCAGTCCTGGCTGCCTTCCAGCACAGATCTGACCAATAACAGCCGATGATGAATAGTTATGGGCCCGCCTGTTTAACAGTCGCAGAACCTCCCCTCACCACCACCTCCCCCACCCTCCCCCACCCTCCCCCACCCTCCCCCACCCTCCACCACCCTCTCCCCCTCCCTCAACCCCCTGCATGCGGTTTTGGAGGACAGATTCAGGCTATGTCAGCTTGTGTGACATCACATGTTTTATAGATAAATTGAGACAAACACAAACCCCATCAGCGTAAACAGAGTGGGCGGATTTATGGGATGTTTGTGTGTGTCCACACATCACTTATCCTCCATCTCTTAATCTCCCTTCTCTCCCTCCTGTCTTCACGTTTCCTTTTTCACACACACGTACACACATACACAGACACACAAACATACACACACACACACACACACACACTTGTCTCCACACACACATATCCCATGATGGAAGACAAAGCCTGTAAGCTCATACACGCAAGGCCGAAAGAGAAGTTATTATTTGATCTTAAGTTATTTATCTAGCATAGCTCACACTGAATTGAGACTCTCAGTGAAGGGAGGGCAAGTGTCAAGGAGGTAGAATTACACAGGAGAGCAAACGCTTAGTCTCTCCTCTACTCTATTCCCCTCTCCCTCTCCCTCTCCCTCTCCCTCTCCCTCTCCCTCTCCCTCTCCCTCTCCCTCTCCCTCTCCCTCTCCCTCTCCCTCTCCCCTCCCTCTCCCTCTCCCTCTCCCTCTCCCTCTCCCTCTCCCTCTCCCTCTCCCTCTCCCTCTCCCTCTCCCTCTCCCTCTCCCTCTCCTCTCCCTCTCCCTCTCCCTCTCCCTGAATGCGAGGAGGAAGCCTGTGAGAACGTGAGAAGGAAGGTTCTCCTAAGCAGAGACGAGGGTTTGGACGACCACACCTCTCCTCCTTGGCAGCGTCCCGTAGGACATTCCCAGTGTTGTATCCCTCCTCATTCACTAGTGTCCCAGACTGTCTCCAGCTCCCCTGGACTGTCACTGGAGCATGGAGACATACAAACCTGTGTCTAGAGCCTAGTAGGATGTCTAGTAGAACACAGACAGTAGGATGTCTAATAGAACACAGATAGTAGGATGTCTAGTAGAACACAGATAGTAGGATGTCTAATAGGACACAGATAGTAGGATGTCTAATAGAACACAGATAGGAGATGTCTAGTAGAACACAGACAGTAGGATGTCTAGTAGAACACAGACAGTAGGATGTCTAATAGAACACAGATAGTAGGATGTCTAGTAGAACAAAGATAATAGGATGTCTAATATGACACAGATAGTAGGGTGTCTTATAATGATTTTTAAATGTGAGTTGATAGGATGTAGTGGGATGGTCTGTGTGAGAGTTAGTCTACAGGGGGTTCTCCCTCACATGACTGCATGGGGCAGCGCCGGGCCACATCACTTGTGGGCACGTGTGTTACACATCACCACAGTGCTGCTCCACACACATCTCTGCATCGATCGCTTTTCCTTTCTTTCTATTCCTCTCTCCCTCTCTCCCTCTCTCCCTCCTCTCTCTCTCTCTCTCTCTCTCTCTCTCTCTCTCTCTCTCTCTCTCTCTCTCTCTCCTCTCCCTCTCCTCTCTCCTCTCTCTCTCCTCTCTCCTCCCTCTCCCTCCTCTCTCTCTCTCTCTCTCCTCTCTCTCCTCTCCCTCTCTCCCACCCTCTCCCTCTCTCTCCTCTCTCTCTCTCTCTCTCTCTCCTCCTCTCTTTTTCGCTCTCTTTGTCTTCCGCGGACACTTTCTCAATTACATTTTGGAATTCATGTGCTGCATCGGGAGCTAAGAGATACTTACTCCACCTCCCTCCTTCTCTCCCTCCATATCTGCCCCAGCCACACTGCCTCTGGCCAGAGAGGAGGTGACTCATGAGTTTGACCCCTGACCCCCCTGACCCCCCCCCATCAGCTGACTGCTGTGACAGGACCGATTGGATGCTGGGGGGGAGGGGCGGATTCAGGAGGCTCTACCACCACAAACCATAAAGGTCTAGGCCCCTCAGGGAGACAAACCAAATAACTCATGATGACAGTGTTTTATCTAAGACCCCCATCCCTCCCTCCCCGGCTAGTGAAGCCCGCACAGGCCTCCTCTATCGGGACCGCTTGGGGAGCAAGTGGGTTGACACCCAGGGACGTCGACACCACCAATCACTCACCACTACCTGCCCTGGACCGGAGCTCCTGGTCAATGAAGTGATTGTGCTGTTATCCAGAGCCCTGCAGAAAGATGCAATTAGAACAAGGTTTATGCCTCGAACTGGGCCCCAGTCATGGTCCTTCACAGCAACCTGAGGGCCACAGTAATCACAGCAATAGTCCGTGTTGGAGAGACTCACTGTTTTTCCTTGAACAGTGAGGAAGCAACGGATTGAACTCACATTGTGTCCTCTGTGAGTGTTTGTGCCTGTTTGAGATTTGTTTTTGTTCAAGAGCTTCCATTCCTTCGTCGAGGATTTGCTTGAGTGCTCAATAATGTCCTTTTGTTATCTGCAGGAATGCATGTGTGTGTGGGAATTTAAACTCCACTGGACACCTATTGAAGAAGACTAGGTGGCATCTAAAGCTCGATCTTTAAAAGACTGAAATACAGTTATGTAAGTGGCAGTGTACAAGCCAATCCATAGAATCATTTTCTGTTCTGCTCTCTTTCTTCTTCGTTGGTCAGACTCGGGTTGAAAAGATTCCAGATGGGTCTGGGGTCCATAGACAGTGCTCTGGACCTCATTTGCCTAATCTTGGGAACTAGAGTGGAAGCCTGCTATATAATGAGGACTAGGGCTTGTCTGGGTGGGGGTGGGGGGGAGAGGGTGGAGAGAGAGAGGGGGTGAGGGGAGAGAGAGAGGGGGTGATGGGAGAGAGCAGGGGGTGAGGGGCAGAGCGAGTGGGGTGGTGCGCGACGAGAGAGTGGGGTGAGGGACTGTGACCCGCCTGACGTTTATACTGGACAAAGGGGCAACTGAAAGTTTGAACAGAGAACGGGGAACGCCTGTGGAATGGTCAAGCATTTTGCATTTTGATGGCTTTTTGTAGGAAATCAAAAGGAGAGAGAAAGGAGAGAGAGAGAGGAACATAGAGAGGAGAGAGTCTCTAGAGACGAGCTCTCTCTATCTCACGTCGATCTCTCTCTCGCTGCTCGCTCGCTCTCTCGTCTCTCTCGCTTCTCTCGAGTCTCTCTCGCTCTGCTCTCTCTCTCTCCTCTCTCTCGCTCTCTCTCTCTCTTTCGCCTCTCTCTCTCTTTGTTTGTGGTTTGGGGTCCCTGTCCCCAGCATTTGATCTCCACTTTTCCTCCCAGAGGCTGGTCTTGAGCACATAGTCGTCTCTGGGATGACGGGAGCTGTCGTCGTCCATGACCTGCCCAGAGCAGTCTGCCGGCCGCCACTTTTCATCACCAGCACATACTCCCGAGCAACCTCCCTTACTGTGCCCCTCGTGACTGAGACCCTGGGCTTGGGACTATACCACATCCTCCCTTACTGTGCCCCTCGTGACTGAGACCCTGGGCTTGGGACTATACCACATCCTCCCTTACTGTGCCCTTCGTGACTGAGACCCTGGGCTTGGGACTATACCACATCCTCCCTTACTGTGCCCCTCGTGACTGAGACCCTGGGCTTGGGACTATACCACATCCTCCCTTACTGTGCCCTTCGTGACTGAGACCCTGGGCTTGGGACTATACCACATCCTCCCTTACTGTGCCCCTCGTGACTGAGACCCTGGGCTTGGGACTATACCACATCCTCCCTCACTGTGCCCCTCGTGACTGAGACCCTGGGCTTGGGACTATACCACATCCTCCCTTACTGTGCCCCTCGTGACTGAGACCCTGGGCTTGGGACTATACCACATCCTCCCTTACTGTGCCCCTCGTGACTGAGACCCTGGGCTTGGGACTATACCACATCCTCCCTTACTGTGCCCCTCGTGACTGAGACCCTGGGCTTGGGACTATACCACATCCTCCCTTACTGTGCCCCTCGTGACTGAGACCCTGGGCTTGGGACTATACCACATCCTCCCTTACTGTGCCCCTCGTGACTGAGACCCTGGGCTTGGGACTATACCACATCCTCCCTCACTGTGCCCCTCGTGACTGAGACCCTGGGCTTGGGACTATACCACATCCTCCCTCACTGTGCCCCTCGTGACTGAGACCCTGGGCTTGGGACTATACCACGTCCTCCCTTACTGTGCCCCTCGTGACTGAGACCCTGGGCTTGGGACTATACCACATCCTCCCTCACTGTGCCCTTCGTGACTGAGACCCTGGGCTTGGGACTATATGCCACAATACTCCTCTTAGTCAGGGTTAGGGTAGGGTTACCTTAGTGATTTTGTCATTATACACAGTTAAACAAAACCTACTATATATTTTTTTCTTCCTGGTAATTTTTCTCGGGATTGATTAGATTACTACACTGCTTTAATCACTGATTCAATCAACTGTAGTACTTTCCTGTTTGAACAAAACTCTTGCTTGAGTTTTACAATTATCATTAACCTGTATCATTATCGTTTAGCACTAACCATTAGCTAATCGCATACATTTGTGTTATCTAGCCTATAGCTATCTAGCCTTATAGTCACAAGCAAATAATGTGGCAGTTCCTGAAGCTAGCTAGCATTAGCCATCAGTTTACAACACTCGCTCCCTCCTGTACATAGAGATTTAAAGATAGAGAACTGTATGGTTACATTTAGTTAGATACTGCTATTCGTATGGATACAGGCTTCGAAAGGTAACTTAATTTGCATTATATTGTGTCATATTATAAGTTTGGTCACTCATGTATGATTCACATGGGAAGCTTGTGTGTTTCTGTCCATGCTGTCGTCAACGTGGCCACACCACCAGCCTGGGGATCATGGAGTTTCTACCCACTATTTGTTCCCATGATTTATTCAATAGGCCACTTGCCCATGTGTACATCTGTTAGTGTGTAATTAACCATCATTTCCCTCTCACACAAGTCCCCTGGGCTACAACACTCCTCATTGTGTGGGCACACACACACACCGGCTCACACACACACACACACACACACACACACACACACACACACATACACACACATACGCACGCACACACACAAACACACACATACGCACGCACACACACAAACACCGCCTGACACACTCCACAGAGCTTCTTCACCAAGAACACTGTCAGCCTAATTTTGTAATGATATGGGTATTATCCAGTGTAATCTAGCAGTAAATTAATTACCGCCCACCATCCTGCCTTCACCTCTGCCCTCCCCCAGGGCCAGACCAGACCCCTGATGCTCTCTGCAGCTCCCTCCAACGCCTCTCCACCATCTCTCTATCCTCTCTCTCCATCCTCTCTCCACCATCTCTCCATCCTCTCGCCTCCACCCTCGCCACCATCTCTCTATCCTCTCTCGCCAGCCCTCGCTCCACCAGCTCTCTATCCTCGCGCTCCATCCTCGCTCCACCATCTCTCGATCCGCTCTCTCCATCCCCTCGTCCACCATCTCTCCATCCTCTCTCCTTCCCCTCTCCACCATCTCTCCAGCTGCTCTCCATCCCATCTCCACCATCTCTCCATCCTCTCTCCTTCCCCTCTCCACCATCTCTCTATCCTCTCTCCTCCAGCTCCTCTCCACCATCTCTCCATCCTCTCTCTCCTTCCCCTCTCCACCATCTCTACATCTTCTCTCCTTCCCCTCTCCACCATCTCTCCATCTTCTTTCTCCACCATCTCTCTCCATCATCTTTACATCCTCTCTCCATCCTCTTTTTACAATTTCTCCATCCACTCCATCTGTTCCACCACAGACTCAGAGACAGTGGCTGATGTTTGACGAGTCTTCAGACTGAGTGGCAAAAGATGTATTCGCTGTACAGATATAGAAGTGTTTAATGGATGACTGTACTGTCAAATGTTAATTTAATTTACTCTTAGAAGCTTCAGGACCTTCAACAGTCCTTCATTTTTGGCAGAGAGAACACCTCATCAATTAGTTGTTATGCTTGCCTTGTGTTTGTATAAATCTAAATATGCTTAAGCCTGTATGTATTATTTTCAATACCAGCGAGACCACTGACTATGAGTCATAAATCCGAAAATGAGATTTTAGAAAATTAATTTGCCCTCATAAATAACAAGTGTATTGCAGTTTAGAGCAACCACGCAACCATTAATTAGTTCAGAACCATGCCCCGAGAAAACCTTGTTTAAACAACAAATGATCCGTCTTTATAAAAGAGTGAGGATTAAAAAGAGTAATTAGATTGGATGCAATGCGTACAGTAAATCTCCTTTGATTGAAGTGGAAGTCGCAATAAGAGAGCCATGTTATGAGCAACTGCAGGAACCCTGTAACCTTTCTGGGAATAAGATGACAATATTCAAGTCTATTTTCTAAAAGAAGAGATATTAAAGAAGATCTGAATCATGCCTGTCCCTTGTCCTTCTCGCACTCATGCAATGGCACTCTCTTTCTCTCGTTCTCTCTTTCTATCTGTCTCTCTCTCTTTCTGTCTTTCTATCTCTCTCTTTTGGTGTCTTTCTCTCCTTCTCTCTCTTACTGCCTTCTATTTCCATCTCTCCTTTCTCTCTCTCTCTCTCTCTCTCTCTCTTTCTCTCTCTCTCTCTCTCTCTCTCTCTCTCTCTCTCTCTCTCTCTCTCTATCTCTCCCTCTCACACTCTCTGGGGTGCTGTGTGCAGAGGTTAAAAGTACAATGGGGTAAATGGTGTGTACTCCAGTTGGTTTTACTCAGCTCCAGAGCTGTGACAGAGACCACCTGCACGCGTCTGTCACATCCACAGTCAGCACTACAATCCCCCGTGCTAGCACACACACCCCGCACACACACCCCGCACACACACCCTGCACACACACACACACACCCTGCAGGACACACCCCACAGGACGACAACAGGCGAGAAAACCTCACACCTGACGTGGCCAGCGCGCGTGCATGCAGCATGCAGTGTGTCTGATACACACACGTTTTCACACACACGCGTGCACACACAAACGCACACAGACACACACACGCACGTGCAAACACAAGGTCACTGATATGGGGAAGAAACCCTCTTTGGCATGCAGGCTCACGTCTCAGCAGGGTGAATACACGGGTAAATGAATGCACACACACACACACACTCCCGCAGAGATAAGCTGTGGAAGCATGCCGCCAGGGAAATCTGGCCATCCATATCATCAAAAAAGGCTCCGGAAAAACTGTCTAGAACCTTCCACCAGAGATAGTACTGTGGCTGCTATAGCATCCACAGCTACTGGGAGGTCCAATGCCTGGCATTATCTCAGGCTGTGACAGAATGGATGAGGTTTCAGACATGGTTTACTCACTCCTTTGTGGAAAAACTGGAACTGTTTCTCCTGTCTCCTGACTGATACCTGAAATGTAGACGAGGTGTAGCTTCTCTAATGAACAGACAGACAAGCAAGCAGACAATCTGGAAGACAGGCAGACAGATAGCCAGGCACGCAGACAGACAGACAGACAGACAGACAGATAACCAGGCAGCCAGGCATGCAGACAGACGATAGGCATGCAGACATATACAGGCATAGACAGACAGATATGCAGGCATACAGACAGATAGCCAGGCAGGCATGCAGACAGACAGTCAGACAGACAGACAGACAGGAAGTCTGAAGGTGGGGACTTGAGATGCTCACTCCTTCATAAATCCCATCATCAGCCAGGAGCACATTTTGACTGAGCGCTGTGCTGCACCGCCAAATTCCACTTTCGGACCTCTGACGTTTCCGAGGCAACGGTACCTTGCCGGGGTCAGACAGGTGCTCACAGAACCCTCCACTAACAACCCACCCTGGGCTCTAGTTACCGCCCCGCCTCCCTCCTCGTCCACTCCCAGAAAGCAGCAAATCAGCCCAATGAAGATGTCTGTCCCACACAGCACACGCCGCAGCTTGGAAGCTGGAAGCTAGGATGCTGGAAGCTAGGATTCATCCTGTCTCTCTTCATAGCGGTTAAATGTCACCCGAAAGCTCAGGCTTTGAAAGCAACATCTTTGGACTTAAGTGGGTCAGAGTGGTTGTTGACGCCATTGTCGGCGTGGAGAGCGTACAGTTCTGCGTGGACATATTGCTCGCGATGTGGGCGCTTAGTAAACGAGAGTGACAGGAACCTCCCTGTATTAATCACAGTAGATTACACAGAGGAAGGCGCAGCATCG
Organism: Mallotus villosus; assembly: GCA_903064625.1. NCBI lineage: Eukaryota > Metazoa > Chordata > Actinopteri > Osmeriformes > Salangidae > Mallotus > Mallotus villosus. The sequence continues at coordinate 323,941 of CAEFZP010005731.1, forward strand.
AGACTCAATTAACCTTTTAGCCTCCATGTGAGAGTACCGGCTGGGACAGCTTATACCGAGCAGGCTCCGACACTCACACAGGTCAGCAGGCACAGAGAGGTGCTCCTCTCTTCTGTCCTCTCCTCTGCTCCATTCTGCACTCTGCTCTGCTCTCCTCCTCTCTTCTGTCCTCTCCTCTGCCCTGCTCTCCTCTCCTCTGCTCCATTCTCCTCTGCTCTGCTCTCCTCCTCCTCTCCTCTCCCCTCAAAGCCCCATCTAACCTATAAAAAGGAAAATGTTTTGAAATTCAAAGGTGCCTTTGTTTTTTTCCGAACGTGTTTCCCTCTGTGTTCCGAGAGCCCAGCTGTTGCAGGGTATTTCAGGAGGGCTGTTTATTTTGCCTAATCAGCCCCGAGGTATGAGTCCAGGAGACGACCTCTCTACCCACCAACACGAGCCCTCGTCCCAGGAGAAATCAACAGGCTGGCTTCCACTGAGGCTCAACCCTGTGTGTGTGTGTGTGTGCGTGTGTGCGTTTGCTTAGATGTGTGGGTGTGTGCCCAGGTTCGTAGTTGAGTGTTTGGAACTTCATAATTGTGTTTATGCTCCTCTGTCAAACTGCAGCAGTCTCTGACCATCTCTCGCAATTGAAATCTTTTCACGAGTTTAGAAAGAAAACCCTTCCAGTTTTGTTAGCTATTTTGAGTTCTGCCTCACAACCGCTACAGGGTCTAAGTGCGGACGTCCATCTGTCTGTCTAGTGGTGAACTGTCCAGCTCGTTTCACAATAAATCCTCAGAGGGGTCCCCTCTGAGCCACAGTGGCATGTGACTCACAAGATGCACTGCACCCCGCACCCCCTTCTCATTAGACACACAGACAGACAGACACACAGACAGATAGACAGACAGACAGACACACAGACAGACACGCTACAAAGGTCCTTCTGTCTGGTCTTGTGTTTTGGGCTCTGTGCTGGTGTTTGCACTGTTGGCGTGTCAGTGCTGAGCCCAGAGCCACCAGCATCAACAATGACGCAGGCATGCAGCCATCCCTGACCACCCACCACCCTCACCCCTTCCCCCCCGCGACCTACCAACGCCCCACCGCCCCTGGGAGTCACATGACCACATCGCATGGTCACACAACCGCCCCCTCTCCGACAGTGCTCTGTGCATGCGGACACGCTTCGCCACTCTTCGTGCAAATGCTCCAATGACACACACACACACACTCAAATGCACATGTACTTCATGGACTCACCCCGCATCAACACACCCTTACGCCTCAAACCCTTAAAGGCAGCGTGACCTGTTGCCATTGTCATCCTGACAGGGGAGCTTTTCCGGAGCGAGACACTAGGTCCTGTCCCTGGTCTGAACACCACTGTGTCTCTCTCTCAGTCAAAGGCTTCATGCATTCAACCCCCATTCTGAGCCTCGGCCTCATTACTGGCCCCAGCCCTTATCCTGGCCCCTACCCTAGCTCCAACCCCAGCCCTGAGCCCCTAGCCCTGAGCCTCAGCCTCATTACTGGCCCCAGTCCTTATCCTGGCCCCTACCCTAGCTCCAAACCCAGCCCTGAGCCCCTAGCCCTGAGCCTCAGCCTCATTACTGGCCCCAGCCCTTATCCTGGCCCCTACCCTAGCTCCAACCCCAGCCCTGAGCCCCTAGCCCCGAGCTTCAGCCTCATTACTGGCCCCAGCCCTTATCCTGGCCCCTACCCTAGCCCCAGACCTAGGCCCTAATTCTATGCTCCCCTGCCCCAAACCCTCACCCCCCCTGCCCCAAACCCTCACCCCCCTGCCTCCCCCCGGCCCCTGCTCTCCGCTTGGCTGGAATTCCTCACGGATCACTGCCCTCGCCCTCTTTATTCCCATTCTGTGGCAGCTTCGACACCTGGACACAACCCCCTCCCCTCTCCTCCTCCTCCCCTCTCCCCCCTCCCTCATTAATCGTCTCTGATATTGATGAGAGGTGAACGGTGGCAAATGACTGGCTTTGAGACCCACACAGGCCCCACCTCCTCCCCATCCTCCCCCTTTCCCCCTACTCCCCTCCTCCCCCCTCTGGCCCTCCTCAGCCTGCCTCCACACAGAGAGATGGTTTGTATGCCAATCTGGACACAACTTTAAGCAGGGCAGAACCGAGACTAGAGCATGTGTGAATCCTCTCTCTCTCTCTCTCTCTCTCTCTCTCTCGTTATTTTTCTCTTTGCCACCCTCTTTAACATAATAACGATATGCAATGAACGTCCTCAGATATGAGGAGCTGCTGTCACTACTGAACAGTCAGGTTCAATATTGTCCTTTGAGAGTGTTGCTGTTGGAGGCGTATGCTGCTGTATGATAGTAAAGGGATCCGGTATCTCTGCTGTGGCTTCTCCACCACCTGTCCATGCTGCCCAGTGTGAAGGCTTTGTCTCCTGTTTCAAAAGGTTGTCATGGGGAGAGAGAGTTGCAATCACCGGACATGGGTGTCATGCTGACACACACAGGCAGACACACACACACACACACACACACACACACACAGAGACACACACACAGGCAAACACACATAAATAGACACAGACAGACATAAACACACTCACTCACACACACACACACACACACACACACACAGAGAGGGAGTAGAATGTTTGCATTGATGGCTGTTCTCTTTACCTTGAAGGCTTCTATGGACGAGTGCCCCCGCCAGTGTGGTCCCATGTTACTGGGCTTCATTGTCTCTCTTTGTGGACGCTCGTCCTTCATGTGGCTTGCGTCTCTATTTAAGACAGGAAGTAGCAAGGCCTTTCTGAACCAGCCCATCTCACAATGACTGGCATTAAGAGGGATCCCACAAAAAGAACCCATTTTTTAACCAACTCTGGTCTTGTGAAAACCCCATTCAAGAATCAGATGAGATGGTCAGATGTGACGTTTTTTGTTGGGAACACTATGCCCAAGTGAAACCGGGCGGAGAGGACTAGATTCAGCTCTCTCCAGTGACTGCAGTGCTTTCCAGATGAGGGCGTATATAGCAGAGCAGACAGCCAGCCAGTGTGCCAGTCCTCCTCTGAATACCTGCATGGCGAGGTCTGCTGGCTGGAACCCAACGCTCAACAGGCTCAACTGGTCTCTGCTATCTCATATTCCGCTCTTCTTGGTATTACATGAAACACCTCACAGCCCCAGGATGAAGGCGTCTGGTACCAGGGACCTGAGCGGGATGGGTACAGCTCAGTGGTTAGAGCATTTGACTGCAGATCCAAGAGGTCTGCGGCTCGAAACCCCCCCTAACCCGTCCCCCCGCCCCATATGGTGGTTTGGGTAAAAGCGTCTGTTACATGAGTTATCACGAGGACAACACTCTCCCTCTTCCTCCCTTAGTGTCCGCTGGGTCACCAGCCCTGCTGCCAACACTGCCTGTTGCCGTAGTAACCAGACAGAGGCCGGGTTCTGGTTCTAAATCAGGTTCTAATCCACCCTCTGTCCCGAGGCAAGGAGCAATCAAGGTTAGATTTACTGAAGCCGATCCAATCTCAAACTTGCTGACTAGATGCCTGGACCAATCACAGCTATCTGACCAGATGCCTGGGCCAATCACAGTTATCTGACCAGAGTCATAAGCCAATCATAGCTAGCTGACCAGGGGCATGAACCAATCATAATGACCTGACTAGAGGATCAGACCAATCAATTACACAGTTGAACTCCATCCCTCCTGGACAGCTGTGTCTGCTGTTCTGGTGGTCTAGATAGAGAGTCTCCCTGAAGGATTTTACCAACAGCTGTTTCTCTGAAACACACCTACAACTGACCTCCAATGCGCCCCATAAACTAGACTACCTCATAGAAACCTCAACGACAGAGACCTTTTATCTAAAGTAATCTAAACCGTCTAGGCAAAACTTGAAACGACAACCATAAACAAACTGATAGGAGATAAGGAGTCTGTACAGGCACGGCAGACGCTAACGCACGTCTGGGTTCCGGCTGTTTGGAAGAGAACACAGACGGGACGCTCTGTCCGGCTAAGTGACTGGAATGACTGCAACACAAACATGAGGAGAAATGTGTCCTGCCCTTCAAAGGAACAGAGAGGAGGAGGCAGAACCTGGAACTCACAGAGCCCTCAGGCCAGCTCCGTCCTGTTTGTTTATCTCGCAGCTTCCAGAACAAACATTGACCTTAGGTTTGGAGGTTCGGTGATGTGGACGCTGTCTTTGGCATCTGGTGTCTACCTCCTCGTTCCCAGGCTAATGTCAGGTGACAGGGTTCCGTTCAGGTCCTATCGAGCGGTTCTTTCCGTGGTGTGTGGTGAAGTCCTGTCTTGTCTCAGATCACCGTCATCGTGTCACTGAGCCGGCTGGGACTGCATGTGCCACACCTTTGTTTTGAGCCAGGCTGAAACACAGTATGTTCATCTCCATTTACAGAGGACATTATTCATAACCGTTGAGCTTTAGAGGCACAAACAACACAGGCACGCCATATGTATACTCCTGTACCCAGACGACCTCAGTCACTTTGGAGGAGGTTCCAGGAGTGTGTATAGAGGGTGTGTGGAGAGTATGAGTCGTGTGTGTGTGTGTGTGTGTGTGAGGAGGGGGTTTGGAGTGTGTGTGTGTAAAGGGGGTTGGATCATGTGTGTATGAAGAGTGTGTGCGTGTGGACCGTGAGTTAGCTGAGAGTATGTGTGTCTATGCGGAGAGTGGGCTGTGCATGTGTGTATGTGGAGAGTGTAGGAGTGCTAAGTTGTGGAGGACACTTCTGTAAGCGTGTGGGTCAGAGACGACATCTCTGGGATCTCTCTGTAGGAAGATCTCTCTGTAGGAAGGCCCTGGTAGTTGAGTAGGAGGATCACAGTTGCGGCTCTGGGTGAGACTCCACACTCAAGCCTTGTCAAGTGAAGGCTCTCTGGGCCTGGGAAGGAGGAGAATGTTCTTTAGAAAACAAAGTTTTGCTAAGCCAGTGGAAGAACGATAAAACTTCTATTTTAACCCACTTTGACCCCTCCTTCCCTCTCTTTCTCCTTCTGTCTCTCCTCTTTTTCCTTCTCTTCCTCTCCTCCTCCCTCTCTTTTCATATTATTTCTCTTTGTCTGTTTGACATTTGCCCAATGTCTCTCCATCATCTCCATCTCTCCATCCCAATTTCTCTCCCTCTCTCTCCTCCTCGCTCTCCTTCCCAAATCTCTCTCCTTCTCACTCCCCTCCTCTCTCTCTCCTCCCCTCTCTCAATCCTTCTCTAGTATTCACAGTTGGTCACCATGAAACCATTAGCTCTTGGTCTCAGCTCCAGTGGTGTCCAGTGTCCTAGCTTCGCTGAACTTAATGTTAGTTTTGCTATCAGAGTGCCTTCAAATGGCCTTAATGCACACTCTGGCCATTGTGCTTCCTAGTGAATGATTGAGAGCATGTTGATTGCAGGGCTTTGGAGTGCCGTCACAGGGAGGGGTATTTGGGTTAGGCTGACAAGAGTCGTGTCTCGGCTAGGTGTGTGTGACTCTGTGTGTGTATGTCTGTGTGTGTGTGTGTGTGTGTGTATGTCTGTGTGTGAGAGGGTTCCTGGCCTCCCAGTCAGCCTTTATAACCCCCTGGGGGGGCTGGCTGGCCATAACTCTCTCAGGCAGAGAGAGGAGAGGGGTGAGGAGGAAAGAAGTGGGGAGGAGGAGAGGTGATGAGAGGCCAGGGTTGGTGAGGAGAGGGGTGGAGGGGTGGGGTAGGAGAGGAGAGATGTCGAGAGGTGAGTGTGTGGATGTGTGGGCCTCCGCCCTGGGTCAGGGACTATACAACAGCAAAGCTGCACATGGAGCCTATCACTCCACTAACAAGGATGGCAGGCAGGGAGGAGGCAGGGGGGAGGAGGCAGGGAGAGCAGGGAGCTGACAGGGAGGACAGATGGAGGCAGCGAGGACAGGTCGGAGGCAAGGAGGAGGGGAGAAGGAGGTAAGAGGCAGGGAGGACAGGAAGGAGATGATACGGAGAAAGGAAGATGGGATTGAGGTGGAGTGAGGGAGAAGGGAGGAGGAAGGTTGACCTGCTCATCACAGACAGATGTGCAGTCCTTTAATCACCTGTCACCCTCCATACTGACACATAGGGAGGTGGACTGGATTCCCTCCCATAGTCCAGCATTAGACCAAGAGGACTTCTGCGTGGTCATAAAGTGACATTGGGCATAGGATTTTGGTTAAACCAATAGGAAGCACTCATGAGGAGCAGGACCAATGGCCCATTATCATCCCCGGTATTACTGTAAGGGACATTCTAAAGAATCCAACCATTTACCCGTTACAAATGATTGTCTATTATGTGTTGGGGGCTCCTCCCCCATGTTTATTATTCATGTCGGTCTCATCATGTTTTAATGCTTTCATTAAACTCTCCTGGTTTTAAACATTAACAGTCTTCGTTTGAAGATTAAGCTACAGGCAAGTGAACAGATATACAGACTAAGCACACCAAGCCATTGATTATGCAGTACGGATGGGGGAGGGCAACAGTGTGACGAGGGGAGAGGATGACAGGGGCAGGGGGAGACAGAGCGAAACGACGCAAAGAGAGGGGACGAGGAGGGGAGGATGAGGAGAGGAGAGGGGGAGAGGGAGGAGAGGAGGGGGAGAGGGGAGAGAGGAGAGGGGGAGAAAGGGGAAAGGAGAGTAAGAGAGAGAGGAGAGGAGAGGAGAGGAGAGGAGAGGAGAGGAGAGGAGAGGAGAGGAGAGGAGAGGAGAGGGAGAGGAGAGGAGAGGAGAGGAGAGGAGAGGAGAGGAGAGGAGAGGAGAGGAGAGGAGGAGAGGAGAGGAGGGGGAGAGGGGGAGAGAGGAAAGGGGAGGGGGAGAAAGGGGAAAGGAGAGTGAGAGAGAGAGGAGAGGGGGGAGAGAGAGGAGAGGGGGAGAGAGAGAAAGGGGGGAGAGAGAGGAGAGGAGGAGAGGAGGGGGAGAGAGAGGAGAGAGAGGAGAGGGGGGAGAGAGAGGAGAGGGGTATATTCCTGCAGACGGAGAACTGAAGCTGATGGTTTTCTTGGCAGACGTGCCTCATCGACTGGAAGGAGATCAAGACTCTGGGACGCTCACACATCAAACAGCCTTTTTCTCATTTCTCCCTCTCGTCCTCTCCAGACGAGAACCCCGTCACATAGTGGAAGAAATGCCTGGACAGAAAAACCTTCAAAGTAGATGTTGTGAAGTAGATATAGAAGTAGTTAAATATAAGTAAATATAGTTATCTGACTCTTGATATTCGTATTACTGTATGTCGAGGTTTGGGTTAAATAGAGAGAGACACATGTAAAGACTTGCTCCTAAACCATGGTGTAATATGTAGTATTATGTCTTCAAAATGTCCTCAACTCTATGGCATCAAATTCCTCTACTTTCAGTATATACAGGGTGTGAATAACGGGGGTTGATTGGGGGGGGGATTGGGGGGTTTGACCCCCCTAATCAAGATTTGGACCACCCCAAAAGAGGTAAAAACAGCAGGCCCGGGGGTCGATACACGCCCTGGAGAAGAAGTTGACCCCCGATTGTCATTGTATATTTCGCACTCTGAGTTTACATGCATACACACATAGCACATTAAGTTAGGGATGGGTAATATATTTGTGCATTTTAACCTGGTTTGTGGGGGCTAAATGAGAGATACCTAACTGACTGGTTTGTGGAGGCTGCCTGTGAGCTATAACCCGGCAGTCGATGAGCCTTCCTCCATTCAGAAGAAGGGAGCACAGCTGTAGTCAATCTCGCAGGCAGACACGCTCAAACGCATGAGCAGGGGGTTCAAGCAGCGGGGCGCCTTGCTGCCTAATCCCTGCTCTCTCTGACAGGTTCTGTCTCATGTGGATACGGATACCACAGTCCTGGCATGCTGCCTGCGCTTCAAACAGGGAGACTTAATATCTGACACCAATGCGGTGGCCATAATGATTGAACGCCAACACCAACACATGTCAGGTTCCTCCGAAGCGAATATGAAAACGAGAGACGGGAATCAGTGTCTGGACGTCCTTCCTCGTGTGTGTGACGGTTCCTCTAGAAAAATCCCATATTTTATTAAGAGAAATAGGGGGTTTGGAAATTTCCATCAAATGTAGCGTTTTGGTCTACTGTGTTAAGAACATTCTAACATTTTTCTTTCTATGAAAAGCTATGCTGTGTGTATAGGATCTATCCTATGTGGCAAGTCATGCGCCCTACGGAACGTTCTGTATAAATGCGTAGGCCTACTTCAATCCTGTCTAGTGTCTCGGGAAAGTATTTCCCGTCTGCGTTTATTCATTATCACGTTTCTTGTTAGCACACCCGGTAAACGGGAGAAACTGTTTCTGAAATTCAGGTAATAACAGGCTTGGAGACGAGCGATAGAGAGCCACTGTCATTTCCATCACAATGTCGTTCCCGCTACGCGCTCTCTTATTATTTACGCTGTCATTTCATCCCTGCGCACCTTGAGGAATCCTTGTTGATTGCGTGTAATGATAAACGTGTGCAGTCAAACACGCCAGCCTCTCCGGTGAGGAGAAACGACTCATTTATTTACATATCATCAAACATTTACCGCTCCAGAAGACCCGCATTTATCATTAAACACTCAAATGTCATAGAACGAGGGGTCCTCTGGTACTTGACCTAGAAATTAAAACAGCCATTTCAAAGGAAACATGTGAACGATGTAAAGAGGCAGTTTAACAGGGCTGTCATATGTGTGTGTTCTCATACAGGAATCTAATGGATGACATTCAGCTCGCCCTGTGCTTTGAGTCGTGTTCGAATTTAGACTAGACTTCCTTCCATCCAACCCAGACGATCAATTAATGATTGACTGGTGCTGAAGGTCAGGGCCGGTCTGTGTGTGTGTTTGTGTGTGTGTGTGTGTGTGTGTGTGGTCATGCTTGTATGCGTGCACAACCTTAGTTCAGCCTAATATAAAACTCATGCAAGGGAAGTTGAAAAAAAACAAACCCCAAAAACTTTGGATACAAGATTGTTACTTGAGTCAGAACAAGAGCTGATTAAAAACGAAGGTCCCTCATTAATGTATCTGTTCATTTCCATCGAGAGGAGGATGTGGGTTAAGGGGGCGGGATGCTGCATTCCTCCTGGCTGGCTTCAGTTATTCATTCACCACTCTCTGAACAGGGGAAACTTCCTTCCCACTCATTTCCATCTCATGAATATCCCAGGTCAAACCTGGAGCTGAGGGACATGACGGCGTGTTGTAGAACACCAGCCACTCTCTGACAGGCAGGAAACACTCCGTCTGGGTTTCCTCATCATGTCCCACAGGCCCTGCACACCCTCCCCCGACCGCCATCCCCGACCCGCACACCCCCGCTCTCCCACACCTCTGACCCCCCAACACATTCCCCTAGAGCCCTCAACCCCCGCAGCCCTCCCTCCCACTCACCACAAGGCCCTCCAGACCCCAGAAACATGCGTTCTAGACCCCCAGGCCCTCCAAGCACCCTAACCCCAGACCTCCAGCTCTTATCCAGCCAGCCCTCCACCTCCACAGCTGTCAAGATCCCAGGTACGGGCTCCTCTGACCCCCAGTCATCCAGCCACCCGTTAACTCTGACCCATGACCCTCACCACCAGGCTAGGTCAGCCACTAGGTCACGCTTACGAGCCATCCTCAAATAGGAAGGATCTGGACCAAGAATTTATGGCTAGATTTAAGCGAGTCGTAAGAGGATATAAGGTAGTAAAGTGGCTTGTTTGGCCAGGGTAATGGCATGGCCTGGCATTGATTGGTTGATGAAACAGCATATCTAGAGATAAGACATCAAATAGAGGCACAGTCCTTTAACAGCCAAACTGGGACAAGCGCCCATCAATAAACACCAAAGCTTTCTATCATCCTCTCCGTGGAGAAGGCTTTGTTTCTGACAGCAAGCTGAAAGTGCCGGGGTTTTTTCCTCCCAGGGCTTAGCTGCTCTGTTTATCACTGGGGGAAGGTAAAGAGTGCTCATCATTCAGCACGGAGTGCACTATCCCTCCCAACGTCACACACACACACACACACACACACTGCACACACACACTATCCAAGCCATCATCCCTCCTTTATGGTGCATCTCATGCCTGCAAACTCACACACAGGCACACACACACACACTATCCAAGCCATCATCCCTCTCACCTCCTTCATGGTGCATCTCATGCCTGCAAACTCACACACAGGCACACACACACAGGCACAGGCACATACACACAAACTCATGCACGCACGATTCAGTGATTACTTCCATCAAGTCCATTAGTAATGATGCCTAAGAAGCTGTCGGTTCCATGTAGAGTGATTTGTGGTTCCTGTCAGAGCGCCTTCGGAGGATATCTCCCCCATAGGTATCTCCTCTGTAGGTATCTCCTCTGTAGGTGTCTCCTTGGTAGGTATCTCTGAAACCTGTTGCAGACAGTCTCCCAACAGCGAATCTCTCCAAAACGGGACACATTTACTGTACCTCGCACTGCCACATTGTATTCTCATCTGTTCATACGATGACGGCCTATTTGGTGGAAAGTATTGGAGCCACACATGGCGCTGTAGCCGTGTTGTAGCTGTGGCTTCTCTCCCAGAGCCCTGCTGATGCTCCCAGAGCAGGTGAAACTCCTGTCTCTCCATTAACTCGTAAGATTGATAGCTCTCCAGTCACACCGGGCCACTCAAATCATCCTGAAATACGGGCTCTTTCAGAACTAACTAGCTTTTAATGGCCAGCGAAAGTGTGTGCTCACAAAACTCTACAGGTACTGTTAATAGCTATAACACATCTTCTGAGGGAGGGAGGGAGGGAGGGAGAGAGAGAGAGAGAGGAGAGAGAGAGAGAGAGAGAGAGAGAGAGAGAAGGAAAGTGTGATAGAGAGAGAGAGAAATAGAGAAAATACCATCATTTAAATGATTGGTGAGAGCACTTGGGTGTTGAACTCTTAAGATGATGTCAGACCGTTGTTGGAAAACTACTTATTAAGCCAATGTCACCCCAATGGTAACTGGTTGGAAATGCAGTCTGTTAACCAGCTAGGGGCTGGGGCTGGATGTGTGTTGAATGGCAGCACACGCCTGTGTAGAGATTACCACAGAACATCCTACTGAGGACCCAGGGGAGCACCATGCTGCATCATTCTGTCAGCAACCCCAATGCTGCACCATGTGTGTGTGTGTGTGTGTGTGTGGTAGCATATTTCACAGGGCACAGTCTCTTGCCAAAATCAACTGCCCTGACTTCCTTTCTCCTTCGGAAAATACACAGATACTCAGCCCTAGTAAAGGCTCTGTCTTGCACACACACACACACACACACACACACACACACACACACAACACACACACACACACACACACACACACACACACACACCCTCTTGCGCCACCTCATCACTCCTCAAGCCCCTACATCATCAGTTGAACCCCAAACTTCTGGACCTGAACCCAGCGCTAACCCCAGCAGTACCCAAGGCATCCATAAATCTCCCTGCTGGAGTGATGGCTCAACATAGACATGAGCCAGGCTTCACTTGACTCCCCCAAAACACACACACACACACACAGAGAGAGCGATTGAAAGAGAGAGGTAGAGCATGAGGGAGAGAGAGACAGGAAGAGAGAGAATGAGGCAGAGAGAGACAGGAAGAGAAAGATAGAGGATCGAGGAGGAGAGAATGAAACGAAGATATGGAGAGACAGAAAGAGAGAGAGAGAGAAAAATAGGTTGTTTCGGTGACAGAGAGAGGGGGAAAGAGAGAGAGAGGGGGAAAGAGAGAGAGAGCGAAAACGAGAGAGAAGTCACGGCTAAGCTTGGGTGGGTTTGGACCCTCGCCATGTTCCTCCACAAAGCCTCGCTGCTCCATTGTAAATGCAGGATTAAGGATTTGCTTACCGCTCGAGGACGTGTTGTAATGTGGCGATGGTGGAAGGGGGAGGGGGGGGGGACGCCCACCTGGCACCGAAGCTGGGACTGAGGCTGGGGCCCTGTGTTTGTGTGTGCGTGTTTGACCATTTGTTCTGTCTGCCTGACTGCCTGTATTATGCCTTAATCCCATCATACTTCCCATTCAGTCATTATGATTCCAGGTGTGTAGCGAAATGGAAGTCATGAAATGCACTTTAGCCTCGGTGAGAATGGGGTTTGCGCGTCGCGAGTTTAGTGGGAAAAACCCTCTCCAGCTCGACCCCTAACCGGCATCATCCCGACTCGAGAGAGAAGACAAGTGGCTGCTTTGATGTGGAACACAATGTTGAGGGATCCGTTCCGCGCTGTGCCCCGTGCTGTAGTTCTCCTGGTGAGGGAGATAAAAGGATGCCTGCGAGCCCGTTCACGCTGCGTTCTGGAGGTCAATCCTTCCCTCAGAAACACTCTCATTAAAGCCTAAATACAGTGGGATCCTGTCCCCCACTTTGTCCTCCCTGGCGCTGGGTAAAATGGCTGCCAGACAAGACCGTGGTAGCATCGGTATTACATGATAGATGTAGCCTATATCATATAACAGGGCCTGACTGTATTTACACTTATACTTACACTTACACTTACCGGTTCTGTGTGTGTGTGAGTGTCTGTGTGTGCATGCCGCAAGGATAAATATGTGTTTGGAAGGCTGCACTTTTTGGATGACTTGCCTGTGGCACAGCAGTGGGTACTGGTTAATGTAGTTTCCCCTGGCGCTGAGCAGTGGCTCCTTTGGGCTGTAGTTCCCTTAGAGGGGAAAACTGGCTGCTGGGGGATGTAGTTCCTCTGTGGCAAAGCAGTGGCATCTGGAGGACGTAGTTTCTTTGGGAGCGAGGGTGCAGACTGAAGGAGAAAGTCACAAGCAGGCAGATCCTGAAGAATCCCTCTGTGAAAAATGTTATGTTCCATCTAATGTGCACCACAAGGCTAACAGCATGTGGACACTTTCTCGTTGAACATCCCATTACAGAGTCCTGGGCAGTAATATGGAGTTGTTCCACCGCTTCTATAGCTACCTCCACTCCACCATTCATGGAGCCTTTCCATTAGACGTAGGAACATCTATGCGGCATGCAGCTGGTTTAGTGAGGTCCGACAGTGATGTTGGACGATTAGGCCTAGCTTGCTGATGCTAATGGGCCTCATCCCGACCATGGGGCTGAGAATAGGGTCCTGTACAGACCTGTCATCCAAACCTCATCCCACATCTCCACAAATACTATCACAGAGAGCGCGCAGGGGGGGTTTCATCATTCTGAAACAAGAAAGGTCCTCTCCCCGACTGCACAGAATCCTCGTTTCTCAGCCGTGGAATCATCTTGACAGATGGCGTAGAGTCATTATCACTCCGGAGAATGCATTTCCACTGATCCTCAGTCCAGTGGCGGCGAGCTTTATATCACTCCAGCCGGCGCTCGGCGCTGCCCGCGGTGATGCGGGGAAACCCATTTCTAGAAGCTTCTAACAAACACTTCTTGCTGCTAAAAGCAGTTTAAAACTCCTTAGTGGACGTTGCCACCAAACTCAAACCATGTTTACATGCTAAACCCTTAAGCACTCATTTGAAGGGGTTTTCCAGAACACTTTTAGCCATGTTTAAACACGCTGACTATACGTTTAAACATAGCCTCTCTCTTATTGTCTTTTAAAAAGGAATCTGTTGGTTACGTCACTTGGTTTTGGCTTAGACATTCTAACGTCTGTGTTTAATGCCCAACGAAAGGTGTCTCCCAAGTGGATCACACATCTCCACAAATAACTTCCTGTCACTCTTAGAAATAGTTTCCCTAGGTGATTCTCGCTGTTTGCATGCATGGCTATGGGCAGTGTGTGTGTGTGTGTGGCTTAGTGGCAGTGTGTGTGTGTTTGCGTGTGCGCGTGCGTGTGGGTATGAACAGTATTTGTGTGTGGCTTAGTGGTTGTGTGTATCTCTGGCTGTATGCATGTGTGTCTGTGTGTGTGTGTGTGTGTGTGTGTGAGGGCTGCTGACCAGTCTCTTTCCAGAGTATTAATCCCAGGCCTAGCAGGTCCTTGCTCTGTCAATTAGTGTGGGTATGAGTCCTGCAGCCCATCTTGTATCCGGCCTTGTGAACAGCTGCTCTGTCTAACCTTCACATTAATATGTTGCGACATCTACCTTCTCTCCTCTCAGAGACGACTAAGGGCTGTCGGTGCACTGCTGACCCCCCACCCTCACCCCCGCCCCTCACCCCACCACCTCCGCTCCCTCTCCATGCCTTCCTCTCCCTCTCATCCCCTCGCATTAAAATCCTCTCTCTCTTCCCCTCTGTTTCCTCTTTAGGTCTATCTCTCTTTCTCGAAACGTCTACATACTCTCCCACTCACAGCAGATCGCTCGAGATCTCGACTCTAGTCACCTAGCTCTCTATCCTCTCGCATCATCTATCTCTCTCTATCTCTCTATCTCTATCTCTCGCTCTCTCTCATCTCGTCTCTCTCTCTCTCATCTCTCTCTCTCTCCGCTCTCTCGCTCTCTCTCTCTCTCTCTCTCTCTCTCTCTCTCTCTCAGCTGTGTAAGTATTCCCTAGTCTGCCAGGTCTCATTGCATATTCATTCACCCTGAAGCCGAGTGAAGTGTTGACAAGCTGAAGCTCTCGCAACTTCCCACCCGCTCCTATACAGGCCCCGTTTGACCCCCGACCTCTAGCAGGGACTAGTGAGGAAACGTTTGTCAGATCCCTCTCTCTCCACATCCCTCCTTCCTTTCTCTCTCTCTCTATCCCCCAGTTCTTGTTCTCTCTTTATCCTTCTGTCTTTCATGGTCTCTTCCTCTCTTTTCTTGATAGGTGGCATGTCTGTGGGTGCTGGGTACCAGAGTGTGAGGAGGAGGGGTGGGGAAGAGGGGGGAGGAGGAGGGCTGGGCGGGCAGGCTTGGTCTGGGGCTAATGGATCACTGTGGCTCCCTGCTCTCGGGACGAGTCAGCAGAAGGCTGGAAGGTGATCCTTCTTTCAGGGGAAGAAACCACTTGTCCTGCATGGATGTGTTTGTGTGTGTGTGTGTGTGTGTGTGTGTCGAGAGAGAGAGAGAGAGAGAGAGAGAGAGAGAGAGAGAGAGAGAGAGAGAGAGAGAGAGAGAGAGAGAGAGGAGAAATCGAGAAAGATAGAGAAAGGGAGAGAGAGAGCAGATCAATTGGGGCGATGTGTGTGTGTGTGTGTGTGTGTGTGACATTCCTGGGGGAGTTGACTCACTGCGCTGTAGCAGCAACCTCTCTCAAACACCACCGAGGGCCTTCATTATTCTCACTTTCCTCCTCAGCTAATTATCGTTATCGTTACAGGGGATAATTGCCGTCTCCCTGCCTCACACGCGTGTAGACTGTGCACTGCTCAGCTCGGAGCCACGCTGGGTTATCAATGGAAGCTAGGATGCAGGCTCATCTGCCTAATTATACCATTTGGGTTTTGTGATAAGTGAATGGGATGTGAAATATGCTATTATGTACTGGTTTGTGTCTGTGATTTGGTGTTCGTTCCTAAAATAAATTGGAGCATGTGGAGTGTGATTTAAAAAGATATAAGTTTCTAGGTTTCCTCAGCTGGAAAAAATATATATAATTCAGAGGGGATCTGGGGTCATGAAGTTTTGGAGGACTCGAAAGTTCTCTTTCTCCCATTTTCCATTTCTCTCTGCTCTGTCTCTCTCTCCATCTATCTTTGTCTCTGTAGCTGTTTGGTCAGTAGTGGAACTGTACTGTACTGGTTCTCAGTAGTGGAACTGTACTGTACTGGTTCTCAGTAGTGGAACTGTACTGTACTGGTTCTCAGTAGTGGAACTGTACTGTACTGGTTCTCAGTAGTAGAACTGTGTTGTCAGTAGTGGAACTGTACTGTACTGTATTCTCAGTAGTGGAACTGTACTGTACTGGTTCTCAGTAGTGGAACTGTACTGTACTGGTTCTCAGTAGTGGAACTGTACTGTACTGGTTCTCAGTAGTGGAACTGTACTGTACTGGTTCTCAGTAGTAGAACTGTGTTGTCAGTAGTGGAACTGTACTGTACTGTATTCTCAGTAGTGGAACTGTACTGTATTCTCAGTAGTGGAACTGTACTGTACTGTATTCTCAGTAGTGGAACTGTACTGTATTCTCAGTAGTGGAACTGTACTGTACTGTATTCTCAGTAGTGGAACTGTACTGTACTGTATTCTCAGTAGTGGAACTGTACTGGTGTGTTCCTGTACGTGTATCTGGGGTGATATCAGACACGTCTTTGTGGTCGCCCAGGCAGTCAGCTGACCCCAACGAGCAGCTGTGTCACCTGATGAATGGTCCCTCCATCTGCTCCACCTCCACTCTGGAGCACAGCTAACTAGCAGGGGGAATCAATTAGGCTTGCAGAACGGGGAGAGAGAGGAAGGGAGAGGGGAGACAGAAGTAGAGAGAGAGAGAGTGAGAGAAAGGGAAGGAGAGAGAAAGAGAGAGAAAGATGGAAAAAATGTCCAGACACACACACACACACACACACACACAGTTGGGAGAGTTGTGACAGACAGCCATGGCTGAGGTGTGGAATGTCATTTTGCTCTCTGAAGACCTCATGACAACCAGGAGACACATTCTACGTGACCCCAATTACCAGAGGTGTTGTTTTCCACTGGCTAATCCTGCCAGCCGGATAGAGTGGCCAGCCTGCCCTGCACCCCACCCCCCCGGCCCCCTCTACACACCCCTCCACACACACACACACACACACACACACACACACACACACAGAGACACACACACTAACACACACCTCACCCTCTTTCCCCCTCGCCTCTATCCTTCTCTCTCCTCTCTCCCTCCCCTTCCCTCAACCTCTCTCTCGCTCTTACCCAATCCCTCTCTCCCCGATCCCACTCCCCGACGCCCCCCTCCCCTTTCTCTCCCATGCCTGCCCCATGCCCCCCCACCTCTCCTGGTGACACCCAGGAGATGTGCCCCTCCCACTTGCCTTCTCTCAGGGCTCAGCGAAGTGTCTGTCTCTGTGTTGCTGTGGGACACGACCCTCGTGTTGGGTCAGTCCAGTTAGTACAGGAGTACAGTAGCAGGCTGAGTGGAACAGTATGACCCTGGCGATGGCCTCAGGTCGCTCCCCGTTCTGTTCGAAATCCGTCCTCCACACCTGGGCTGGCTACAGCTAAGGGAATCATCTCTGAATTGATTCATTTAAGCTTTTATCCAAAGTAACTAACAGCACAAGGGGGGATTTAAACCTGATGATCTGCAGTCAAATTATTTACTTCTGAGCTATACCCACTCCACCGTACAGTACAGTACAGTAGACTGCAGTATAGTACAGTACAGAACTGAATGGTACAGTACAGTAGACTGCAGTATAGTACTGTACAGAACTGAATGGTACAGTACAGTAGACTGCAGTATAGTACTGTACAGAACTGAATGGTACAGTACAGTAGACTGCAGTATAGTACAGCACATAACTGAATGGTACAGAACTGTAGACTGCAGTATAGTACAGTACATAACTGAATGGTACAGAACTGTAGACTGCAGTATAGTACAGCACATAACTGAATGGTACAGAACTGTAGACTGCAGTATAGTACAGCACATAACTGAATGGTACAGAACTGTAGACTGCAGTATAGTACAGTACAGAACTGAATGGTACAGAACTGTAGACTGCAGTATAGTACAGCACATAACTGAATGGTACAGAACTGTAGACTGCAGTATAGTACAGTACAGAACTGAATGGTACAGAACTGTAGACTGCAGTATAGTACAGCACATAACTGAATGGTACAGAACTGTAGACTGCAGTATAGTACAGCACATAACTGAATGGTACAGAACTGTAGACTGCAAGGGCCTAAAATACTATACAGAACAATTCCATTTAATACAGCACAGCACAGGAACCTAAACAATGCCAAGTAAACGACGAAGAGTTGACCAATTGAATGACATTTAACCTATTGCGTGCCGTTGACATCATATACTGTGTCATTTCTTGTTTTTGAATGGATTGAACCTGGTCTTGTGGTGTTTCAGCATGTTTACACTCGAACATTACGTAACCCCCTCTTCTCTCTCCTGTCCTCAGAGACCCTGATGGACTCCACCACCGCCACAGCAGAGCTCGGCTGGACAGTCTACCCCGTGTCGGGCACCAGTGAAAACAGCGTAAGTCTCCTCACACACACACACACACACACACACACACACACACACACACACAAACACACAGACACACCACACGACAGTATATTAGACGGTTATTGGCTCAACGTGGAAGTCAATACTGCAGTGAGCTTTTAAAAACTTCTCTTGCGTCTCGCTCGGTGCACACTGTGGTTAGTTAGAGCCGTTAGGTATCGACCACCACTGCCCTCTCTGCTCTGAAGAGATTCACACGGTGGATCTCCGCTCCAGCAAGCTTTCAGGCGTTTATATTTACAGGCGGCTGGCTCGCTAGCTTGCTATTGGTTTCCCTCAAGTTAACAGTCTCCATCTTCTCCAGGCTGACCCTGGTTGGCCCTGCCTCACCACACCTAACGGCCCCACCAACGTCATTCCTTCACTGGTAAATACCAGTGTTGGGAAGGGAGGCGTGGAGCTACGTGTTATAGAGGCTGCTGTGGCGTTTGATGCACAGTGTTTCCAGACGCTCTGCCAAGGCATGGCTTCCATCTAGACTCCCCCGGGCCCGGTCGCTACCAGGATCCCAGACGTGTTCCTCCCCCCCCCCTCTCGCCCCCCCCACCTTCACCACCCTCGCCCCCCCACCCCCCCTCGCCTCCCTTCGCCACTCTGCTCTTCTTTTCTCCTCTCCCTGTTTCTCCCACTCCTTCACTCTCTCTCTTTCTCTCTCCTCCTCTCCCCTCCCCTCCCCTACATCCTCTCCCTGCTCTCTCCCGTCCCCGCCTCTCTCCGCCTCTCATCCTCTCCCTCGCACTCCCCCAGTCCCTCGCTCTCTCCCCCACGCCGCCACCACAAGATCCCAGCTCTCCAGAAACAGAGAAGCTAAATTGCACACTTATTAGCTCTTGCATTTTAGTAAACCACTCCCGGTTTTTATCAAATTATTTATGCTTCTGTGGTTTTTATCTGCGCTGGTTTGAATTAGAGTCTATCACGCTGTGTCCTTTAGAGGGGAAAGGAATGGGAAGAGCAGGATGAATCAAAGCTAGGATAAACAGTGTTCTTCAGACCACTGGGACAGCTGCAGGCGCAGGGCCCGCTCGCCGCTAGTCGTCTCCAGCAGCAGGGCAGAACAAAGACCCCTGCTGCCTTCCCTTCCTCCCTTCCATCCCTCCTTTTCTCCGTGTCTTTCCTTTCTACTCTCGTCCGTCTCTCTCTTTCCGTCTGTTTCTGTCTCTCTCTTCCTCTTTCTGCCTGTCTCTGCCCCGCTCCCCTCCCCCCCCCCTCTCTCTCTCCTTCTCTGGATTCAATATAAACACAGTAAGTCCCCCCCCTCCCCTAACCAGAGGCAGAACATTACAGGCAGTTTGCATCGCGCCATACTTTCATCTCTGCAAAATGTGAGGTTTAGCAAAAACAATCGCTAAAGCCTGCGCCCCATTATTGCTCCGAATAATAAGACGCAAACTTCCGTCTGGAAAATCAAACGCGTGCGAGACGTCGTCTGATTAAACCTGCGCTCGTCATTCATCCTCAACCTGGAAGGATGAGACAGCGGACATCAGAGTGCAGACGTGTTCTCGTCTGCTCCGAGGGTTCTGGATATCCTTGTGTCAGACACAGGCAACCTCAAACTCAGATGAAGTTTCAAAGTGAGAAGCTCACCCCCCCCCCTGAAGCAGACAATGAGCTGCAGTGTTTCAGTGTCGCGGGTGTGTTTCCTGGTGTGTTTGCTGTCTGTGTCAGAACTACCTGCTAGTACCACTATCACACACACTACAGTCTGTCTGTGTCAGGACTACCTGCTAGTACCACTATCACACACACTACAGTCTGTCTGTGTCAGAACTACCTGCTAGTACCACTATCACACACACTACAGTCTGTCTGTGTCAGAACTACCTGCTAGTACCACTATCACACACACTACAGTCTGTCTGTGTCAGGACTACCTGCTAGTACCACTATCACACACACTACAGTCTGTCTGTGTCAGAAACTACCTGCTAATACCACTATCACACACACTACAGCCTCTCTGTGTTAGGGCTACCTGCTAGTACCACTATCACACACACTACAGTCTGTCTGTGTCAGGACTACCTGCTAGTACCACTATCACACACACTACAGTCTGTCTGTGTCAGGACTACCTGCTACTACCACTATCACACACACTACAGTCTGTCTGTGTCAGTACTACCTGCTAGTATCACTATCACACACACTACAGTCTGTCTGTGTCAGGACTACCTGCTAGTACCACTATCACACACACTACAGTCTGTCTGTGTTCGGCAGCGTGTAGACGGAGGAGAACAGCTCCCAGGCACTCATGCACACGTATGCGCATGCACGCCTCACCACACACACACACACACCACAGGCACACAACACACACACACCACTCTCTCTCTCGCTCTCACACACACACACACACACACACACACACACTCGTAGGATCCCGGCAACACAACAGCTGTGCAAACCGATATCTCTGTGTGAAGCAGCGAGAGGTGCTTTACAGTAGCTATTGTCTTCCACACACATGCGGGGCCGCGCAAGCTTACAGGAGGGATCAGCAGCACTCAACACAGCGCCACTCCACCAGTTGGCCTTCACGGCCCTCCGCAGCTTCATGAAATATATCCTAACCCGTAACACGAGAGACTGGCAAGCGACTAAGACCCGAGCAGCACGTGGTGCCGTCTCTCCCCTTCACTCTGGTTTGAGTTCTCCCGAGTTCTCCGAGATTATTGGTGAATGTCCAGCCGCGGCCGTTGGCTTTGAAGTGATTGGACGTCGTAGGTGTTTGTCTTTCGGTGATAAAGTGCCGACGCTCACATTCCTGGTGGGGAAAGTGATCTCTGTGAAACGTACCATTAGAGAGAGAGAGAGAGAGAGAGATGAGCGTAAATCAGCTTTCATGACCCGCTCGGCCAGGTGTCTGCTCTCATCTTATCGCTAGTCTCTTCCAACACTCACGCCCCCACTACAGGAGTGAGGCTGAGACTAACAACATCTCGTTCTCCCCAAGGCCTCCAGTCGGACTCAGAGTAAAACAACTCAAAACAAACGTGTTATTATTCAGATCGTCCTCGTCGTGTTCATCCAACTAATGTACCAGGCTGCATGCTGAAGGCTTTCATAGTGATGCGGATGGTATTGTTGAACAGAGTAGCTGTTCTGTACCAATCCAGAGGGTGGGGGATTGAACCCAGGTCTTCCATTTGTCATTTCCATTTGGGGAGGGGGGTGGTCTGAGAGGGGTTAAGTAGTCAGTGGTCTCTCCTAAGTGGGGTGCGGAGGATTGACGACACAGGGTCAAAAAGACCCTGACCCCCCCCTTCCACACACACACACACACACACACCACACACACACACACACACACACACATACAGACACACACGCACACACACACACACACTCCCAGCTGCTGCCGTCAGCAGACACTTCACGATAGCAGGAGCACAACAGGGAACTTTTTGGAAGGTTAAATAACGACCCATGACTCAGCGGCCATAGAGGGCCTTCCATAGAGAACTGAAGTATCTGTTAGACTGCAAACACTACTGAACTATACATAGACTTAATATGAAATGAAATATAAACACTGTGTAATGGATCTTTAAACACAGGTCCAAATGATTTAAGGTGTTAGATAACTGGATAGAAAATGTGTTTGCCATCCCTAAATGAAGTATTCACATTTAAAAAACATCTATAACGATGTTTTATACATTTTGAAGTATCAACTAATTCTTTACAAATGCGTCATATTGTGTAGTTAGAATAAAGTGTTCCCAATGTGGGGATGAATAACATCGAGTGCTAATGTGTGACAGGAATGTCCTTGAGCTATGTAGATGAGTGTTGATCCTCGTTCAGCTGAGACAGGCCAACGTGGTGACTGGAAAGTGTGTTGTTGTTGCAGTCACCACTTAAGGAACAGGGAACTCCTTTGTTGGAGTGTGAGGGGGCAGGAAGGTATGCCAACGCCAGTGTGTCACCAAAAATCATTTGTATTTTAATTTTCTCACAGTAAAGAAATGAACAAAGGAGGAATTCCCACAAAAATCCCAATAACTCACAAACAAAATAACCCCAAATCATATTAAATGTAATAAGAGTCAAAGTCTGTGTTCTTACCAGCTCCATATCAAGCTGTCATGCCCCACCTGCAAGCCGTAATTAGGCCTTCACACCCTGTGGCCTGCCCAGCCTACCTGGGGAAAAACCATCTCCCCGGGTTAGGAGGGGGGAGGTGCAGGAAACACATCCGGAAATACATCTCCCATGATACATGTCTGCACAAACGCACGTTGATAACTAAGAATATAACCGATAAATGAACAAATGACCAAAAGATAGAAGAGCTGCCTGAAACTATTTAAGGTGAACTCCATGCCCCCCCTTCCAAGGTAACACCAGCTGACCTTTCAAAACCTGGCATTCCGTCTGCTCCTGCCTCCTGCCTCTGACGCCACTGCCTCGCTCGCTGACTTCAAAGGGATTTCAAACTCATGACCAAACGGAAAACTAGCTACGTGTGCTATAAAAGTGGTGGTATTAACTAGGCAATAAATACTTATTGAATGGACGTGCGTAACATGTTTATTTGGCAACTCGCATTCGCAGCACAAGGAAGCGGGAGGGAAACAGGTTGATCTTTATGAACTGGGGAGTAAAAAGGTACAATGAAAAGGGAACCTTTCCCAATGAGAACAGTTGTGTCTCGTTTAGACTAAAGCGTGTCAATTCATAGTCAAACACATCCGTTTTGAAGCGTCATGTCGGTTGTGTAAATGTCAGTCGTCCCTAATAAGAACATACATTTTTGTGACTCCTAGACTCCAAACACAGATCTGACTTCATATCTCCCTCCCAGGGCCAGAGACGCGTTTGACAGCTTCACCAAAGCCCTCACTGTTCTCCAAAGCCCTCACTGTTCTCCAAAGCCATCACTGTTCTCCAAAGCCCTCACTGTTCAACCCACTTGAAGCATGGAACTCATCGGAGACTCAAACCACTTCAACATAAACCAACCATTCCAATTGAAACCAGGACTGTGAAACTATGGTTGGGCTCTTTGCAGACCTCCTCCTAAGAGGGGAAAAGCCTTCTCCGTGTACGTCCATTTTCATGTGAACTCAAAGACGACAGCGTCGCGATGGCATACTGTATTTCATTTACTCCTGAGGAAATATGAAAACCAACTCCTCATGTATGAAGCATGCAGGAAGATGGGGATCGGGGAAGCAATAGGTAGATTGTTTGTCTTACTTCACATGTTGTACATTAAGGCTAGGCAATGATAATTGACATTGACGGCAGCAGACAGTTCTACTTATATGTATGTGTATCTCTTACCCAGCTCTCTCTCTGGGTCTCTCGCCCAGCTGGCCTCTTACTCAGCCCAGAGTGAGGGCGGGTGTCTCTCGCCCAGCTTGGCTATCTCTAACGCAACACAGAGTGAGGGCGGGTGTCTCTCGCCCAGCGTCCCTCCAGGGCAGGGTCGCTGCTCCGACAGATCTCCCACGCCGACTGCTGATTGGGCGTCAGGGCCGCGAGGGGTTCCCAGAGTCCACCCGGCTTCCTGAACGGGGTGTTTATTTTCTGTTCCCGGAGAGGGAGATGAGGAATGAGCGGCACTCCGTGGGTACTCTGGTATCTCAGACGATGATTGATGGACACACACCAGAGACCACGTGGGAGGAGAAACTCAGCTCGAGCAGAGGGTCAAAATGCAACACTTTTAATCTGACTTGAGGGGCATATCTCAGTCTCACAGGGAACACATTTAAGACTCCTTAAATGGATGAGCTCACTTGTCCAGTTCAGGGAGTCCAGAGGTATTTTCTCCGTGTGATTGGTGAGCGTGCTGTTGCAGAGAGCAGTCTTTGGGGAGTAGTTTGGGGTCTGGTGCTGGAAACTAGACGCGATATTTCAGTTGAGACTGAGCGCTTTGCTCCACACTACTGACAGAGCACAGACACAGTGCCAGGGAGACGTATAGGTGTCGCAGGTCAGCTAAACTTTCACCTTCCCTTTCATTGTCTATGTCTCTCTACCTTACTCTCTCCTGCCAGTTCAGCAAAGGCTTTAGTGGCATGAAGTGCATTTGTAAATACTGTCAAAACAACAGTAAAATACTAACGATAACAACGATAGTAAATTGGGAGAGGAGGACCATTTTTTTGCAAACATTGAGTTGAACATTAAACCCCCCCCAAAAAAATGTCTCTCCCTTGTCTCTTCTGTTCGTTCTTTCCTATTGATCTCCCTCACTCTCCCCCCTCTCTCTCCATTTCTATCTATCCCCCCCCCCGAGCGCTGCTCCAAAACATCCCCCCACTGTACAGACACGTCCACGGAAACACACAGCCAATACCGAGCGCTGCCTGCATTCCCCAATTCCCAGCATGCACCCTGAGAGTTCTGAGCCGAGCGTTCGACTAAGTAGAGTTTAAGCTCCTTTTAGCTGCAGTTAGAAGATGGCCGCCGCCGATCTCCCCCTGGGCCTTCTGTTCCCGGTCAGTCAGCGAGGCAGGACAGGCTGCTGTGGGCTCCACACCGGCTGGCTCTGACACGGCTGGCTTCACGTTTGGGCAGGACCCTCAAGGCCGTAGCTGTTAGCCTGCTCTCTGCGGCGCCGCCCTGGGTAGCGCCGGTGTCCGCTGTGTTTGGGTTCCAGCCTCCCAGCGCTGCAGGGCCGATGACACATCGCCCCGAGTGGCTCTCGTCTGAGCCGGAGCCTCACCCCACTTGAGCTTGGGCCGAGACCAAATGTGTGTCTGCTGTGTGTTTCGTATGTGTGTGTGTGTGTGTATGATGTGTGTGTGTGCGAGTCCAGGTCCTCTCTTTTTCAGTCTGTCGTTTCTTCCTGTCTGGAGACTCGGCAGAACGTGGGTTTGGGTGGGACTGGGGGTGGGGTGGGGGCCAAACTGGCAACAGCGTGCCACAAAATACCCCTCCTCTACTCCTCCCCTCCCTCCCCCTTTGATCTTGCGATTGTTATTTTCCCGTTCCCCTCGGCACAGAACAGCGGAGCGATTTACGGCAGAGACTGGAACGGGGGAACTGTGAACAATATTGAAGTTGTTTCCACTCCAGGTCTTTGATGGCCTGGGAGCAGCGAACACGCTCAGCTAGGCCCAGATCCTTTGATCGTGGAGCACACATCACAGTCCCTGCTCAAACGCTTACTTGTCCGCCGGCACTCCATAACCTGCCCCACGGGCCAATCAGAGGGGACTTGGCTAGCCAGAGCCAATAGACTGACGGCAGCAACTGGAGAGGGAAACGAAACAAAACAGGATGGAGCTCGTGTTGTAGTTCCAAGTAGTGCTTTTCTTCCTCCTCCCTTCATTCTGCTTCACAACCACCCTTTCCCCCTTCCCTCCCTCCCCTCTTAGCCCTGAAACCTCCCCTCCAACACCCAGCCACCTCCAACACCTTCCCCTCCGCTCAGGACACATGACCACCCCGCGGTCGCACTCCCCCGACGGGCCCGAGGGGGGAAGCTGTGAAGATGAAGACGTTTCTTCTCATTTCACACTTGCCGCTTGATCGCCGGGCCTCTTATTAGGCTGTATTTGCTTCCCTCCACTGGCTCTGATGAAAGCCGCCCGGAGAAGCAGTGACAGGACAAAAAGGGGCCCTCCATCAGAACACATTTGTTTGGGGTCTTTTTTAGCAGGCCTCCCTCCCTCCCCCCCTCCCTCGGCTTTCGCTC
This sequence comes from Mallotus villosus, assembly GCA_903064625.1. Taxonomy (NCBI): domain Eukaryota; kingdom Metazoa; phylum Chordata; class Actinopteri; order Osmeriformes; family Salangidae; genus Mallotus; species Mallotus villosus. The sequence continues at coordinate 349,697 of CAEFZP010005731.1, forward strand.
CAGCCTCTCACTCTTTCCACCGTCACTACTCCCCCCACCTCTCTGTCCCTCTACTCTTTGCTGTTCATGAGCAGCTAGCAAGCTACCCCTTCCCCCTTCCCCTCGCCCAGTTCACTCACTCGTTGAAGTCTGACGGTGCGACCCTCGGGGCGGGCGAACAAGAGGACGTCACACTCCGTCCCTCCCTGTTTAATCGTCCATCCTCCGACGAGCCACCTCGCCGCTCTCTGAAAGGAGTCTGTCTCTGAAGGGGGGAGGGGTGGGGGGGGTGGGGGGAGGGTCTCACGACTGCTCACGACCCCGCTTGACTGTGTCCATTGATGGCTGCGACACACACACACACACACACCCCCACCCCCACCCCCACCCCGCCACACCAAAGAACACCGCTCAACCATATGTGACAGAATGTACCAGACCCTGTGGACCCGGGTGACCTCCGTTAGAACGGCACAGCGGCTCAAGTTGCTTTCGAAACGGCAGGTTTGGACGCTTTACGCTTTGATAAGCGGCCATGACTAAATATGAATGTTGATTTCTTGAAGACAGTATAGTCTGCGGGGACTGGTCTGGTCATGTCTCTCTTCTCCGTGCACGGACGATCAAATCTGTGAACCGACTGAAACGTTTAGACTTAACGTGGAGCTGTCAAGGGGTGTGAGGAGTAATTGGGACATGGGAATACAGAACAAAAGACGTTCTAATTAGTCAAAGAGTGTGTGATAGAACGCAGGTTCTTATACAGGGGGAGTGACTTTCTCCTCCCCGCCCGTCACTTTCGCTGTCGCAGCCCTCGTTAAGTGGGCACTAATTTGGGAAATTATGTCAGTTGTGAAATGAAGAGTGACGGGGGTGGGGGGTTGGTGGGGGAGGTTCCTGGGGGAAGTGGGGCGTGAGGGGGGAGGCGGGTGCGGCGTTGAGTGCTGAGGGTGGGAAGATACTCTGGGGCTGAGAACAAGCCTCCGCAGGAGCAGGTCAAGGTCATCCTCACGCCCTCCCTGGTTCACACCCTGCCAGGTCGGGAGGCTGGGAGGCCGGTGGTGCTGGAACCTTATTGGCTCTCAGTGTGGGACCACAAAGGGTGAAACTAGCTTACTGTACACTGTGTCCGCCGATAAATCTTTGAGACGTCTCCCTGCAATGGACCAATTTAGAAGATAAAGCTTTGAGGAGCCAACCTGCAATGGACCAATCAGAAGATAAAGCTTTGAGGAACCAACCTCCAATGGACCAATCAGAAGATAAAGCTTTGAGGAACCAACCTCCAATGGACCAATCAGAAGATAAAGCTTTGAGGATTCAACCCGAACCGGATTCACGACGGGCTCGCTAAACCAAACATCCGTGCACGTCTTGGGACTGGTTCCTCACCACTTCCTTTTGGGGTCGTCCTGTCAGGGGACTCCACACACACAGTAGCCAGGGTCCAACGCCCTGCCAACTGGGTACTCCAGCGAGGAAGGACCGGTGCCAAGCCCTCGCTGCAGGTCCTACCTGCCTGTGTGCCAGCCAGCGTGGCTGAGTGGCCGGGCCAGGGAGGGGATTAAACACCCTTCCCTGCCCCTGAACCTGTAATCTCACCCCCCACTAGGAGAGCAGCATGAGGCCGTCACAGGCCCGCTCATGATCTCTGTAGCGGGGTGTCTCGGGAGGCTTCCATGTGGTTGGTTTAGCTTCATTTCAAACAAGTGTTATCCCCCCCCCCAAAAAATAAAGGATGTGAACTGTGGTTACATGAAGCTTACGGGCGAAAAGGCAAATGACAGTGGACGTACTGTGCTGCAATGTAACACACCATACCGTGGAGTACTATGCTGCACTGTGCTGCAAATGGCTTGTAGATTTTAAAAGATCTTGACAGAACACTGGTTAGAGTCCAGTTCTACTGTGAAGTAAGAGTGAACTCCAGGGGAGGTACAGGGCCCTAGTTAAAGGATAATATACTGATGTTCAATCTCATTTACATGTATTACATGAGAGCTTCATACATTTTCATTATATTTTTTCGACTCAATTGGAAGTGTGTACGTTGGTACCAATGGAAAAAGTGTTCTTACTGTTGGATACATGGATGACTAATATATCTGTCTTTTTCTCCCTCTCTCGCTTTACCTCTCTCCTTCTCTCTTCCCCTCTGCCTCTCCCTTCGTTCTCTCCACTCTCTCCCTCTCCTTTTCTCTCTCCTCTCCTCCCTCCCTCTCCCCCACCATCTCTCTGCCCCCCCACAGTGGGAGGAGGTGAGCGGCTACGACGAGAACATGAACACCATCCGCACCTACCAGGTGTGCAACGTCTTCGACAACAACCAGAACAACTGGGTCCGCACCAAGTACATCCGGCGGCGCGGCGCCCAGCGCGTCCACGTGGAGATGAAGTTCTCGGTGCGCGACTGCAGCTCCATCCCCAACGTGCCCGGCTCCTGCAAGGAGACCTTCAACCTCTACTACTACGAGTCCGACTCGGACTCGGCCAACAGGAACTCCCCGGCCTGGATGGAGAACCCCTGGATCAAGGTGGACACCATCGCGGCCGACGAGTCCTTCTCCCAGGTGGACCTGGGCGGGCGGGTGATGAAGATCAACACGGAGGTGCGGAGCTTCGGGCCCGTGTCGCGTCACGGCTTCTACCTGGCCTTCCAGGACTACGGCGGCTGCATGTCGCTCATCGCCGTGCGCGTCTTCTACCGCAAGTGCCCGCGCGTCATCCAGAACGGCGCCGTGTTCCAGGAGACGCTGTCGGGGGCGGAGAGCACGTCGCTGGTGGCGGCGAGGGGCGTGTGCATCGGCAACGCCGAGGAGGTGGACGTGCCCATCAAGCTGTACTGCAACGGGGACGGCGAGTGGATGGTGCCCATCGGGCGCTGCATGTGCAAGGCCGGGAACGAGGCGGTGGAGAACGGGACCGTGTGTCGAGGTGAGGCCCCGCCCCCACCTTCGCCCCCTCCTCTCATCCCCCACCCCCCCTCCTCTCCTCTCCTCTACTTCACTCCAGCTCTACTGGAGGCGACCATGCAGTCTTGTGCTCCACTCTGCTTTACTCTCCTTTGCTTCATCCTCCTCTATGCTACTCTACTCTCAGGTACTGTGCTGTACTGTATTGCACTCTCTCTACTTTACTCAACTCTGCTCTTCTCAACTGTACTGCTGTCTACTCTTCGGTTCACTTTCCCACCCTTCTGTAGTCTTCTGTAGTCTTCTGTAGTCTGCACCTGTCTACTCTGCTGTAGGATCTGTGCTCCCAGTGAGACAGAGAGCTGAGGAAAGACATGAGCTGAATGAGATGATCTCAGTGTGGAGATGCTGCTCTGGTTCTGTGTGTGTCCAGGCCTGGGGGCCACAGGGGAAATCCTGTGTTACTGTGAAACCTTACACTTTCATCAACAAGGTGTTTCCAAACCCATTACACACGCACACGTACACACACACACACACACACACACACGTGGCACACACAATGCACACGTACATTTACACACTCGCAAAGAGGCACACACACACAAACCTTCGACACCAGCATAGTGTTTGATCCACGCCCATCTTTTCATATTCCCTGAATGTGAACCTCAGGTTTTCCCCCAGTAATGATACCCTGGTGAATGTGACTGTACATGACAGGCCTGAACGTCTGGCTCCGAGCGTCTCATCCTCTGAAGCGGGGGGAAGGTACAGCATGTCTGGAACGCCGCGAGAAGCCGTAAAACGGCATGGAGGAGTGTCGGGATCACAGGTGTTTGGACTCCAATCACACACTGGTTATTTATCACAGTTACTGTAAGCACCGCTACACCTCGTAACAGACTCGATCTCCTTCCCTCGCCCGATCCTTCCTAGACTGGTAACTCACTTGCTCGGTTTGAACAGGAAACAAAATGGTTGTAAATGTGGGGCAGTTACCTCAAGAGAGCTGTCATTTGAATATGCCGTATGTGTGGGATGTGTGAATGCAGAGCTGTACACTTAATCATTTGGTCACGGTTGTTCTCATTCCATCCCAGTGTTGGAGGGGAAGAGGGTTACACAGGGTCGGCTACCGCTGAGCAAAGGACTGGTGTTGAGGGACTGTCCACTTGATGCACACTCACACACACACACAAACACAACCAGAGGACAATCTCAGCCCCACAGCAAGACAGGGAACTATTTCTGTAGACTTCCTCTGCAGTGTTGAGTCAGCCTGCACACTCCCCACCCTGGTTGTTCCAGAAGCTTCCACCGAGGAGCTGAAAGAGAATATTTTTTCCAGACGCCTACGGTTCATCCTCTTCCTGTCCGTGTCGGATCCGTGCGCCGTCACAGCCGTGGCGGGGAACATCGATTTGCCGCTTTTTTTCCGATATCGCCGCGCCCACCTTCACCTGTCGCCCCGCACTATGTTGTTTGTCTGCTGGCCGCAGGAGGTGTTGGCTCTGCATGCTCAGAGATCAGGAAGAACAGACAGCAGGGGGAGGAGGGGTGGGGGGGGGTGGGGGGGGGGAGCAGGCTGGAGGAGAGCAGAGGAGGAGAGGGAATGGTAAAGTAGAAGAGAAGAGGATTTGAGAGGAGAGGAGGAGACCGGAGAGGAGGGTGAGAGGGTGGAAGAGAAGAGAGTAGAGGAGGGGGACGGGCCGAGGAAGAGGAGAGCCGAGAAGAGATGGGTATTCTCCTCCTCCACCACTCCCCCGTTGCTCACAAACAGGCGCTCAGTGTTAGTGTTCTGCTAATGAGGACACACAGAGGCCCTCCTTAAGGAATACACACCAATAAGAGGCGAGGAGGAGGATCACTGCTCTAATTCTGAAACCCCTACATCATTACACAAATGGGCTTGTTTTCTGACCTACATGTAATTCACTCTGCCTGTGTGTGGAAACTAGATTAGACCAGTACGGTCTGCAGGGCTTTCCCCCACATCAATCAGCACGTTCTAAGGAGCTGGGCGTGGTCCAGGGGAGTTCACCTCAGCACACGGGGGGGAGTTTGTGCTGCCCCCTGCGGACCTCCTCTCGCCTCTCGTCCCTCCCTGTTGGTTCTCCAGCTGAGGAACCGGATGTGAACGCTAGTATGTCGCTAGTATGTCGGTTCTACGCAAGGTTCCCCCTGAAGGAACCTCAACCGCAATCCCTGCTGTCTTTCATCACCTTTCTCTCTACTTGATGTGTGTTGTACTGGTAGTGTACTGATGCACGCATGCACACAAACACACGCCATAACACACGTGAACACACACACACAGTCACACACTGGGGTGAGTAGATTCAGTCAGGTTCCCATAGGCACAGCCAGTCTCTTAAATCTGGATGAGCGGGTGTTATCTCCAACAGCCAGCTAAACTGCCAGGAACACAAACACACTTTACTGCTCCAGTGCTCCATAGCTAGGAGACTCCAGACAAACCCTGGCACACACACACACACACACACACACCAGAAGAGAGAGAACCATATTCAAGTAGACCCAGGCTGTGACACACCACGTGGCATGGTGTGTGAGCGGACTTCTGACGCAGACGTGTCCTAGTGGAGGCCCTGAGGGTGTTAACGTGGGTGTGTGCTGGATGACCGTCTGGATGCGTGTGAGTGTGGTCAGGCAGGGCCTTTGAGCTGCCCTGTGGTTGGCTGATGGATTGATTCATGAACAACAGCCCTTCTCCTGCTGGTGTTTGGGTGATGGGGTGATGTTGTGGTGGTGGTGAGGGGGGTGGGCGGGGGGGAACCTCCAGGGACGCACTCTCAGAGAGCTGCTGGTGTCTCCTGTCAGGACGATGAGGGATCAGCAGATAGAGAAAACCAGAGGAGAGGCCAGGGTAGAGGCCAGAGGAGAGGCCAGGGTAGAGACCAGAGGAGAGGCCACGGAAGAGACCAGGGGAGAAGCCAGGGTAGAGGCTAGAGGAGAGGCCAGGAGAGAGGCCAGGGAAGAGGCCAGGAGAGAGGCCAGGGGAGAAATCAGAGGAGAGGCCAGGGGAGAGACCAGAGGAGAGACCGGAGGAGATCAGGAAGCTGTCGTATTGTATTATTTATAATCCAACTGTCGCTAAATTCTTACATCTCAACAAAACATGTAATTACCCATGTAACAATTAAACCCTTGGCAGGGCTTTCGGCAAATACTTACACTTTGACATCAAATCTGTCAAAATATTGACGTTAGCATAGGGTTTGTTTGAACATAAATTGCAGGGCTTTTTCCCTGCGATCGTCTTACGAGGCAGATTAAGTTTCTGCTCCTAGAAGTAGACAGCACCAGGCTATGTCTCTCTCTCTCTCTCTCTGTCTCTCTCTGTCCTTCCACTCTCTCTTTCCTCTCTTCTGTCTCTCCTCTCTCTATGCTCTTTTTCTTTCTCTCTCCACTCGCTGTCTCCCTCTCTCTCTTTCCTTTTCTCTGTCTCACTCTTCTCCATCTCTCTCTCTCTCTTTCTCTTTCTCTCTTCCACTCTCTCCCTCATTCTCCCTGTCTGTCCTCTCCCCCAGCAGCGGGGAAACTAAACAAGCCTGTTCACGTTCCCCCAGGGCCTGAGGACACTCATCATGTGGGGACACATCACACGTCCTATCCTTCTGCTCTGCCCCTCCCATCCCCTCCCCCGGCCCCCCCGTCCCCCCCCAGCCCCGAGCCCACGACCAGAGCCACGACCACAGCTGGGGACACAGGCCCCCCTCCCCCCCTTCCCCTCCCCCTCCCTAACAATGGCCGCGTGTGTACCATCTCTGTAAGCGGATCCTCTCAGCCCATGCTCTTGTGGCTTGGAGGGGTCCTGACCGCGGGGTGTGTGTCTCCTGTTAAAGAGCAGCGGAGACTCCCAGTTCAACGGGAAGGAGGAGTCCCCGTGACACAGTATGGTCTCGGCCACGGTGCCGCCTCAGAGCAGGAAGGCCACGCACAGCCACACGCAGCTGGGCTTTCACCAGGCCGCTCGGAACTCTGGGAATGTATTCAGATGACAATGATGCTAATGACCGGCGTAGTTTACACACGCACAGGGCCTCGCAATCTGTCATCACCATCACCATGCACATAGTTTGACCAGGATAAAGGAACTGTTTGCTGTCTGTTCTCTTGCTGAGGGGCAGAGACAACAATACTGTAAACGTACAACTTAGTGTCAATATCCCAGCCTCACATACTGCGTTACCTGAGGGAGTGTGTGGGGGGGAGGGGGGGAGGGAGGGAGGTGAGGGAAGGGGGAGTAGTGAGGACGAGAGGGGGATTTAAGGGGATGTACAAGGTAGGCAGGAGGGAGAGGTGAGTGAAGGGGGAGGTGTCTTGAGGGAATTAGGGAGGGAGCGAGTGAGAGAAGGAGGAAGGGATCAATGGAGAAAGAGAGGGAGCGAGCGAGGAAGAAAAGAAGTGATTGATCCTCAGGACAGGAAATGAGTCACAGAGCCTCAGACAGAATCCCTGTCACTACTGTGTTGGCATCACGGAACGGTTTAGTGCCGCAGATCAGACCACACACACACACACAGACACACACACACACACACAACACACACACACACACAACACACACAGACACACACAGACACACACACTAACAATCACACACAGACACACACAAACACACACACAGACACACACACACACAGACACACACACAGACACACACACAGACACACACACGTCTCTGAGCTTGCCTTTATTTCCCAGGCTGCCCCTGCTGGTGACGACAGCTCTAATTGCTCTTACAGCACACAGGGGAGAGTGGCCATGCTTGTGACTGGGATGACTCCTCGCCCCCTCCCCCTCCCCTCACACAGAGAAGCAAAGCACAACAAAACAAACACACCCCCTCCAGCTTTTTGCTGCATTGCGAGAGTAAACAAAGCCTGGACGGCGGGGCTGGGCGAGTGTGATTCAGCCTCCCCCAGAGACACGGCACAGTCGACAGGGCAGGAACACATCCTATTCACCGATGCTGTCCTGGTTAGATAAACGGAGGACAAGTTTTCCTGGCGGATGAAAAGTCTTCACATCACAGCTGCTAATTACCAGGATGCCTTCTTGCTGAATCACAGGAAACATGAGCGGAGTTAGTTTATTTTTTTGCTCGGAAAGTTCCGGTTGAATCTTGTCGAGAGAGAGAGGGAGGTTTTCAGGGGCTTGCTGTACTGTAGCTCGGTGTGGTCTGTGGACATGTGGTTCTTTTGCAAGCTGGAGTGAGTGGTGGGTGGGGGGGTTTGCGGTCCGTGATCCGATGATCCGTGACCGTCTGACCTCAGGGGCCCACAGGGGCCCCCAGGGAGCAGTCCCAGATCCTCTATCTTCTCCTCCTAACTGGGATGAGATTTCATGATGGCCGCCTGGCCGGGGGATCATCCTGTCTGTCTCTGAACACACACGTCGTCCGCACACACACACACAAGCACACACACACACCGTTCTTCCATACAGCTGCATAATACATAGCCTCTTCATCTTCATTCACAGACATGCATGCATCCGCGAGGTAAGAACATACATTACTCACGCACGCACACATACACACCTTATCATTGTCCATTGCCTCAGCCCATCCATCACATGTGAACAGGATAACGCGGGGTGAGGTATCTGTGTCTCGCCTGAGGCTCAGAGATCAGGGCCTACTAGAGTGTAAACCTCTTCCATATGGTCGTGTGCGTGTCGGGTCTGACCCCGTATGGCCCTCCTGCTCTGGGTCCGGTCCCGTCTGTCTCCCCTCCTTATCCCTCCCCATCTGAGGCAGGCCAGGCCGGCCCTGGCTCTTCTCTCTTCACCTGACCTCTCCCTGGTTCCTCTTTTATCTGCAGGGGCCTCTCTCTCCGTCTCGCTACGTCTGTCTGTCTCTCTCTCTCTCTCTCTCTCTCTCTCTCTCTCTGTTTCTTTCATTTTCTTTCTCCGTCAACATCTTCTGGCTTGTTTTCTTGTTATCTTTCTCTCAGATCCTCTCTGTTTGTGTTTCTCTCTCTCTCTCTCTCTTCTCTTCTCTCTCTCTCTCTCTCTCTCTCTCTCTTCTCTCTCTCTCTCTCGCTCTCTTCTCTCTCTAGAAAACGTAGTCTGTGAAGCATCCTCCAGATAAAAAGAAACCTATCTATATGGTGTGTACAATATAGACATACCTACCATGCATGCATACTGTTCAACCATAAATCCCTACTTCATACATGTATATGTAATATCCTTTTCTCATCATCAGACAAAGAGAATAGGACAAAAAAGAGAGAGTAAGGAGACAGAGGGAGAGAAAGCTGAGAGAAAGCTTGAGAAAG